>JARFIX010000233.1:0-224085 GCA_036346125.1 Lycocerus yunnanus
AACACCTTGTAATTGCGCTGATTAATTATATTTAGGCGCATTGACATTAATTTTGAGTATGACGCAGCAATAATTTGTTGCTAAAGCGATATGCCTTCCATATGGTTTAGAGAGAGCGATTTTAATTTTCATATTAGTTCGAAACACATCAAAAATTTTAGAAACGAACTAAATTTTTATTTAATTGAAGCCGACCATCTGGTAATTATACTTTTTTGTTAAATTCGTCTCTCTAAATCCAAACAACATTTTAGGCTTCAATAGTGATTCAATCCTGATTCAATTTGGCTTCAATTTGACTTCACTTTGGCTTCAATTTGGTTTCACTTTGGTTAAAATTGGAATTCAATTTGGCTTCAATCCGATTTTGATATTTTTGTTGGGTCAAATGGAAATTAGCGTTCCCTTGTATCCAGTTTCACGGAATCTGTTCTTTTTGTTTAAAAACCATTTATGGAGGAATTTCTTTTTGGATTATGCTTGGACCATAATAATTGTTACCGAAACCTTCATGAAATATTTGGATGTGTTTGGAAGTCATATCAGTTGTAGAATATCACCAACACGTACGATAAGGTCAGACAATTATTTGCTTATTTTATTTGCGACGCCGAATTCTTGCGCCGATTACACACCGAAGCGTCGTATACTGATCAACATTAAATTATCAATCACCTACAGATCCACCAGTCAGATTTGTTCAAGTTTATGAAGAAACGAAATTCTGAGATCAATTTTTTTGAGTTTATATGCAATATTATGTAAACAGGTATATAGCTATATACGCGTGGGTAAATAATTAATATTGTAATTATTTACATGGTTAAACTTGTAACACCATTAATCTTCGATTTTTATAACAAGACAAACATATTTGACTGTTGAAATTGGTTTAGTAAACTTTTGTTGTTTTATGTTTATTAAAGACTAGTTAATTGGATAATTTACGTTTACTTAAAAACTTCTGGCGCCCTACATTATTCTTTTTTTTTGAGTAATCCACGACTCGCTCTCGACATCATCTGAGCTGCCGTTCGCTTTTTGGTGAAGGTCTTGGAGGATTAAAAACCCTTCAGGACGGTGCAGGCTATATCTAGACTGCTACCCTGGTTTAAAATTTTAAATTGTAGTACCCCCCCTCCTCCTTGCTATTTGTTAATGTAAATTGTCCTATCGTAGTGGGATCGACGTTTAGGCGCTTAGTTTCAAACCCTGTTCTGTAAAGAGACGTTTGCATTCAGTACCAGGTAAGGGCGAGTCAATCGGTGCGATTAAATTTTATAAAAATTATTTGTTTGCGCTAATTTTTTTATTCTTGCTCTGTGCGAAATTGGTACAGTACTGCTAAATTTGTTAAATCTAATTCCACCATTATTGTTAAATACAAGTATTTGCTTTAAACGCCTTCAGCGCAAATCTACTGTTTGGGGCTGCAGCCTACATTAGCGTGAGAAAATTCTGGATTTGTTTGCTGCACCACCATTAATTATAAAAATTTTCATTTAATACTTCATTTTGGTTAATAGAGCTTTATTAATTATATTTTTGCGTCTTATTACCGGATTGGCTCCCGATTCTTTTACTATTTTCAATTTGTGTCATCTAAGCATAATTGAGCAATCGACGCAGGTAAGGTGCTATCACAGTTAGTAAAACCCACGAACCGCATACGCGCGACCAAGCATCTCGGAGCTGTGTATGAAAAATACAAAGTTAGCGTCTCACCAGAACATCGAGAACAAGAGGCAGTGTAAGCGGAAAACTCGTATATAGCGCTACACTGGTCGGGATATTGATGACTCTTTGGTTGGAACTCTCGTTTTTCTTTAGGCACCCGGAGTGTGTTCTTCATCCGCTTTCGGAGGGTTATTATCTTGGATCGACCGACATCGAATGTTATCGTTGCCATATTTTGTTAAATAAATGTTCAAGACTGCTTGTGATAACGAATTGCTTTGCGTTTATTGATTTTGATTAATAAGACCGATTGCAGGTATTTTCAATTTGTTTAATAAAATTTCTTGCGTTCTATGGTTTTAGAATCTACACTTAGGTAATGTGCAGTCCGTTCAAGAAATACGAATATACCGAAGTTGAAAGGATCTTCATAACAAAGGATATTGTTGATGAGTTCAGGCGGTAACAAAGGCAGATGTAACAAGTGGGGGTGATATTAAAGAATTAATTTCGCCGTTAACGCCGTTGTAGTACTGGGCGATTGATACAAGGAAATTTATTAAGATTCTACTTCTACGGCCATCGCAACCAAAAAGAATATAGTAACTAAAATGGGGGTGATGTTGAGTAGCGTGAGTTTGCTGCCACCACTTCCTTTGGGAGGAAGAAAATCAGGGTTTTGAAGGATGTGGAATCAGATTTCTTACTTTCGATGATTGGATTCAAAACAAATTAAACTAACATGTGACAATATTAATTTATTGATAGCCAATGTTTAAAACAAAATTAAACTGGGATACAAAATTAAATTGTGATATAAAATTAAATGCTGCTGATAGCTTTGCTGTTGGCGAGTTTCAAAGTACATAATAGTAATTGAATTTAGACTTACCCTTTCATACAATTCACAATCAGGTCTTTGGTTGGATAAAATAACGCACAATTATAAGTAAGCTAAAAAATATTAAATAAATTAAAAACGTCGCGTACAGTATTACTTTAGGAAAAGCCAAAAAATGTCCGTCTCGACCGAATTGCTATGACTTGAGCTGACGGCCCGAGCAAACTCAACTCCAGAAAGCGACTGACTGACTGCCGATTGACTTTCTTGGATGGAACTTCTTTCATGTTCAAGTACCGTTTTTGGAGTTCCCACAAAATGTGAGAAACGCCGGGTCGCGACCTGATTACGTAACTGTTTTAAAAGTGCTCGAAATCTTTAAGATAAGTGGATTGAAAACTGTTTGAAAATGCCACTTATCGTCGATTTTAGCAATCAAATGCGATCTATTAGAAATTTATTTAAAATAAAATTATGACGTCGAGACTCGTAACAACATTTAATGATTTAAATAAATATTCGACCAAATTCAATTAATTTATTTAGATATTGGAGTTATATTTAACCATTCCAATATATAACCACACAATATGGATTCAACGATAATTGAATTAACAACAGAACTCAACAAATTAACGAAGGCCGAGGTAATCGATTTCTTCTTGAAACATGAAGTTCCATCAAAGAAAATCAAAGAAGACAGTGTGCTTCATAAGTGTGCGTTTTCTCCGAATTTCAACGACAAAGAGGCCTACGGTGTCAACGAAGTTACAAATAATCTCAAGACTGAACTAATAAATAGCTTAAAGGAACAAATAAAAAACCTAAGCGAGCTCGTGCAAGAAAAAAATAACGTAATTCAGTTAATAAACGAAAAACTCCATTCGCCAGACAAAACAGCTACAAACTCAAAATCAACATGTGACGACTCGCAGCATAACGTGAACGCAACCAACAATGCGCTGTCCTTCGAACAAGTGAACGCAGCCAATGTAAGTGCAAATGTCAAAAACACAAAAGTAAACATTGTAAAGAAACCCGCTGTTGCTACAAAAAACACAAAAACTCAACTACAAGTGGCTGAAGCAAATTTTGAACCCGCTGCTGCTTCAAAAAGCACAATAACCCAACTACAAGTGGCAGAAGCTATCGTTCGGGCTCAAACGAATTTGGAAAAACCACCTGTCACAGCTGTACAACATAAGAAAGAAAACGCGGAAGATTTCAAAAAGGTCACGTATAAGAAATCAAAAAAACCGAAAAGTCCAGAGGTAGGTAACAATACTACTAAATCTGCTCTCGATCTCGTAGGTCAGCAACCAAAAGTATGGCTGTTCGTATCAAAAGTTAAGTCACACGTTACCGAAGACACTATCCATAAATATGTGTCGGACAACCTAAAGGTCACCGATGTAGAAGTCGAATTAATTGAAACTGGATCAAGAATAAGCAATCGAAGATGTTTCATCGTCGGAGTGAACACTGAACACAAGGACAAGGTTTATAATAACAATTTCTGGCCTGTTGGCATCAAATTCGCTCGATTTGATTTCAGGAAAGGTGGTCATTTTTTAAAGAGCAGACGACAACACAAAAACCTGCCCTAACTGAACCACATAATGAACAACAAACCAACAATTTAAAAAACAAACAAACCAACAAACGCTGCTTCAGGTTGCTACATCTTAACATTCAATGTATAACAAACAAAATTTCCACACTAGAACACCTACTACAAGAAGAAAACATTGACGTAGCATGCATTAACGAACACTGGCTGAATCCCGAAAACGTAAACTTGTATAACATGACAAACTACAACCTGGTTACTCACTACGCAAGAAAAAAGCACATACATGGATTGCGAAGGGAATGAACCTCTTCCCAACATCTCAGCAAAACGTCTGGTTAAATGTGTAAACACAGTAATACTGACAACGTACCGACCACCTTCAGGAAACCTACACACCTATGTAAAACTACTAGAAGACGTCATTGTAGAAATTACAAACTCGCATAGCACAACAACCAAACTGATCATCACGGGGGACTTCAACACAAATTTTAACAAAAACTCAATTGACAGTTTTACAATACTGACTCTCATGAACTCTTTTAACCTCAGAAAAACCATCAATAAGATAACACGTCCTGCATCGCAAACATGCATTGACAATATTTTCACAAACATCGAAAGCATCTCTGCAGACGTAATTGAACCAAATATATCCGATCACAAAGCAATCTGTATAGCATGGGAAAACGAGCAAAAAAATGTGAACACAATAAAAATACGAAAATTTTCACCCAAATTAAGAGCAAAATTCTGCCAGAAAATTCAAACCGCAAACTGGTCTTTAATTTACGAGGAAATTGATCCATCCGAAAAGTTCCTTCTGTTTAACGAAATTGTATCTAAACACGCAGAATCCGTATTTCCACTGAAAACCTATAAAAACAACTTTAAAAAATTCAAATTACCCAAAGAACTCCTTCTGTTGAAAAAGGAAATCCAGTCACAACTCTCGCTACGCAAATGTGGTCATACTGACAACAAACGAAGGTACTATGAACTGCGAAAGCAATTCAACAATAAGCTAGCAGAGCACAGGAAACTAGCAAACATGCAACAAATCCTCAACTCGGACAATAAAACAAAACTACATGGTCCATCATCAACAAAGAAATGGGAAGAAGAAGAGCTTCGAATGGCACTGATGTACCGATCACCGCCAATGACTTCGCCACTCACTTTGTCAACATAACCCAGAAACTAAGCCAAACAATTCCACCTGTAAAGGATAACCCTCTGAAATACCTAAATTCAACTAGCGAACGCCTAACAAGTACCATATTTTTACAACCCACAACCGAACACGAAATAGAAACTATCATATTAAATATGAAGAATACATCCTCATACGATATATATAACCTGAACGTTAGAATGATGAAATTAATACACCACAGCATATCGGCCATACTTTCACACATAATCAATGCATGCTTAACCGAAGGTACTTTCCGGACATACTAAAGTATCAAGAGTCATTCCAATACATAAGAAGGGAGACAAGACCGAACCAGAAAACTATCGGCCAATCTCGATTCTACCTACATTCTCAAAAGTGTTTGAGAAAGTTATCCACCATCGGCTCTCAAATTTTTTGACCAAACATGATTGTCTAACCGAACAACAATTTGGATTCCAAAACAAAAGTACGGCAGATGCAATGATGAGTCTAATGTCACATATACACCACCTGTTGGAAAATAAACAAAAGTGTTCTGCCATTTTTTGCGACTTGTCCAAGGCCTTCGACATGATGGATCACAGAATATTTCTACAAAAAATACAACACTACGGTATCAGAGGAATAGCATACGACCTGATCAAGTCTTACCTACAAAACCGAAAGCAAAATGTCTTATGGAACAATAATACTAGCAAGCAAACAACAATAACACGTGGTATACCACAAGGCAGCATACTGGGACCCTTCTTCTTTGTAATGTACATAAATGATTTACCACAAAACGTAAACTGTGAAACCGTTCTATATGCCGATGATACTGCTTTAATCATGGAAGAAAACGCTGATATGAAACTGAAGGAAGCAACCGAGTGGTTCACATCCAATGGACTGGTACTAAACTCGGAAAAAACACAAAAAATGACTATTACGGCAGATCGAAATATCGATCCCCATCTTAAAAATTCAACAAAATACCTTGGAGTAACAATAGACACACTCCTGACCTGGAATGATCACGTGACCGACCTACAAAAATCTTTAAGCCAAACAATATATGCCATCAGAAGGATTAGAGAGACTACAGGCAAAGCAGCTGCAAAAACTGTGTATTTCTCGTTGTTTCATGCCAGAATGATATATGGGGTTTTGGTCTGGGGCAATAAGTTGCAGATTCACAAGGTCTTTGTGCTACAAAACGAGCCATCCGAGCTTTAGAAGGTGTATCAAGCAGATCTCACTGCAAACCTCTATTTCGCGATCTCCACATTATGACTCTACCATCTGCCTACGTATACCTGACTACCACCAGAATCCACAGCGATGCCAGCATGCTAAACAACACTGCCAACCACCCATACGAGACCAGAACAAGAGATAATATCCGAACAAAAAGGCTGAGACTGAGATGTACGGAAGGCTTAAACCTGGGAATCCAACTGTACAACAAGCTACCTCAGAATCTCAAACAGCTCCCCATAAAACAATTTAAGAATAAAGTTAAGGAAATGATGACCGATGAAGCTCTGTACAGTGTCACGGACTTCCTCCAGCACCACACATCAAATTAGCGTTGAGATGAAAAACAGCGTGAAGCTGATTCTCCACCATTTATATATTTATTTTGTAAATTGTGTAACTGATAAACTATTTATCTATTTTACATCGTCAATGTATAATAAAGTTTATTATTATTATTATTATGTTCAAAATTATGGGATACTTTGCTTAATAGTTAAGTGGCTCTTAAAATACTTTAGTAAAATACTTTAGTAAGTGGAAATTATAGCTGCGTTTAATTGAATTTATTTTAATTAAATTTGGTTTAAAATCTTAAATTTAAATGTAACAATAAAAATAAAATTATTCCATATTTTTGAATTCGGCGGTTTGCTACACAGAACCGGGAAAATTTTGAAATCTTTTAAAGTCGTGATAGTACGAGAATCGTATAGCACTATCTCTCTCAACTAGAGTGTAACCTCAGGATAAAGAATTTGGTTTTTTTCACTACAAAAGTTCTAGTAAAGAAAATTGCATTATGGGAGTTGTCATTGTATAACCACTTCAGATCATATGCGATTTGTAAGGTTACGCTTTATTGTTGTGTTTATATAATTTAATTTTAAAAATAATTAACTGTATTACGAACGTGACAGATAAACTTATTAATTTATTAAGAATTTTGCTACACAATATTATATAACTTTTTTACCTAGATAAATAAGAAAATCATGTCGTATGACTTATGAAATTGTATCCGGTAACGTTAGATTCTAGAAAAACTTTGCTGAATACCCGAAAACGGTAGGAAACCAAAAATATAAGATTTTCGCATTTCTTGGACTTTTTCGTCGTTGGAGAAAACATTAATATTAATCGAGCATTAGCAAATAGTTTAGTAAATTGTAAATAGATTTATAATAAAAAAATTTTTCTGTGTTTTCACTTGACAAATTAAAATTCCAGTCTCATATTACAAATAAACATAACCTGCGGTTTTAATAGTTATCCCGTAGTTCAACCTCGGTTCAACTTTAATCGCTAGATAACTCAAAATTAAAAGTTAAAAAGCTAAAATTTGTTTTATTCTCGACTTATCTCAAGGTTAGCTTTCTCAAAGTTAACCTTGAATTAAAAATCGGATATAATTAAAGGATAACTCAAAACTAATGGTTAAAAACATGAAGAAAACATATAACCTCAGGTTATCTCAAAATAATCTCAAGTTAGCTATAACCTCGAGATAACTATAAGTGAAGAAATCGGACATAAGTAGGCAAGCACGATTTTTTATAGCTAACTTCCGCTGGGTTTGACCTACTTCTGGTTAAATTTAAATTAAATAAAAATCAAACACAGCAAATTAGTTCTTATAAGATTTTTATTTTTACCTTACTGAAATATTCAAATATATACATTATTATAATTACTCTTTTTAAAGGTGTATTTAAATAATTTTATTAAACGTGGGAGCTGCGAGCTAGACGTGCTTCAAGAAATCCGCAACCAACCAATCTAGTGTAATCAGGGAAAAAACGGACATATTAAGTTTCCAATACCAATCATCCAATGGAAAAAATAACAGAGGAATGAGATTTATTGTAAAATTATACGCGTGAGAGATGCCCTAAAAATAGTTGATAAATTTAAAGAATTTTTGATAAAATAAAGTAGCAAACCTTTTTTCCAGGACATTTTACTGGTGGTTTATATGGAACTGCAAGAGGGCCTGGAGTTATACTATTTGCATTAATAAGTTGGCAAATTTTAAAATTGTCTCTCTGGTAAACTTGTTCACACGAATCCAAATTTTCTCTAGATGCACATTTGTCAACTTTGAAAGAACACTGTAACAGAAATAATTTATTATTAGAACAATTACTGATATTCTAAATTAAATGCAAATGAGCTTGTAAGAATAGACAAATATAGAAATATCTTTTGATGTCGTCATTATTGCGTATTTTTTCGATTTTCTGGGTAAAGACTCTGTAAAAAATGTTAGATTTTTGGGAGGTGAATGCTGGCATGGTGTCGCGAAGGGCATGGATCAAGGTAGGAAGGGCTATCGTCTTGGTATTTTAGTACCAAGTCAACAAGTTTATTTGTTCTAGTCGAGTGCAGTCAAATGCTAATGTAGTCCTGCGTGTTCCTAGACTTAATCCACGACAGCTAATAAGTTGTGTTGCCAAAACATGGCTCTTCTCTTGAAGGAACCCCCTTTTAATAATAATCAATAATACAAATTTTTTTACTAAACAACTAAATAATTGAATTTGTTTTAAACATTAAACAAAAAAAAAAGAAAATATATCAATGTAGTATTGCATCTAAACTTCAAATTTCCCACCGTTCCTAACTAACTAAATTTCTCTTACAAATACCTAAGCGCAAATTTAAGATGGCCATTTCGTGATCGTCAAGTCAGTCCTGCTTGTCGAGCTGCAAAGACTCTAAAGATAGAGGACGCAGGAAGATTTAAAATTAATTGTGGGCAATTAGTTACTTTTAATCAGTATGTTTATTAATCTCGATGGCAGAATCCACGTCATCAGGAGTTATTAAAATTTGCATGCTATTTACCTTTGTAAGATGGTCACAATCTAAAACTATCATAAACACAAAAATGCAAGTGAGAACAAATAACTTTTTGAATTCACGTGTTAACACCTCAGAAGCTCAAGCTAAAATCGGCTAATCTTATCTCTCGTTTTCTGTTACCACCACCTTTCCGTTTCTACCACCTTATCCTTGTCATTATTTCTTTTATTTCCTGCGGCGCAGTTTTATTCATTCAAATTTACATTCTTCCGTTACAACAATTTTAAGTTCAAAACAAAATTTTTATTATGTTGGTAAAATGCACACTTTCACTACGGGTCTCTTAATCACGCCTGATTTTGTTTTCAAAGTCACTGCTTGCACAATTCCATCACGCCCAGGGTGGAGGTCTTCAACCCTACCCAACTTCCATTTCAATGGTGGTAAATTATTTTTTTTATTAACATCAGGACTCTTTTTTCAACAATACTGGATGCTGCACCTTTCATTTTGTTCGAGTTTGCAATTCACTGATGTATTCTTTTGACCATCTGTTCCAAAATTGCTGCTTCATTTGTTGCAATAGTTGGAAGCTCTTCACACTGTTAATTTTACATCTTAAAGTGGTTGTTCAAGCAAACCCATGATTGGCTGTCTAATTAGAAAATGTTCAGGCGTTAAGGTAGTTGGATCGTTGCTCATAGGATATAAAGGACCGGAATTTAAACACCCTCAATCTGTGCTACAATGGTTGCAAATTCCTCAAACGTTAGTTTTGTATTTTGACAATTCTATTTAAATGTAACTTGAAGCTCTTTCCAGCTTCCCAGATTATAATACTGCCTAAGTCCAGAAAACCAGCGGAAGAAGTCAGTTCGTATAGACCGATTAGCCTGCTGCCAGTTTCGTCGAAGGTTTTGAAAAATTCTAATTAATACAATAAAACCAATTATTAATAAAAATGGATTTATTCCGGATCACTAATATGGCTTTAAAAACAATCACGGAACGGTTGAACAGGTTCACCGTATTGCCAATAAAATCAATAATGACCTGGGGAAAACTGATATTGGTTCGCCGCCTTCTTAGATATAATACAGACTTTTGACAAGTTTTGGCACACTGGATTATGCCACAAACTGAAAAACACCGCCTGTATGATATCTACGAGTTACTGAAGTCGTACTTGTCTGAAAGACATTTTCTCGTTAAACACCAAAACGAGTACACCGACCTTCAACAAATATCATTAGATGTCTCGCAAGGAAGTGTACTAGGGCCCAATACTGTACCTGCTGCATACTACAAACCCGCCTACGACGAGATTGGCCACAACTGCAACTTTTGCGGATGATACGAATGTTTTGGCGTCACACACCAACAAAAATCTGCAAGTAAATCTTGATAAAATCCATCAATTGCTGACAACATGGAAAATCAAAGCTGACGAAAGCAAATCTATTCACGTTACATTTACGATGAATAAAAAGGATTGCTTGGCGGTCTCACTAAATGGACAACAGCTATTACATTTAAAAAGCGCAAAATACCTTGGCCTATACCTAGACCGACGATTAACTTAGCAAAAACATATAATGACAAAAAGAAAACAACTTGGTCATAAACTAAACAAACTATACTGGATGATAGGTAGAACATCACAACTATGGCAAAAAAACAAACTCCTGATAATAAGGCTGTCCTGAAACCAATCTGGACGTACGGTATTTAGCTTTGGGGTACAGTCAGCAATTCAAATATAGACATTTTTGCAACGGTTTCAAGACAAAGTGCTTCGAGTAATAGTAAATGTTAAAATATTTCAAATCAAACATGACATTGTTAAAAGAGACATTGTTTGAAAAGAGCACGTATTGTGATAATGAGGAGGCTATTTTGAAAATTTATTAAAATAAATTTTGTGAATTTATTTAGTTTTTTTAACCTACATCTTGTTCATTATTTTCGTAATTTATGTGAAAACAGTTGGTTTTCCAAAAAAAATTATTAGACCAACGTTGTAGCCCGTTAAATTTCCTATCCGATTTGGGCCATTAGTTTTTTTCTAAAACGTTTCGTTTAAAAGATACGGGGTTAGCAAGAAAAGTAAAAAAAATAAAATTCGGAATTTTTTGACATTTTTTCTCTTAATTTAATTCATAACTCGAAATCTGTTGATTCTAGGCGATAAGGGGTTATAACATAATTTATAGATATTCAAATGCTCTATAGAAAAGCTCTAATTGATTAAACCCAAAAATCAAAAATATCGGTGCAATTATCGCTTGAAATCATAAATTGAAAAATTGCTTTAAAGTGAGGATAGCCCCAAGAGTTTGGACTTGGACAAAATTTTATTTAAAAATATGTCTTAGAAAAGTGTCCTCTATCACCACCTAAGAGGTTCTCTACGGTCACGGGGACACCCTGTATATTGAGACCTGTTACATAAATACGTTTTGAATATACGTTTTATCGACGATTGTAAAGTTTGGTCTAGACAATTTTTATACGTCTAATATACCATTGTGTGTTACCTGGGATGGACCACTGAGGCTGAGATAGTCTCAAGTAGGTGTAGGTGTAAGTATTGTGCTCAAATATAAGATTTTTAAGCGCTCGCGTTTTGTTCGTCTTTACGAACGACTACGAATATATATTGACGTGAGCATAATTAATTTATTTTTAAGAATAATTAATCTTTTGCTTTTATATTGTATAATTCAAATGTTTTTATTAGCGAGTGCGACTTTGTGAAACTTTAGTTTTTCTTAAAAAGGGCAATGCAAACGGGAAAATTAATTAAAAGTTTTTAAATTTCATTAATATTAAATTTGGCGCTGTTAAAGCAAACTTAAGTTTTACTTAAGACAAATGCGGTGCAACCGGGCATTAGTGACAGTAAATTATTTAATTTTTTATTAGAACTTGGATTATGTCCCGGATAAAAAGTAAAATCGTTCTCCTTGCTGTAAGTTTATCTATACAATTGGATGTCGCCATGCCCATGACTTTATCATTAAATATTAAAAAATAATTTTAATAATAAAAGAAAAAATATTTTTCATTAAACAATTTGACCCAAAATCTAATCAGCTCTAAGGCTCAATACAAAGATACAAAGCTACAAACAAAGCAATTTGCGATTAGTTTGAGGTATTTGGAATTTTATTTGCAGAAATCATAAGCTTTAATTTAGATTTTGAGTTTTGAAAACGACATAAGTCTTAAGAAGTTGAATAGATTTTGATCTACGATTTTGAAATATCGTAAATTGATGTTGAAAAAGAGAAAGTTTTTGATTACATAGTGAAGCTGTTAAGTTTCGATTTAGAATAGCTATTTTGAGTTCCAATTTTGAATTATGGGTATTTTCAGGTTGAGAAAATATTTGAAAATTTTGTTTCTATTGAGTTTAGATTTGAAGTCGTGATTTTGAATTTCAATTTTGAATTATTGAAAGTTTCAATTTAAGAAAATATTTTGAAATTTTGTATGATCTATTGAATTTAGATTTTAAGTTACGATTTTGAATTCCAATTTTGAATTATTGAAAGTTTCAGTTTGAGAAGATATTTTAAGATTTTGTTGCGAGTTTAGATTTTGAATTTTGAATTATTGGAAGTTTCAGTTTAAGGGAATATTTCAAGATTGTGTTGCAATATTTTTAGTTTAGATTTCGAGTTGCGATTTTGAGTTCCAATTTTGAATTATTGAAAGTTTCAATATGAAACTGCCATGTCTAATCAGATTAATAAAAACCGGAGTATAAAGATGAATCTGTGGTAATAGATTCAGAATTAATTTGTCAGTACAGTTCTGAAGAAATGTCAAAATATCATTTTACTAGTTAATAATTTGTTTAATCTGTAAAATTCATTTAATTTTGGTAATTTTATTTTTGTTTTGAATAACATATTAACTGCGCTTAGAGTTCAGTATGTTTTACAATCTGAATAACGATAATTCTGATCACCTATTCGTAGATTTTGACATTCACTACAGTAGTGTGATCTAGATATTAATATTATTTTAAATATTATTGTGGTTTTTCGTGAAAGGGCCCCCTTTAGAAATTCCGTTGCAATACCATAAAAAAATTTAACCCAGTTGTCTAGGATTAATCAGCGGAGAGCTATGAGACTTACCCAGTAGTGAGTTCTAAGGTTCGCAGCTCTGAAAATGAATAAATGTTCGGCTACCACAGCGCAATTAAAACTCAAATATTGAAACGTGATTTCAAAAATTTGCTTTATTGCCAAACCTATTTTGGGACAAAATTTCAAATATGCCAGGTGGTGTAATTGTGTTTTGCTTGGTAATTGAAATTTAAATTTAAAATTGAAAATCATTTGCTGAAATTTAAACCACCAAACAATTCTGTGTCTTGTGTAAATCCTTACAATGGTAATAATTTTTTAAAGTAATTTTTCAAAAATGTTTTAACACAAATAAAAATTTTATTAAACTAGCGCACAAATGTTCAACGACTGACCTTATTATCACTCCAGGTGTTGGCCTAATGCTGCCTTCAATTATCCAATTCACATCCAAAACTCGTTGACTCGTACAAATAAAACTTTGATAATTCAAAAATAGCTCCTCTTTCGACTCCAATACAAACTTAATGACTCGCTGCACAAATCAAACTTGAATAACTCCAAAATGGCTCTCTATAAAATTTTTCATTTGCTGTCTTTGCAGATTCGATAAATCCAACCAAAAACTTTGATCAACTCGCAAAAATAAAACAGACGACCCCGTCTTCAGAAAGCTTAATCACAAACTCAAAAATTTACCGCTTTCACGGCAACGCAAATCAAAAATCTCAAAATTCACGTCCTCCAACTGACGTGCATACGGTCTGCAGTTCTCAGACCAACCCCTTCTTTTTCTTTCTTTTTCAAATTGCCAACATTCAAAAACATTCTTTTCGTTTCCAAATTTTAAATTTTATCTTGCCATAAACAAGCGGCGCACAAATCACACTAATGTCAAATAATCACACTGTCAAATTCATCAAAACAAATCATGATTTTGTGTAAAAGGTGTTGAAAGTAACAATTTTTGGCATTCTTGTTGGCAAAATAAAGCAAATTAATTTTGTTGATCTTCAAATTGATCAACAAATCGAAATTCTTAAAAAAAAACATTTATTCTTTCTCGCAGTGACGAGAAACCCAACACTACTGGTAAGAAACTAGTAAAAAACCATTTTATTGTATTTTTGAAGTCTAATTTCAAAATATCACACAATATATAATTAGCTAATAACGTAAGCTGTAATATAATTGCAATCCAAACATTAAGTAAATCCAAGCGGCATCTGACGTAATGCATCGAACAAGCCTGCTAATATTTTTTTTAAAAACGCTATTTCTTAATTTTAATATCGAGTTTTTAACTATAATTAAAAAACAAAATATTAAGTGTTGGGTATCTTTAGACGCAAAAATAATCTCTTTAATTTGATATATCTTTTATTCATATCCGTTATAATGGGAAGCAGGAATTTAGAAAAAATCAATTTCCCATGTTATTTCCCTATATTCAGATTTCAGCCGGTCACCCGGTATAATATTTTAAGAAGAAATTTATTGATTTTTATGTTAAGTGACTAACAAATTTGTATAAAATAATGTATAAAAATGTACCAATTTATAAATTCAATTAAAATTTCATCATACATAAGACATACCATAATGTAATAATCACTAAAGAACGAGTTTTTACTGTAATTTGATTTAGCTTAATTTTTATTATGAAAAAGATCATAAATTCTTTGTCAAAAATTAATTTAATTTACAATGACAGCCGGCCAGAGAGACTATTATACAAATTGCTAACAGATAAGAACTTGCAAAATTAGTAAACATACGATTATTTTAAAAATTGTATGTGCAAAGTGCTTATCATCTGCAGTTTTTGTTTAAGGGGTAATGACACTCTAGAGACACAAAAAATAGAATAATTTTAATAATTTTTTATGGCCAATGCAATACAAAATCTGTTTAAAGGCTATATATTTTAGACAGTAGTTTATAAATTTTTATTTACATTTTATAAAAAGTGTAGCGGCAAATCTCAGGAAAAAACCTCTCTTTAAAAATAAGCGTTCCGGGCAAGTTTTCTCAGTCAATTTTGACTTTGAACAAAAACAAAAATTTTTAGTTCTAAATAATTTAGTATTAATAATTTTTAGTACTAAGAAGTACGTAAGAAAATTAAAATAGTAAAATAGTTAAAAAAAATTAGTGAATAGTGCACGATTTATTTCAAATTTTATTTTTTGAAAATTACGTGAAAAATGTTTATAACAAGAAAAGTTTAGATGTAACGTCAAATCTACGTACTTATCTAGATAATTTAATTTTATAGCTTCAGTTAAAATTTCAAGCAAATCGGTTCATATTTGTAAAAATTATGTTGCCAAAACTACAATTTAGAAATTGTAGTTTTGAGATAAAGCGTTTTAAAGTTTTACATAGCTTTATTTTATTGAAATCTTTCATTTACCTCTAATCTGCAATACTTGCACCATAGAATTGGCCTTTTATATTAATGTACTGCTCTATTTTTTTCTTTCTGACTGATTTTAACGACAGCCGAGCCTCTTTTGCAGCGTCAGACAGCAATCGCTCCGAGAACTTATTGCGGCGTGCATCAGCTTCCGCACAGATTGGGCCCGATTGTCATACCAAAATTTTTAAATACTACACATACTACAGTTAAATGCACATACGGCAATTTTTGTTGCTATATCGACGATAACTTTGCCACTTGAAACAGATTTCGTGATCGGGGTCTACGCTAATGCACAATTGCAGAGGATGTTACCCACTTATAAAAAATTAAAATTTTCTAATTTTCATACGTTGAGTTTTGAATTTTTAAAAGTAATAAAGATGCATTTTAGTTTATTATGTTTTACCGACAGTTGTAATACTCTAATGTTATAAACTTGAATATGTTATTACCCACGTCTTATTGCACTTTAAATGCTATAGTTCCGAAAATATTTGAATATCGATATGAAATTTTAAAGATAAATTTTAAAATATTGAACTATAAGTAAATGTTAAAAATTTTTGGCCGTTAAAATCCTAGAGTGTCATTACAAACAAATTTATTATTTAAAGACTGCTTTCTAAGTACTGTAATGTAGTTGATTAATGCTAGTTTGCACTGTTTTTACTTTATCATATTATGTAATATGAAAAGTATTGTTTTGCAGAAAAAATTTGAGATTTTGATGGATTTAATTTTGAGGTTCCTGACTAAAATAAGATGATTTCAAAAATTGTGAGGTGTTTGTATTGTGTGTGTCAATTTTATGTGCGATCTACAGCAAAACTAATAGAAATTTTGAAACTAAATTTGGGATTTTGTATCCTTATATTGAGATTTAGAGCTGATTAGATTTTGGTTAAAATTGGTTCATGAGAAGTATTATTTTGAAATTATGGAACTTACTGGATTTCATCCATTTCATCCAGTAAGTTGTGGAAATTATAATTTTGTTTGCTATTTTTTTCATTTGACGATGTTGCTAAATGTGACTCTGCTTTTTGAATGTTTACGTTGGCAGTGTGTTGTGAAAAGGTGTTTACTTGTTAGATTTTATTGGCCTATTACCTCAACTATATTTTATTTTCAATTTATAATTCAGGTTGATTATATTGGTCTTTTTTGCATTTCTAAAATTTCCAAAATTATTTTAAAACTTTTTTAATTAATTTTTCTAATTTCTCCAAATTCAAATTTTGGCGCTGCTATCTGTAACTATTATTTTTTATTTTTTTAAATTTGATTATTAAATATTACCTTTTAATTAATATTTTGAAAACTAACGAATTTCAAAACCAAATTTAGGTTTTTACAAACTTATGTATACCGAGATTTAGTATAGATTAAATTTTAGTTAAAATTAGTTTAGGAAAACTATTGTTTTTCTATTTTTTTAAATTTTATTATTTAATATTAGTCTTTATTTAATATTTTAAAAACTTCTAAGAGTTTTAAAACCAAATTTGATATTTCGTATATTTATGGTAGGAATTGGAGCTAATTAAATTTTGATTAAAATAGTTTCATGGAAACAACTTTTTTAAAACTAATAGTTATTTGATATATTAGTTTAACAAAATATTTCAAAAACTAATAAGAGCTTAAAAATTAAATTTGGTATTTTGTGTCTTTGTATTGAGACTTAGAGCTGATTAGATTTTGAGTCAGATTCGTTAATGGAAAAAATTTTTTTTTTATTAATAAAAATTATTTTTTTATATTTAATAAAAGTATGATAGTCATGGGCATGGCGACATCCAATTTTTTACTTATGGAAAAACTTAATTATGCTTACGTCAAAAAATACTCATTATATTAGAAAAACACGAATGCTTAAAAATTTTAGTTTCTAAGCAAAAAGTTAAATTTTCTCTGTAAGTAACTTAAGTTTTTGCATAACTATTAAGATTATATTATTTTTTATTAATTAATTTATTTTTAAAAATAATTAATTTTTGGCTCTTGTATTATATAATTTAAATGTTTTTATTAGGGTAGCCGTGCAACTTTCTTAAACTTTAGTTTTTCTTAAATAGTGCGATGAAAATGGGCAAGTTAATTAAAAGGTTTTAAATTTCTACAAATTTAAATTAACACTGTCAAAAGACCGTAAGTTTTTACTTAAGTAAATGACGGTACAAACGGGCATAACTCACTTGCGTATATCGAGTTTACAGGCGACTTGGCGGTTTTGTAATCCGTCAATCCCGAAACTGACGAGAAAAACTGTGAATTTCGTCTGATTAAATGTGGCTTACACAGTTAAAATCTTCAAGGGACAGGGCTGTATGTATCACTAAGTGAGTGGACCCAATAAGTTTGAATAAATGCATCAAGCTCATAAAGCCAAAATTCAAATTTGTTAATAATTATTAAAGATTTTATACCTTGTAATCGGTAGAAACTATATCTTCTTTGATAACAAGAGTGGCATTAGCACAATGTGCTTCTGTAGTATCTGAACTAGTACCATGAAAATAATTTAATACTGGAACATCTTTACCACCGCACAGACCATCTAGCCTAACGATTTCTACCTTTTGCTTACGAATCTAAAAATTGTTTCTTTTTCTCGCAATCACATATTATGGTAGATATATTTACCAATTTATGTTGTAAACTTCCCGAACGAACAAATATTAAAATTTGACACAAAATTATAAACAATTGTAGATACATCATTTAGCAATTTTGGTATCTTCCCGGTGGTGTATCTTGCAGCCACTCTGCAATAAGTGAAAAATAAATGCAGTATATATAGGTATATAGTAGGCAATTATGACATCAATACATACAAATTACAATAATTATTTTTTAATCTGTTTGTGCATAGTCATTGTAACCTGATCGACTATCACAAAAATCTTTCTGCTTCATGATTTCATTAATGCTTTTATGTGCAGTAATTTTTAAAAGATAATGAAGCAGTAAATTACTTCAAAAAGTTTATCGTGACTCGATTGTTAAATATCTTTGTTAGAAGAGTTACTAAGAAGATTTGGGATTCGAAGCAATATTATAAGATTTTTACTTTATTATATGAAATATGAGAAAGTATTGTTTTCGTGCAGAAAAAATTGAGATTTTGATGGATTTACACTTTTGAGGTCCCATGAGTGATTTAAGACGATTTTCCAAAAATGTCTGTATGTGTGTGTGTCTGTGATCAAATTTTGTGTGCGACCTACAGCAAACACTAATAGAAATTTTGAAACCAAATTTGGGATTTTGTATTCTTATATTGAAACTTAGAGCTAATTAGATTTTGGTTAAAATTGGTTCATTCGAAATTAATATTTCGAATCTAATAAAAATTTCAAAACCAAATTTAGGATTTCGTATACTTTTACCGACATTTAGTACTGATTAAATTTTAGTTTAAATTAGTTTATGAAAACTATTGTTTTTCTATTTTTTAAATAGAAATTTATTATTTTATATTAGTCTTTATTTAATATTTTAAAAACTAATAAGAGTTTCAAAACCAAATTTGAGATGTCGTATCTTCAATGTAGAAGTTAGAACTGATTAAATTTTGGTTAAAATTGGTTCATGGAAACAACTTTTTTAATCTATTTAGTTAATATTAGTATTTTCAAAATATTTAAAAAATAAGAATTTTAAAATTAAATTTGGTATTTTGTATCTTTGTATTGAGACTTAGAACTGATTAGATTTTGGGTCAAATTCGTTAAAGAAATTCATTTTTTTTTTTCGTTTTATTAATAATCATTATTTTTTTAATATTTAATAAAAGTATGATAAAGTCATGGGCATGACCACATCTGATTTTTTATGGACATTTCAACAACAATAAATACTCACTACAATTAAGCTTCACCAACGTGGAGTAAGTTATTATCATTGCATTATTTAAATCTATTATTTATTAATTTAAACATTCACTAAAATATATAAATGTAAGAATGCAACTGAATTAATATAAAGGATTACAACCAATCATGCTCGTAACAATGATCATAATCAACTCAAGATTAAAAATACAGCTGCAACTAAATCCTAAAACAGATGATTATTAAAATAAAACAAGTAAGACTATTCCAAGCAATCCAGCAGCCGTAAAAAGCTTTAGATGTGGTCGAAAAAAATTATTAAAAAGATACAAAGCTTTCCATAAATAATTAACACTGAGAACAGTAGAAATATACGCAGCAGTATGCTCATAATTATCTCAAGTTTGGCGGAAAATATTCTGCTCTTAAACCAATAAAATTTTTGGAACCGTCCGAGAACAGACATCTACATATATTGTAATCACAGGTTTCTGTTGATTCCAACAGGATATTATATTTCATTATATACAGTACGCGAACCGATCGGGGTTGGTGTATAAGTGCCTCACGAAGGGTTAACTGCTGGTGAAGTTTTTGTTCACGTTACATGAAGTACATGAAATCTTATGTGAAGTACATAAAGTACTTGTGAAATACGTAAAGTACTTGCGAAATACGTGAAGAACTTGTGAAGTACGTGAAGTACGTGTGAAGTACTTGAAGTACAAGTGAAGTATCATGAAGTTTGTAAACTTTTGGAGAATTACATGAAGTTAAACCTAGCTTATGCGCATGCGCTACGATCAACGTATATCATAGATAAGGCACGTGTTCGTTAAGAATTTAATTATAATTATTTGATGCCAAATTAACTTACATAATTGGATTTTCTTAACATTTTTATCTTAAACATTGAATAGATCTTTGGTGGTTATTATTTTACTAATCAAAAGTTTTGATAGTAGCTAGTTTAATAGTAATTAATTAATTAAATTAAACTTAGATTTTTTAGTTAATTTTGTAATTTTTAGCTCATTTGTTTGAACATCATAGAGCTTTGGTAGTGCAATAAAACACTTTGATAATTCATTGTATCGTCGTGATTAATTAATTATATTAAAGCGAAAATAACGCGTTTGTCCCGGTTCTACAGAGACGGCTTTAGAATGTGATAATGCAATTTAAACCATGTTCTTATGCCCGATTTCTTCAACTATAGTTATCTATAAGTTAAAATACATTAAAGTTAAATTGACGAAATAGCCAATCAAGTGTTTGATAGGTTTTGTTTTGTTGTGTGTTTGGTTAATTCGTCGTGGTCTGATTGGATAGAATTACATAAGGTGCATATCCTCAGTCCCTTTCCATTGCAAATTTTTAATTCAAAAAAGTCTAAATCTATTATTTTTATTTTTGTTTGGACTTCCGTTGTTTTTGAATTATTTAGAAAATTAGTTGGGGGAGGGGGATAGAGACCTGCTAGCTTCCCCCCTCCCAACTTTGAAAATAATCTTAATAATCGTTTGTACATGATTTTCATAATTTAATTTTGCTTTTACCTATTTTGTTTTTGCGTAATTTCAAAAAGTGTTAAAGAGGGTTAGCCGGATGTACGCTAAGTTTGAATTTTAGATTCAAAATAGTTTAAATGATTTGTTTTTGTTTGTACGTGTTTGTGAAACTTTATTTTCGTTAGTACCTCTTCTCGTTTCGAGATTTTTAAAAAATATTTTTTAATTTCGATCGTGGTGATGAGTTGTGCTAGTGTTGTGCCAACTTGTGCCGGTCAAAGAAAAAACATTCAATTATTCGATTAAACTTAAAATTAAAAATGGTTTTCTACGTTAGCCTCCCATTTTGAAAAATAAATTTTGTTGTTGTGCTGAATTGTGCTAGCTGTTCTAAACATTATACTAGAATTTTAGTTTAAATTAATTAACCATATTTTTAAACTCAAAACGATTTTAAGACAGCTCCCTATTTTGAAAAATTTTTGTTGTGGTGAATTGTGCTAGTTGTTCTAAACATTGTGCTAAAATTTTAGTTTAATATGATTAACCGTTTTTAATAAACCCAAAAACCATTTTAAGTCAACCCACCATTTTGGAAAATTGTGCTAGTTATTCTAAACATAGTGCTAAAGTTTTAGTTTAATATGATTAAGCGTTTTTTTAAACTCAAAAACAATTTTAAGTCAGCCCCTTTTTGGAAACATTAAATTTTATGTTGTGCTAAATTTTGCTAGTTGTTCCAAACATTGTGAAAATGTTAGTTTAATATGATTAACTGTTTTTTTATCTCAAAAACTAATTTAAGTCAATCCCCATTTTTAGAAAATTAAATTTTGTTGTGCTAAATTGTGCTAGTTGTTCTAAACATTGTGCTAAAATGTTAGTTTAATAGGATTAACCGTGTTTTTAATTACAGCTTATGTACCTTATTTGGGAAATACAATTGTAAGGTTTTCAATTTTTACTTTACGACTATATTAAACGGATTCTTTATAGGTGAAACCTCTTGAATTAATTTGGAATCTCTACCCACAATTCAATAACAAAAGTTATTAAACATGTTATTAAACATCACGAATTGGTTACTGTCGCCAACTTCTTGACCGAATTTGTCTCTGATAGCAGTTCCTTTGCCAAGTTTAATACAGTAGAACCCCGATTATCCGTGCGCGGATTATCCGTGAAGCGGTTTATCCGTGGGCCCTCCATTATACATCGATTACGGTCAGATTATTATGCGTGTGGCGGCTTATCCGTGCGGCGCCAGCGGTTTATCCGTGGACATTCGCAACTTTAGTACTATACTGTGTAAAATTAAATGTATAGAATTTATGCTTACTTCAGAGCTGCACTTGGATTACATACAAAGCTGTTTAGTGTATTTTTTTTGTAATAATTTAACAAAAAACGTCAATTATTATTATCCGTGTTTTTCAATTATCCGTGCCGAGCACGGTCCCGGTCGGCCCGGATAATCGAAATTCTACTGTACTCAGTTTTGGAAAAAACCATGGAAGTGAAATCAAAATATTTATTGTATCTAAATTAGTTGTTAAATAAACCTTGTGCGTTAACGTTAACGTTAATAAAAATTATGGTTTTATTTGATGTTAACTTTACTATCTTGCAGATCTTTTGTCTTACTTTTATAATCGATTCTTTAATTTTGAATTTCCTAAAGTATTATGTTCTTCAACTTAAACATGTATCTGTTTGCTCTCATCGGCAACCTGGAAACAGTTTCAAAATTTTCTAAAGTACAGCAACCCCAAAACGGTAACGCGTATCTTAGGTGCGATTCGCAGAGAGTAAAATAAACCGTTTTTGAAGTACATACTTCTAGTTCCCAAGCCACAGATCGTAAAGCAAAGCACTCTGAGTACTTTTTTTAGAGAGTGTTATGAGTGAATCCATGATCAGGCCAAGAAACCTGGCAGATTCTACAACTTCAATGGCGTCATGGTTATAGGCTGGAGGTTACCTCTGTATGAAATTGCCTTAGTCTTATTTGGATTAAAACAAAGACGGTTTGCGTCACACCAGGATAGCAGTGTGGTCAGATCTGATGACATCACTTCGTGTAAAGACGTCGAAGATGACTTAGACCATGTCATGCTTGTATCATCTGCAAAAAGAGTAACATCCTCGTCAATGTTTAGATAGGTTATGTCGTTAATAAACAGAAGAAAGAGAATTGGTTTAAGTATAGAACCCTGTGGAACGTCCCACTCTACTCCTTTCCAGTCGGACGAGGACTCCTTCACCCTTACGAGTTGCCATCTGCTTTGAAGGTAGGATGTGCACCAAGTTAGAGGAGTGCCACGAATCGTATAAAATTCCTGCTTCCTTATCAAGACATCATGATTGACGCAATCAAATGCCTTGGTAAAATTCCAAAAAATTGCTGCAGTGTTTTATCTATTGTTTAAGCTGATGTAAATTTTATTGATCACCGAAAACATAGCATCACTAGTGCTGACATTAGATAAAAACTCGAATTGACAATTTCTTATAATTTTAAACTTGAAAAGAAACGACAACAATTAAGATTTGACCAATCATTCTATTATTTTAGATAAAGTAGGAAGCAGTGCAAGCAAGTAGGAAGAGAAGGTCATTAGCATGGATGTTAGCGCAATGAACTGCTAATGTAGGACTCCTCGGTTCGCATCCGGGTAGAGATCACTTTGTAATGCCGTCTCCGTGCTTCTGAAGGCAAGTAAAGACGGTAGTCCTCTCACAAAGTGCTTGCAACATCTTTGAGGTATTAATTGCTAGAGTGCCCTATTGAGGGAACGGGTAAACGACTTCGGTTGTATCCTTACATCCTCCTCCTCGGTCCTTTTACCCTAAAGTGAGTTTGGTGACGTATATGATGTCTTCACGCAGTGATGCCGTTTATGGTGTTTTTCCATGCGTCTCGGTCAGACGCCAGACGGATTGTTTCATGTAACCCACGATTTATAAGTTCTTTCGTCTGGTCGACCCATCTTTTTGGTGATCTTCCTCTTGGTCGTTTCCCCTCGATTTTGCCCTCCACGATTAAGTTCTCCAGCGTGCCGTTTTTCCGGGATATGTGCCCAAGATATCGGAGGTATATACGATTGACGTCTCTAAACAAGTGGCATCTGGTGTCGAGCTGTTCTAATACGGATTCATTTGTACGATGTTCTGTCCACGATATTCTTAGGACCCTCCTATATATCCACATTTCAAATGCCTCTATTCTCTTTTGTCTGCCTTTTTCAGCGTCCATGTTTCAGAAGCGTACGTAGCAATCGGGAACACAAGCGCATTGACCAATCTGAGCTTTGTGGCTCGTGTAACCGAATTTTCTTTCCATATTTTAGTGAGTTTGACAGTGGCCAACCTAGCCAGAGTCAGTCTACGCCTCACCTCGGTTTCACTATCTTCGTTGTTCGTTATCGGCGATCCCAGGTACACAAATTTGTCCACAACGTCGAATGCGCTCACTTTCTGTAAATGTGGCGAATTATTATCTGCTCTGATTACCACCATAATTTTGGTCTTCTGTGTGTTTAATTTGAGACCGTACGGTTCGTTAACTTCAGTCAGCTTGTTACATTAAAATTTTGTATATTTAAATTTTAGTTTTATTAGGTTTTTAGCGGGATTTTTAACTTTGCTCGAGGTTAGGAAAAATGTGGGAGATAAGATTGAGAGCGCATCGATTGCACGAGTAACGCATAACTTGGTAAATTCTCGAAGTTTTAAATTTTGATCACCTACAAGAAAACTGCTGTAATACTTTTTATGTCCTATTTGGGAGTTATGTTGGAATACTCGATTTTTGGACTCGCACTATTTGCGGATTTAAAGTGGACAGCAGAATAATTGGTTTTTTCTTTGCGCTGTATGGCTTTGCTAGTCTGGCAAGGGAAACCATATCACGTTGTTTGTGGATTTAAATTTTCTGGAAAAGTGGTTGAATTTGATGCAAGAGAAGAAATTCACGTAGTTACGTTTAACACCCACGCAATCAATGATATTTTGGAATTGGATGTTGCTTTTTGGTTTTCTTTTTGTTTGTTTCTGTGGATTATTATTGGTGCCGTATATGTTTTGTCAGGCTGTTTTATTTGGAAACTTCATTTGGAAGAAAATTTTGGATTTTGGTTTGGCTATCGTTCTACCTACCCCATCAGGAATCAGCAGAAAGATAAGTGGGTTTTAATTTAAATTTTGGTCTTGGATTTGACGAGTTGGCGCGGATAACGGCTATATTTTGTGCGAAACATTTGATAACTTTTAGGGCGCATTATTATGTAAGTGTCTTTTTTTTGAATTGGCAAATTTCTAATTTACCGATATTTTGAATTCCATCGTTGTAAGCGTATTATACGGTGCACTGTACATTACGAGCTCGAGAATACATAGTATTGTATACAAATTGGTAAAAATATTTGTTATTCTTTACTTGATGCCATTACGATCGATTTGCGTCCGAATGATTATATAATTGTGGATGAACCGCACAAAATTAGTGTTCGTATAAGATTTTATTAAGATTGTCGGCCCTTCTGGCTTCTTGGAGACAAGTTTATAGTTTAAAATTAAAACCTTACTGTTTGGAAAACTGGTGCCTCTGTCGGGGATATTGTTCTACGAGTTGTTTATATGTTTTTAAAATTTATATGTTTCGGGAGATGTTTGTTGAAAAGTTTGTAAATATACCTTTGTTATTTTGACCGACTTGGTTAGTATTTTTTTTATTTCCGATTCGGGGGTAGCTTCAGTTTCGTGTTTTAGGAAGCACGGGACCAACCTTCAATGCCAGTAGGGATTTTGTTAAAATACGTGGCGCTACCTACCATCTTACCTCCGGCCGTTCACTTATAACGCTGGCTTGGGCATCCTTACTGTCAAGCTGGTTCTCACTCCCCTGGAATCCTTTGGTGGAATTACAACTTTCTTCAACAGTACAGTCATTGTTTTTGGTTGTGTAGCGTCTGAGCTAGTTTTAGGGTACCCTTCTGTACCACCCCCTTTTGTGGGGTTTGGAAAAATTCCCACCACCCTGAGGTACCCAACGCTAGAATTAATTTGGCAGCATTGATGCGGTACAAGCTTCTTAATTATGGCAGTAATCTGCTCGACGTTTTTAGCTATAATCAGAGTGTCGTCAGCATATCTCAGGTTAGTGATTTTCTTTCCTCCTATTGATATACCACCCTGCCATTAGTCGAAGACTTTCCGCACGATGTGTTCACTGTATATATTAAACAGTGTTGGAGACAAAATGCACCCCTGTGGAACTTCAGTTTGGGTCTTAAATGTATCAGAATGTGTGTTGCCCACTTTAACCCTTCCTGTGTTGTTTTCGTATAGTGACTTTATTCAGTGCCACGAGGTGTTTAGGTGTGCATATTCTTGTAATATTTGCCAAAGTATTCTCCATTTCACTTTATCAAAAGCTTTTTTGTAATCCACAAAGCAGAGGATCATGGGCACGTTAAATTATCTAACCCTTTCAATTAATTGCCTAACGCTCAGTATTTGCTCTCTGGTGCCCTTCCCCGGGACGAAACCTGCATGTTCTTCGGTTATTTGTGGCATTAAAAAGGGCTTCAATCTTCCGTGTATTAGTGTAGCAGCACCTTGCTCGCGTGTGAGATTAGAGTCAGCGTTTTATAATTATTGCATTCCGTTGGTGACCCCTTTTTCAGGATTGGAGTGAATATGGATTCTTTCTAGTCATCCGGCCATATGCCAGTGTTCCAAACTTTAGTGCACAACAGATACATTATATTCACTCCCAGTTCTCCCATAGCCTTTAGAACCTCTCCCGTGATGTCATCTGCACCTGGTGCTTTTCTGTCTTTGAGTGATTTTAGTGCTTGTTCCACTTCTGTTTTGAGAATGTCCGGCTCATTTTCTGTAGCAGAGATACTGTCTGTCGTCCTAGTCTGGGTTTTTTAATATAGGTTTTAGCAATAATTTCTCCACACCTCGGCTATTCCTTGGTCGTCATTTATTAATTTTCCTTCATGATTCTTTATCGTTTGCGTTCGTGGCTTGAATTCTCTTGTCAAATATTTAACTTTATCAAAGAGTTCTCGAGATTCGGTACGATGAGAATGCTGTTCGAGTTCTTGGCATATTTCGTTTATTTGAGTGTTTTTGTCGTCTCGACATGCCTTTTGATCTCCTTGTCAAGTTTTCTGAGCCTCATATCTCTTTTGTCATCACGTTGCTGTTGTTTAGTTTTTCTTCGTTTTTCAACCAAGGCTAATGTTCCATCTCTAATCCAGTGTTTCTTTTTAGGGGTACTTGTAACAGGGTATCTTTTTATGCTGTTAGTTATCCATTGCTTGATGTTTCTCCATGCATCATTTACCTCTACGTTTAGGTTTGGGTATTGTTCTTCGTTTAATGCGACCAAGAATTTTCCGCGTCAAGTATTTCCATTCGTTTCTTTATAAGCGGTTTTTTGGAACAGCACAACTTTAGTTTATAAAAAGCCCAAAGCATTTTGTGATCTGATCCGCATATTGCACCAAGCTTCGTTTTAACATTTCCCAGCGATGTCTTCCACCTATTTTTAATCAAAATCTATCTGATTTCTATATTTTCCGCCAGGGCTTATCCATGTTGATAGTCGTCGTGGATGATACTTAAATAATGTGTTGGCAATTGCAAGATCATTGTCAACTGCAAACTGTAGCAGTCGCTGGCCTCGTTCGTTGCGTTCGCCTAGCCCATAATTACCTACGTTTTTAACGGTTTCATTCGAGGTATCACCTATTTTGGCATTGAAGTCGCCCATAATAATTATTTGCTCTTTTGTGGGAATGTTATTTATTTTCCTTTCTAGCATGTCGTAAACATTTTCAACTTTGTCATCCGAGGCATCTGATGTTGGCATCTGGATCTGCTGCATTTTCAACAGCAATTGACTATTACATGCGTTCAAGGTTTTAAATAGTTGTATGAATATTAGTATCTATTAAAATGTTTAATTTTATTATAACGGATCTGTAATTTGGGAGAATGAAACAAAAATATGCATCTTTAATATTTATTTAACAATTTATGCAAAACACATTTACAAATACATATCGTGAGAGTCATAAGAAAAATTTAACTTATCAAATCAAATTAAAGATATAAAAATGATTTAAGAGAAAGCATCAAAAATAATCAAAATATTTTTATTTTACAAATTTGTGAAAACCATTTAAAATTATATTTTTCTTTACTTAAGAAAATAATTGAAGTAAAACGTCAAATCTACACAAAACTTCATCAATCAGCAAAACAATGCTGTGGAGTGTCCACCTTTATTTAAAATTTTTATACAAAAAGTAATTGTAGATTTTCATATTTATTTAAAACTAAAATAGTTGTAACTAACATTATTCATTAAATTAAAAATAATAAGTTTAAATCGTTTTCATGCTTTTGAAAGTGCAGTCATACTTAGAAATCGGTATCACTCTTACTTTTTTTCAGCTTCCTCTTCAACTTGTTAACGTTCTTAAAATCTTCTTTTAGCTCGTTGATAATTGTTTGTTTGGGCTTGTTACATTTATTTTTCAGCGGTAAACGACCGATAAGGTGTTTATGTATGTGACGCTTGAAAGTTTCCACATCTTTGACCAAAAAGGCGCACGATTTGCATTGGAATGGTTTCCTTTGGTGACATTTCTTGTGCAAACTGAGCGCATAAGGTTTACGAAATTGTTTCCAGCACAAGTCGCATTTATAAGGTTTCTCTCCCGGGATGAATTTTCACGTGGTTCATCAGGTGAGTTTTTTGAGTAAACGTAGCTTTGCAAATATTACAAACAAACGGTTTCAATCCAGTGTGGATTCTTAGATGTACGGTAAGCTGAATTTTCTGAGTGAAAGCTTTCTCACAAAGCATGCAGTAGAATGCCTTTTCACCGGTATGCGTAAGTAAATGTCTTTTTAGAGCGGTGGTCGATGATGAACGTTTAGAACACAACCTGCAATTATATGGCCCTAAATTTTTGTGAATCATGTGGTGAGCTCTTAAATGTCTTTCTTGTGAAAAAGTTTTGTTGCAAATAAGACAACTAAATAATTTGGTTAGTATGTGTGCTCTTTCGTGTACTTCAAACTCAGACATGTAACGATATATCTTACCACATCTGGTGCACCGATATGTAACATTGCTGGCTTCATCCACCAATTTCGTCACTCTTTCACCGAGATGGTCGTCTTCCGCCGTTGTCACAACCTGAATTGGCTTGACCTCGTCTTCTTCTACTAATTCCGTCTCTGATACATCATCATATTTAACCACCACAGGTTTTTGATTTTCACGACAAGAACGTTTTATTCCAATTTGTCGCCTTTCGATATTAAAGGCTTTTCGCTTCTTCGAACCAATCTCATTTCGTCCTTCCCCAGCAACTGTTTCTTTTGCTTTAACTTTTAAAGTATTCAAACTTTTAGGCAATTCCACAGAACAATTTCCTTTATCTTTTGATACTTGGGCTTGGTTGGTTTCCGCAGTGTGATTTTTTGGGGACTCGAGACCTATTAGGAGTAGGAGCCTGTCAAAGTCCTCTTTATCTACCCGGGGCTTTCTCCAATCGTTCTTTTGCTTTAGTTCCTTTGAAGTTCCTATTTGATTGGAAACGTTTGTAATTTTTTGTGTATCGTTGCTTTCTTTGCCAATATTTGCTGTCTTTTGTGTGTCCTTAAGTTCTCTTGTTGGTTGTTGTCTAATTTCACTTACAGCAGCGACAATTTTCTGTTTTTTTGGAGATTCTCTTACTGTACTCGTCGACTTTGTTTCTTTTAATTGCTTGACTTTAGCCGAAGACACTCTCGAAACACCACTTTTTGACGATGCCTTGATTTCAGACGCTTTCGAAGCACTACTCTTTGGTGAAGCTTTGGCTTCAACCGAGGACACTTTTTTTGGTGATGCTTTATCTTCAAGTTCTTTCAAATGACTCGCCGTTTTTTGTCGTTCTTGACTGGTTTGCTGTTTAACTTCAACACCAGTTTTTTTCAAATGAACTACCTTTTCAAGTTCTTTCATCGGCTGTTTAAACTGATGCGACGATTCATTCGATACCACTACTTTTTGTTTGGTTTCTTTTGCTGGAACACTATCAATCTGTTTAAGTTTTTTAGCAATATTTTTGCTTTGGTTAATTTCCTTTGTTGTTGGTGGTGGTAGCTCTTGTTCTTTCTGCTCGACGATATTCTTCAGCCTGGCGATTTTCAGCAAATCCTTGACGCTAAGTAAATCTGGCAAGTTGGATTCAATTCTTGTCTGCGGTTAAAGTCTTTGTACATAGATATTTCAGTTTGTAAGCACGTAATTTTGAACTGATGAGCCAAGTTTAGGGCGAAGATGCACTTACTACAAATGGCAGGTTCCACAACAATATCCAGCGTCTGTATTCCCATAAATAAAATTACGCATAAATGAAATAGAAGTTAAGGTGCTTGAAAATGATTGCTTACCAATTTGAGTACAAATGATTTCAATTTTTTGCGAATCGATACTGCCTCGGTTTCTTTATTAGTTTTATTTAAATACACTATCGGATCCGTGTTCCCGATTATCTGTAAACACGTACAACATACATTTTCCATTTTATTTCACAACAAAATAATCCAAAGTAACGTCGTTCAATTTTGTAAGGTTAGCGTCGGTCAAATTTTAAGCGAATAAACGGTTGGCGGTATTATATTAACTATTGTGCATATTAACTACTGTGCACATTAACTACTACACACATGAACTACTGAAGCGTGACATGAAACAATATAAGCCAGTCTGCGCTTAATGCGATTCTGTAGTATAATAATTGTTTAAATTTTAGAATAATTTATGCAAAAACGGAATATTATAACAAATTTTGCGAATTGTAATAAAATTGGATGTTGGACTTCTAAGTCCCCGCCATCTAGCGGAGCTTTTCAAAGAGCGAAAAACCATTGAAGGAAAAAGAGATAAATCGGATTTTAAAAAATTTACAAAAGAGGAAAACCTTTTAAGGTGAAAACACAAAAGTGAGTAACCATAAAAAAAAGGAAAACTGGTGAAAAAACCCTTTAAGAGCTAAATGATTTCAGATAGGAGAACGAGAAGGTGGAGAACGCAACGACGGATCAACTGCGGACGAGAACGGAGAAAGCAAAAGATTATTAGATTACCAAATACAGCTAAGGCAAATCATAGCAAAAGTGAAGAAAACGACTACAGTAGTTCCGATTACAGGAAATCGCCTAGAAGTGAAAGCAAGCGTACGGAAAACTCTAGAATGGAGAAAAAATAGACCATCTTACAAACATGATGGCTACCACTAGTTACTGTCAACCCAGGCACAGCACACGTACCGTCTACAGAATGTTTTCCATATTTGGCATTTTACTACACAAAATACACTTACATGTATTTCTTATGAGAAAATTGCAATTTTCAAAATTAAATTGTGGCCTTATTACAAGTCCGACAACTTTCATCCTCACATTAATAGATTCGTATTTTGACGCTTTTTCGTTTGGTTGAACCATTTTTATAAGGAAAAGTGTATTTTCTAAGACGGGTTTCTTACCTCGACCCAAAATTTGTCCTGTTATGAGGTCGTAACCTCTGTAGTTAGCTTTCCAGGCTTTAAAACTAATATTATTTTTGCAAGTTTCAGTCGAATTGGCCAGTAAGTTGGTTTTGGTACTAAGTTGTAATTAATAATTTTATTAATTAAAAATAATGTTATTTTTTTCACAATGTCTTTGTCCTGACTCCGCATTATGTGACCCAACCAATGTATTTTCCGCGACTTGATGAATTCACTATGTCCTCCCCATTAAACTCCTGCAGTACTTCATAATGAGATAGGCACAGTGTTTCTGCTCCGTACGCAATCGTTGGCTTTATCAGTGTCTTGTAAATTTTCGCTTTGGTGTTTCTTTTAAGTTTATTATTCCATTTCTTTTACTGCACCTATCATTTTCTTGAACATTTTGACCATTTTGTTGATCGATCTAGCAATTACGAAAATGTCTTGTTATTATTGACCCTTGGGCGTTTACTCTTCTTATAATTTTTTCCTAGACGATATAAAACAGTGTCGCCAAAAACGCATCTCTCTGCCTGACGCCGCTGTTAATCTCAAAACTATCTGTTTCTCATCATACATTCTCTCTCTGATGACTTTGTCAAAGGCTTAACGAAAGTCCACAAACGGTATATGCAGCTCAATTCCATGTTTCCGCGTTTTTTCCATAATTCTTCTCACCATATGAATCGCATCTACCGCCGACTTTACCCCGGCAAAACCAAATTGATACTAACCTATTGTCGAACCTGTGTGTTTTTAACCTTCTATGTATCAAATTTTCGAGAGTATCTTGTATGCTGTACCAAGCAATGTTATTCCTCTATAGTAGTTTCGACACACTTCCGCATCACTTCCATTTTTCAATGGCACAACGACACCCTCGTTTCACTCTGCGGGCATCTATCCTCTGTTCAAACTCGTTGTATTAACTCGCAGAGTCTTTTACCGATCTCTTCTCCTCCGTATTTTATGAGTTCCTTGTTTATTTTATCTTTTTCTGGCGCTTTTCCATTTTTCACCTTGTGAATTACCTCAATTGTTTCCTCTTGTGTTAGAGTTGGTACTTCGTGCTTGTCAATGCCTATTTCGTCATGTAAGTACTCCTCATCTTCTTGCTGCCTGTTTAACAGTTTTTGGAAGTATTTTTTCCAGTGCTCTGACGTCGACGTAAATACCTGCACAAACATTTATTAACAAACTATTTATGGTAGTATTCTTGTTAGCAATATTTTTATAGTTTTACAAATATACAATGGGTTGCAATTTGAACCTCATCTCTGGCATATTGGACATGAAATTTTTGGAAAAAGTCTTCAAAGTTACAATTTACATTAAAAACGCAGGACCGTTTAATAAAATTTTTTTGCAATCCGCGACCTTGTGAAACGGACTTCAAATATTTTTTGGGCGAAGTCTTTTTTTGTTCCGACTTTAAGTCATTACATAAGTCGTCGGATGACCAGCTTTCGTTAACCAGCCGACCAATCTATTACTCAAAAGTGGAACACCAGAACACCCCCCCTGCTGTTGGAAAACTTCAGGAGTGCCATCCATCACGACCAGCGATCAATTTCATCTGGGCCAGTGTGATAGTGTCCGTAGTGGTCAATCGTGAAAGATTCGATCCCCGAGGAAGTGGGTGCTAGCAGCTGCTAGAAGCAACCTGTATATTGAGAGCTTGTTAATTACCGATCTGATAAGGGAGGTAAGTTTTTTGTATTTTAGCAGCTGCCGTTTTTAATAGAATTGTTCGCGATAAATTTTGAATCGTCCAAAAAAGCGGACCTTCATAAGATTTTGTTACACGCTGTACCATCGGTCGGTGTTGGGGTCGCACGACGTGCGGAGATTTATCTTGTTGTAATGCTGAGAAGATAGTAAAATTGTTATTATTGTTTTTGGGTTTTATTGAGAGGGAGCAACGAATCACTTTAAATCCGCGGCCATAGCCCTCCGCTATAGTTAGCCGAAAAGATGATCAAGGGCCAGTCATAAAAGAAATTTTTGTGACTGCAAACTGTTTGCCCAAAAGGACAAACACGTTTGTTTTCACCTCTCCATATGCAATGGAAGCAACTATAGTTCCATCCTCGATGTAACTGCGGGGTCTCCAGAGCTGGCAAGAAGGATCGCAAACTGGATGGTAAGCGACGAAGAAACGACCAGTGACCATCGCTATATAACGTTCGAGATCGGCCTGGCCCCACACCGACCCCTCCCCAACAGATGGGTGGGGCGGAAACTCAACATGGCAAAACTGCGCCACCGCTTGCGAAGCGACGGGCTCCGGGAGGAAATTCAAACCCATGGACTTGACCAATTTCTGCACGATCTCTGCAAAGCGGTGATGCCCAGGAGGGGCGCCGTTCGGAGAAGGGGTGCATATTGGTGGTCGGAGGAGATAGCACTTGCAAGAAAAACCTGTGTGAAAGCCAGGAGAAAATACACAAGACTGCGAAAAACGACATTCCAAGAACAACAAGAGAAAAGACCTATGTAATAAAATAAACGAACGCCAGAGAAAACACTGGAATAGCCTCATAGAGGAAGTTAACGAGGATACATGGGGAAGAGCTTACCATATTGTCTCCAAAAAAATGGGAAGATCAAAGATCCCGGGACTAACTGAGACGCACCTTAGGGCCATCATTCGCGCTCTCTTTCCCGAGCACCCGGGGCTGCGCTTCGTGGTCAGGCCCACTGAAGATAAGACCCCACCCTTCACCGACATGAAACTGAAAGTAGCGAAGGGCAAGATGCGCACTAACAAGGCTCCTGGACCAGACGGCGTGCCGGCGGCCGTGGTGCGCGCACTGGCGGAAGAACGCCCGGAGGTCTTTCTGGAGGTATTTAACCAGTGCCTGTCGGAGGCAGGTAAGGTACCCTTCAAATTGGAAGATGGCGAGGCTGGTCCTGCTGCAAAAGGGTAGCAATTCCCTACACCTTCCGAGCTCGTATAGACCTATTTGTCTTCTGGACCACGTGGGCAAGCTGTTTGAACGCCTCATGCAGGGAAGACTCCAGCAAGAAATAGACCAAAATGGAGGCCTATCAGATGGACAGTACGGGTTTCTGAGGGGAAGATCAACAGTCGACGCAATTGAGGCTGTGCCCCGACGGATCTCCGCTGCGAGGTGGGCACCAAGAGAAGCAGACGTTTTGTGGTCTTGCTCACGTTGGATGTCCGTAACGCATTTAACTCCGCAAGATGGAAGCTTATTATGGTGGAACTGGAGAGAAAAGGGGTGTCACCCTACTTGCTGAATATCATCGCGAGTTATTTTCATGAAAGGCAACTGATAGTCGATGAACAGCTCTGGCGGCACATCCTAACAGTGTCCAGCGGTGTCCCGCAGGGCTAGGTCCTGGGCCCCCTCCTGTGGAATACAATGTATGACGGCGTCCTCAGGCTCCCCACGCTACCCGGGGTGAGCATCACGGAATTTGCTGACGATATCTCGGTAGTCGCAGAGACCCACGCGGAGAGGAACTGGAGATTCTGGCCAATTGGACAATAGCCCAGATCATTGAATGGATGGAAGAAAGAGGCCTGCAGATCGTCCCGGAGAAGACCGAGGCGGTGGTCGTATCCGGGGGAAGACATAGGAGGCCAGTTCACTTTTTGGTAGGAGGACATGTTGTCTCGACGAATGACCAGGTGAAGATCCTGGGGGTAGATGTGAATAGTAATCTCTCTTACAAACCCCACATGTTGAGAGTCGCAAAAAGGGCAGCGGCACTAACGGAGGCCCTACAGAGAATAATGCCCAACAAAAGAGCCCCCAAAGAAACCAAGAGGAGACTCCTGAGCACAGCGGCCGAATCCATCATGCTGTATGCAGCTCCAGTGTGGGTGACCGCCCTACAAACTCAAACAAACAGGAAAAAACTAGAGGCCGTCCAGAGAAGGAGTGCCCTGCGGATATGCAGCGCCTACAGAACCGTATCCACCGACGCAGTCCTGGTGCTTGCGTCCCTTCCCCCTATTCATCTCAGGGCGGAGATGAGAGAAGCAAAGTACCGAAGTAAAAGCAAGGAAGAGTATGATACAAGAGTACGAAACATCAACGAAACCTGGCAAAACAGCTGGAAAAACTCGACAAACGGCAGGTGGACGTATCGCCTCATTCCGGACATCGCCCCGTGGACCTCAAGGAAACACGGGGAAGTGAACTTCGAAATTACGCAGGCACTCAGCGGACATGGCTGCTTCCGGAGCTATCTGCACAGGTTCAAAAGAGCAGACTCCCCCGACTGCCAATACTGTGGGGAAAACGACGATGCGGAACACACCGTCTTCTTTTGCAACAGGTGGACCGATATAAGACGAGAGACCAGAGAACAGCTGGACACCGATATCAGCCCAACCAACCTCGTCGAGCTTATGCTGGATAGCGAAGGAAATTGGGGCGCAATAGGGAGAATGCTGGTAGAGATTCTGTCTGCCAAAGCACAAGAACAGGAAGAGAAAAGACCCGAAAGGGCGGAAACGTGAAGAAGGCCGAAGATTGTGCGGACGAAATGCGAAAGCGATTCACGGCAACTTCAAGGAGTGGGGTTTTAGTCGGTAAAAATCCGACACTATCCCCCAAACCATCCGGGGGATGTATTTTGAAGATTTCCCCACTCCCAACGCACAAAAAAAAGTGGGTGGCCAAATGTGACCAGGGAGACAGGAAGAGACAGGATTGTGACGTCCGCATAAAATTTTATTTTTGATTTGTAAAGAATATTGAACATGAAGTTCGATTTTATAAATGAGGGAGCTCCTTGATTGGTGACCATTGAACGTTCCAGATAGGGAGGAGAAGATATATTGTGACCAACTGTGGCAAAGAGGGGAGTCAAAAATTTGGAAAAAATTGCGGACGTCCTTTAAGGACGGCCCCCTATGGGTCTGAGACTCAGCACCGTAAAACCGTCAAATTTTGTACCAAAAGCATGACGCAATAACAAAAAGCTTATATCTTTTTAGTGCAAAGTTACCTCTTGTGAGCAAAGCTTGACGGTTTTATGGTACTCCGCAAAGCCAGGAAGACAAGGCAAAGCAAAAAAAATTATTCTTCTAAAAATCTTTATTAAATGACCTACAAAGTTCTACTTCATCTTAAAAGTTGTATTATATTGTTCTCTAACTGCCTATTACTAGAAGAATGTCTTTAGTAAATTCAGCCTAGTTTTGTTGGCTGCAAGTTGCAAGATGCAAGTTGTTTTTATCAAATTTGGAAAATCGAATTAGTATAATTTATAAAAGGAGACGGAGACGTAGAAAAAGATAATAATTAAGGGAGACGGTCATTGGCATGGCTGTTAGCGCGATGAACTGCTAATGTAAGACTCCCAGGTTCGCATCCGAGTAGACTCACATTGCAATGTCGTCTCCGTGCTTTGAAGGCACGTAAATACGATGGTTCTTTCACAAGATTCTGGCAACATCTTTGAGGTATTAATTGCTTGAGTGTCCTGTTGAGGGGACGGGTAAACGACTTCGGTTGTATCCTTACACAGGGAAGGCCGTTTCTTTATAGGGTATCGGACAACGTCGCAAAACGTTTAAAACTCGATTGTATGTATGAATTAATATAATTATTCTACACTAACATAAGGGGAAAATTTACAACTGGTGGTCATTTTAACGTATTGCGGTTGCGAGACAGAAGTATTCATCGAAGTAGATGGAAACTTTTACTAGGGGGTCGTTTACGGGTAATCATGTCGTCGCCATCGACGCGAAAAAGTGGTAAAATTAAAATTGGAAAGTTTACGAAAACTCGGTGAAAAGTGAAACTTTGTTCTACTTCACAGACATCTTGTAGTGCGGTAGACAGCGTGCGTATTTAAACCCGTGATAATCCTAAATTGTACTGTTTAATTTTTATCATCTTACCATTTTGTTTTAAAGATTTCTCTAAAAATCTGATTGTTATATGATCTGTTTAAATCAGCAATTTTGTTTTCAAAATTAACTTACTTTAATCTCATTTTAATGTCAAATTATTTTGAAAGTAATCTAGTTTTTAACTAAATTTGGTAAAATTAGCCCCAGTTTGTGGGCTATATCCAGACTGCTACCCTGGCTTAAAATTTTAAATTGTAGAACCCCCTCCTTGCATTTGTTAATGTAAGTCGTCCTATCGCAGTGGGATCGACGTTTAGGCGCTTAGTTTCAAACCCTGTTCTATAAAGAGACGTTTGCAATCAGTACCAGGTAAGAGTGAGTCAATCGGTGCGATTGAATTTTATAAAAATTATTTGTTTGCGCTAATTTTTTTTTATTCTTGCTCTGTGCGAAATTGGTACAGTACTGCTAAATTTGTTAAATCTAATTCCACCATTATTGTTAAATACAAGTATTTGCTTTAAACGCCTTCAGCGCAAATCTACTGTTTGGGGCTGCGGCCTACATTAGCTGTGAGAAAATTCTGGATTTGTTTGCTGCACCACCATTAATTAAAAAATTTTCATTTAATACTTCGTTTTGGTTAATAGAGCTTTATTAATTATATTTTTGCGTCTTATTACCGGATTGGCTCCCGATTCTTTTTCTATTTTCAATTTGTGTCATCTAAGCATAATTGAGCAATCGACGCAGGTAAGGTGCTATCACAGTTTAGTAAAAACCCACGAACCGCATACGCGCGACCAAGCATCTCGGAGCTGCGTATGAAAAATACAAAGTTAGCTTCTCACCAGGACATCTAGAACAAAAGGCAGTGTAAGCGGTTAAACTCGCATATAGAGCTACAAGCTAAGATGATCAAAATACAAATATAATTCACTTATTTTGTTCTGACATGGAACAGAGTGAAGTTGGAGTCGGCCTTTTCTGTGGATGGGGTGCAGAGTGCAGTATTCGTTTTTCAAGAAGTGTACCCATTGCAGCTACGGTTTCCATCACACCTTTTGGTAAATGCAATCGATGATCCAAATAAGTGATATAATTGTAATTGCAGGTCGTCGAATTTATTCCCAGGTAAATAAATTTACGGTTAGCATAAAAGAAATTTTTCGAATTTTCCAAATTAACTTTCCAGAATTTATCTTGATATCTACTACGAAAAGTTATTGATGTCAAAACGATTAATATAACAATTATCCACAAATGCTTGGCAAATTTGTATTTGATTTATTTGACAAACAAAAGATTTCTCGCTATGAATATCTATATTCACAAGATTTTATTTCTTATTATGGTTAGAAGGTTTCTATGGTTATGAAGTTTCCAGCTATGGTGATCTATTTCTTTCGTACAGGCATATCGAGCCCGGCCTAACCAAATGTTCAACAACGGGTGAAGGAAGGCAAAAAAAAGATTTTAATAATGAGAAATCGTTTACCTGACAATTTGTATGTAATTATTTGGCAAGCAAACGATTTCTCACTACAGGGATCTTAATTCATAAGAAGATTTTCTACAAATTCGAGAGATTTTCTATGAGTTTCTGCAATTTTTCTAGATTTGTTGGCAACTTTCGACTCTCAGAACTTTAGAATTATATTAAAGAAAACCAAAATATTACGAAGAAGATGATTATTACTGCTAAGGTGGATTGAACGCTATCTCGCAAAGCACCAACAGTACGTACCAATGATAAATTCACATAAGTTAACGAGGCTGGTATACTTCAATGTTGGAGTTTGAATACCTTCTATACTTGCTTTCTGTTAATAATCTATCTCAGCGTTTAACTGAGGACAGCTTAACTATTCAATATAGACGACACGAATGTGATTTGTGGTAACTAATTGTATTTTTTGTGATATGTTTTTTATTTTTCTAATAGTTTACGTGAAACAATTTTCCTAATGTACGTTTTTATTAGATGTCGCTGTTGTAAAAAATTAATTTTAAAGACTTGGTATGTATGTATCTTGACACTTATTTCCCTATTTAGCTAAATTTCAAAATAGATTTTTACTTTAATACAATTTACATAACTTGAAGTTGTCGATTTTAGACTATAAAGGCTTATAATGTAATTCTAGTAATTAGTATATAATTTTATGTTTATGGAATGTATAACCATTAACACTATAAATTGCAATTTGGTGGGGGGAGTCGAAATGTAACTAGACACTAGGTACATTCACCAATGAGGTATCGAGTAGCAAGGTCTAAACGCTGACATTTTTCTGTAAGAAAAAGAGGTCTATGTTCAACAATTGGTGAAAGAAGACAAAGAAAAGAAAGATAGTAATAGTGGAAAACAGTTTGCTTGGCAAAAATGTGTATGTGAGTTTTTTTGACAAGAAAACGGTTTCCATTATTGCAACATAATATATTCATAAGATTTTCTATCTCAGCGTTGGACTAACGACAGCTTAACTCTGCAACATGGATTATACAAATGTGATTTGCTTAGTTAGAGATCGGATTGAGTTTGTTAATTTATGCGAGAAAGACTTTTTGAAGTTGGCGTTGTATATTTTTTTTATGTATATCTTTTTTGTATCAATTTTAGTCGATTGTTGTGTGAATATATTTTTATGTGGTATTTTTTCTTATTAAGTTTTTTGCCTTCCAGTAGTTTACGTGGAACAGTTTTCTTAATGTACGGTTTTATTACATTTTATTCTTGTAAATAAATATTAATTTTTAGGACTTCAGGGCAGTTTACATTATACGAGTAACAATTTTTTTTTTTTTATATAAGATTTATCTCACTAGTGGTTCTGTTACGAGTGATTTTATGATTCCATGTTTACTTTATAGGACATATTAAGTTGGTTATAAGATAAAGAATTTATCGAAGTTTTTATTAAAAATTAACCGCAGTGGAACCTCGGGTCACGAACGCCTATAGTTACGAACAAATCAGCCCACGAACATAATTTTGACTATTTTTCTCTTTTGACTCGACCCCCTTACAATGCCTCTACCATCTACCTGTACCAGTAACTATCAACCACAAAGGTAAAGTTATAGTACTGTATGTAATTATTTTCATGACCCGAAGTACCACTATATTTACATTAACATAGGATAGTTCAAAAACTTCATCCTTAAGGGGTAAAATCACTCTGGCGGCAGAAAAAAGGCCCAGCTTTGATGATTTATTTTGGGAATAGGAACAAAGTTATAGAATTTCTTTTCAGAGGGTTTATCTAGTACATATTAAAGTAAAAAATAAATTTGAAGAGCTTGAAGAAAAAATTTAAAAAATTTATAATCTTTATACTACTGGCTATGGAAGTACGTAGGGTTATTTTTCTAAATCAAATTTTATAGAAATGGGGCACTTTTGAAAAAATAAATCTATTTTTGCCAAAAAAAAAGTCAAAACCTCGTTAAGTGCTTCCATAGAGTATTTAATTTTGAAGCTACTATCAAAATTTCAAATCGATCCATGCAACGGTGTTCAAGTAATCCGTACTCCCAGTTTGAATCAAGTGGTTTCGAGAAAACACACGTGTAAAGTATTACAGTTAATTAATAAAATGGAATTGATTGTTTTCGCCAAGGGCCAACTGCATATTGTTTTTATGATCCTCGAGTATTACCTAAGTCAAAAAAACTAAAGTCGATATTTCTAAAATTCTAGAGTGGTTTCACCTCTTAATTTGGTACACAACTATTTGTGCATAGTGTATATTGTAATTTTTTTTGTTAATGATAAAAATATTATAAAATACATTGTACGTAGGAAGAGATGGGCCGGAACAGGCCGAAGACCTAATCCATGATGGAAATGATGATGATGACATTGTAAGAACAAACGTCTTTAACCAGAGTGGTTACTAATTCAATACGTAAGGCATTTACACAGTGCATCTTTATCAATAATAGAACTTTTCTTAGTTTTACACCATATTTTATTAGTTAGGTATTATTTAATCTCGATTCTTAAATGATCAACATCTATTAATTTTGGTTGTTAACTTTGTATAAACAATTTATTAATGTCACACACTTTCCTCAATATATTTTTATTATTAATTTGTGGACCGGTTTCGACTTTAAGTCGTAATAGGTTAAAAGTTTTAAAAAATGTTTCTTATAATTTATCTCAACTACAACAAAGCAAAAATTTAACAATGTTTTTAAATGGACATTGATGTAAACCAAGGAATCTGTTTTGACCGATTATAGAAATTCCATTGGAAAATTATCACTGCGACACTACCGATGGTCCAAAATTTCATATTGCCGGTAGCGGAGGCACTTCCTAAATTACACTCTACTTTTTCTGATCTCTATGATAATTTAACCTATTTAATCGACAAAATACAATGCAAAAAACGAAGGATTTTAAATTGTGTATTGTGAGAAATTTACAAAGAGTAACTTCATCTAATTATACGTGTGGTATTTGTAACAGCAGTTTTTCTTCAAATACAACATGAAACGTTCCATAAGAAGCAATACTCGGTGTGCCGATTGTGTCAAAAGTCATTTTCACATAAGAGCAGCTTGTGGCAACATATTACGATTCATACAGGTATTTCTTTAAGCTGTTTTAAATGAAGTGCACATATTGTTATTTATAGACCAGAAACGTTTCCAATGTTCGAGGTGCAACAAAAAATGTTTTCAAAATACTAATCTCGAAAAGCATCGTTTAATTCATGATAACATAAGATTATTTAGTTGTGAATTGTGTTATAAAACTTTTACACAAGAAACTCGTCTTAAACAACGCTTAGTGTTTCATTCAGGTAAGAATTTTTAGAATGCACAAGCAGTTTTATTTGGTGCAATGTTTTAGGCATTCGGTCGTACAGCTATTCTCATTGCAAGCTCGAAAGGTTAATTTACCGAAGCACGAACAATCTCCCGAAGGCGTAAGAAACTATGTGTATGTGATTTGTTATAAAACATTTTCACAATCGAATAATTTAAAGCGACATGAAGCATTACATCTTGGAGACGAGTCTTATATTTGTGGAAAGTCTTATGTTCAAAAAGTTTGTTTAATCAAACACGAAAGTCGGTGCAGCTTAACAGATTTAGTTTTAAATGCTGAAAAGGCGAAGGAAGAGTGAAGTAAATGGGGAATGGACGAATAAAGTAGCAGTTACAATGTATTAGATACTTGTGGTTACTATTTTCTCTTCGAAGTAAATTTATTATATTTCCGTGAACAAATAAAATGTGTAAAATATAAGTCATAATTCAAGCGTCGATGAAAACTGTATTTTGTTTACCTCGGGACAAAATAGAGTTTTATACAACATTACGCAGATAAAGGCCCAATCTATCAATGTACAATTTCTTTTTCTATGAAAATTAATTTCATCGTGCAGTAAGTTAAACTAGAAAATGAGATTTTGTTGCAAAATATATTATGTCCATAATCGCAACTAATACTTCATACTTATTGTATTATGTTTAGATATATTGCAGTGTTTTTATCAATTTTTTTATCTTAAATTATATTACAAATTTGAAATAAATGAATTTTTACGAATTTTATTCTTATTTCATTAAATTAAGAGCAGTTTTCCACAGTCTTACCAAAATTAAAAATAGTTTCCGCACAACTTCAATTATTTAAATTCGAATACCTGCTCAGATTCTGAAATCATCGTTACACCAGCATGGTATCTTTTTAATGCTCTTTGTTCGACCACATCTAAAGCTTCTTTCGTCGCCTGCTGGATTGCTTGGGATAGTCTTCCGTACTTGTTTTATTTTAATTGAGTTGATTATGATAATTGTTATGAGTATGATTGCTTCTAATCCTTACATTCTTACATTAGTTATAATACATCTCCACACCCCTCTAACTGCGCTCAGTTGGAGGATTATTCAGATTGCCAATTTTAGTCATTAGTCGAACGACATGAACCAAAAGAGAATATTTACTGGTGGTATTTTGGCAATAAACATCAACACATGGTGACAAAACAGGCTTTTCAATGAATTTAAAGAATCGATTATAAATAGTAAGCCGAAAAACCTGTCCGAAACCGAAAGTTAGTAAAAGTTAACATCAAATAAGAACCATAATAATTATTAACGTTAACGCACAAGGTTTATTATTTAACAAATAATTTAGATATAATAAATATTTTAATTTCACTTCCAAGGTTTTTTCCAAAATTGAGTATTAAACTTGGTGAAAGTATGTCGAGAAGAGACAAATTTGGTTAAGAAGTTGGCGACAATAACCAATTCGGTATGTTTAATAAGTTTGTCGTTTTCTGTTTTACCAATTGGAACTTCCTTCTGGTTGCATATGAATTTTTTCAATTCTTCGTTAACCATGATTGTGTTTTTGTTATCGAATTGAGGATAAAAATTCCAAATTATTTCGAGAGGTTTCACCTAATATAAAGGATCCGTTTAATATAGTCGTAAAGTAAAAATTAAAAAACTTACGACTGTATTTCCCAAATGAGGAACATAAGCTGTAATTGTTGAGGTACAATCAAGACAAAACATGATTTTTTCTATTTTCTCGTCGTCGAACATATCGAGCTGTTTCAGTCTTGGAACTAAAACGGTCATCCTGGTTGCAGACCAAATCGCAATATTGAAAAGAGGGTACATGGCATTAATGAAATTAGAAATTTCTGTTTTGTACTGCAAAAAAAGTATCACCAGCCGATGGAAGCGGTATCAATAAAGCATCGAAATCCAAAATTAAAATTGGATTATTTGTTCTTACTTCGTTGATAAGAAGAAATGTGCAATTTCTGGTTAAGTAGTCTATTTTATTTGTGGGTTTTGGCACTCTCAATTTAAATTCTTCTTGAGCGTTTACAGCTGAAAGCAAAAATTTTAAATTATAAAGCAAATTAAAGAAAACATTTTTTACTTACGTCTAACAGTTGAATAAGTAGGGCAAATGCTACTTTCCCAATCACTTTCCCTATCCAGAAAAGTTAAATCAAGACTTGGAACTGAATTGATAGCTGAAACTGATTTGGGCAATGTAAAATCAAATATTCCGACATCGGGAAATTTAGTATTGGATTTTTTATTATCCAAGCTTATACTGGTTTTAATTGTAGTATCAATGGTGGATTTACTCTTCTGCTTTTCCAAGCTGACACTTTCTAGATTTGTGTCGGTAAAAGCACGTCTTATGTTGTTAAAATTAGGGATTGTTTGAATACACCCAAGACATTTTGTACATCTTCATTTTGAATGACATTCTTAGAGCTGCAGGAATAATCTGGAGTATTTAAAGTGTTGTTGTAATTTGTTGTTAGAACATTTACAAGTGTAATAGTACTACTTGAAGCGCTAGTACTTCTACTGGGTAAATCTTCAACACTTGCACTTGCTTCTTTAATATCATCATCACAAGTAGTCGAATTAGAAAAATTACTCATTGCAGGTAATTATTACAAAACATGGTAATCACTTGTATATAATATAATATATAAATCAGTTTAAACTTGTATTATTTAATCACAATTTATATGAACTTTTTATAGCGACCTCTTCATATGACGTTAACATAAAACTAAATCATTTATTTTGACAGCTGTAATCTACTTTCTTTGTTCATTGCCAACCTAATTCGTATTAAAGGTAAAAAGCACTAAACGTCATAAAATTCTTTTAAAACTGTCATTGAAAAGTAAATATTAGCAAAAATGTTAATTATTCTTAGATTAATTATTTAAGCGTGTTTCAGATACGCCGTTCTTTATATATTATGCAAATTATATTAATTTTGGCAATGAATAAATTAATTTAAATTGCTTGTACTTTACACGATTTTCAAAATAACTTAATTGATAATATTATGTCCCACGTCGCTTCGTACTTTGGCCGTCGCGAAAATCAAGAAGATTGAAATGGCGGCAAATTTAAAATATACGAGATCATTTTTTGATCGTGAACAAAAAGTAGGTAGAGAAAGCAAACAGATATAACTGCGTGGGGGTTGTTACGGTTTGGAATCCTGCAAGTGGGTAGCATCCCTCTGCAATTGTGCATTAGCGTAAACCCCGACCCGTCGAAACCCACGAAAGCTGTTTCAAGTGGCAAAGTTATCGTCGATTTAGCAACAAAAATTACTGTACATATGTCCATTTATCTGTAGTATGTGTAGTATTAATAAAAATTTTGTAAGACAATCGGGCCCAATTGCTCTAATATTGCACCGTCGTGAGGGGGAAGGGGTACTAATCCTCCAAGACTTACTCTCAAAAAAAGGAATAATATAGTAAACGTAAATTACCAAAGTGACTAATTTTTAATAATCGTAAAAAACTACAAAAGTTTACTAAACAAATTTTATAGTCAAATTTATTTATGTTATAAGAGTCGAAGATAAACGGTGTTACAAATCTAATCATGTAAATAATTATAATATTGACTATTTATCCACGCGCAGCATAGCTATATACCTGTTTACAACGAAAGATAGTGTAGTATATAAACTCAAAAATAGCTCAAAATGCCAATGCGCCGAAATATAATTTATAAGCAAAATTACGAGGCGCTGTCAGAAAATAATTGAAGAAGGAACATAAAACGTTACAATATCTGTGCGAAAGCTGATGCACGCCGCAATAAGTTCTCGGAACGATTGCTGTCTGACGCTGCAAAAGAGGCTCGGCTGTCGTTAAAATCAGCCAGAAAGAAAACAAGCAGAGCAGTACATTAATGTAGAAGGTCAATTGTGTGGCGCAGGTAATGCAGATTAGAGGTAAATAAAAATTTTCATCAAATAATGCTATGTAAAACTTTCCCAGATGGCACGTAAGGTTTTGACAAGATTGTCACATGATTGACAAACTTGTTACAACCTTGTGACAACCTTACAATGCCATTAGGGCTAAAACGCTTTATCTCAAAACTACAATTTCTAAATTGGCCGGCAACATAATTTTAACAGATTTTAACCAATTTGCTTGAAATTTTAAATTGCATTCCAAATTAACTTTAAAGCCTTTTTTCACAATTGTGTGAATCGACCCCAAATTTTATTTTTTTATACGCTAATTAGACCCTCATCTTTCATAATCCACTTTAAAATGGTAAAATCGCTTAAATTTGTTTTTGTGATTTAAAAAAACGCTTTATAATATTAAACTAAAATTTTAGCACAATGTTTTGAACAACTAGCACAATTTAGCACAGAAAAAATTCAATTTTTCCCAAAATGGGGGCTGACTTAAAATAGTTTTTGGGTTTAAAAACGTTTAATCATATTAAACTAAAATTGTAGCACAATGTTTAGAACAACTAACACAATTTATCAGAACAACAAATATTTAATTTTTCCAAAACGGGGCTGACTTAAAATCGTTTTTGGGTTTAAAAAACGGTTAATCATATTAAACTAACATTTTAGCACAATGTTTTCAACAAATAGCACTATTTATCACAACAAAAATAATTTAATTTTTCAAAATGGGAGTTGACTTGAATTCGTTTTTGTGAAAAAACGGTTAATTATCTTAAACTAACATTTTAACACAATGTTTAGAACAACTGGCACAATTCAGCACATACACAAAAAATTAATTTTTCCAAAATGAGGGGTTGACTTAAAATTATTTGTTGTGCTTTTAAAACCCGGTTAATCCAATTAAACGAAAATTTTAGCAGAATGTTTAGAACAACTAGCACAATTCAGCACACACAAATAAAAATTCATTTTTCCAATTACAGGGGGGGATGTCTTAAAATAGTTTTTGTGTTTAAAATAAAATGTTAATCATATTAAACTAAAATTTTAGCACAATGTTTTGAACTAGCACAACGTCGTCGATCTGTGAATAACTCCAATGTTACAAAATTAAATCTTCCAGGAGACGCCTAAAACTGCTTTTTTAACATATACATATTTAATTTATATTTACAATTTCTTTTTGTTTATTTATTCTGGTTACTTAGGTTTCTACATTGAGGCTATTACCAGCTATGCAGCGTATAATGTAGAATCACAATCAACAAAACATAATTTTTGCAAAAATTGTCACATTGGAGATATTCACAAATCGACGACGACAATTTAGCACAGAAAAAATTCAATTTTTCCCAAAATAGGGGCTGACTTAAAATAGTTTTTGTGTTTAAAATAAAATGTTAATCATATTAAACTAAAATTTTAGCACAATGTTTAGAACAACTAGCACAATTCAACACACACACAAAAAATTTAATTTTGCCAAAAATGGGAGCTGATTAAAATCGATTTTGTGTTAAAAAAAACGGTTATTCATATTAAACTAAAATTTCAGCACAATGTTTAGACAAACTACCACGATTTAGCACAAAAAAATATAGTTTTTCCAAAATGGGGTCTGATTAAAATCGATTTTGTGTTTAAAATAAAACGTTTAATTATATTACACTAAAATTTTAGCACAATATTTAGACCAACTAACAGGATTTAGTATAACAACAAATATTTAATTTTTCCTAAAATGGGGACTTAAAATAGTTTATTGGGTTTAAAAAACGGTTAATTAGTTTAATAAAACTAAAATTTAAGCACAATGTTTTTAACAACTAGCACAATTCAGCACAACAAAAAATTAATTTTTTCAAAAATAGGAAGCTGACTTAAAATTGTTTTTGAGTTAAAAAAAATTGTTAATCATTTTAAACTAAAATTTTAGTACAATGTTTAGAACAACTAGCACAATTCAGCACAACAAAAATTTTATTTTTTAAAAATGAGCTAACGTAAAACCATTTTTTCATTTTAAGCCTAATCGAATAATTGAATCTTTTTTTGATCGGCACAAGTTGGCACAACACTAGCACAACTCAGCACAACAATCAAAACTAAAAATTTTAAAAATGGGGTCAACTTTACGGACGTTTTTGTATTTCTTAAAAATCTCGAAACAAGAAGAGGTAGTGAAAATAAAGTTTCACAAATACGTTCAAACAAAACAAACCATTTAAACTGTTTTGAATCTAAAATTCAAACTTAACATACATCCAGCTCCCCCTCTCATAAATATTTTTTGAAATTACGCAAAAACAAAATAGGTAAAAGCAAAAATAAATTATGTACAATCATGTACAAACGATTATTAAGATTATTTTTAAAATTGGGAGGGGGAAGCTAGCAGGTCTCTATCCCCCTCTACCCAACTAATTTTTTAAATAATTCAAGAACAAAGAAGGTCCAAACTAAAATAATAGATTTAAACTCTTTTGAATTACAAATTCGTAATAGAGGGGCTGAGGACATGTACCTTATCCAATACCATCCAATCAGACCACGACGAAATAATCAAACACACAACAAAACAAAACCAATCAAACACTTTATTGGCTATTTTGTCAATTTTAATTGCATTATCACATTCTAAAGCCGTCTCTGTAAAACCGTGGCAAACGCGTTATTTTTTGCTTCAATATAATTAATTAATCACGACGAAACAATGAATTACCAAAGTTGTTTATTGCACTACCAAAGCTCTATGATATTCAAACAAATGAGCTAAAAAAATTACAAAATTAACTAAAGAAATCTAAGTTTAATTTAATTCATTGATTACTATTAAACTAGCTACTACTAAAACTTTTGATCAGTAAAATAATAACCACCAAAGGTCTATTCAATGTTTAAGATAAAAAATGTTAAGAAAATCCAATTATGTAAGTTAATTTGCCATCAAATAATTATTATTAAATTATTAACGAACACGTGTCTTACCTATGATGCACTTTGACCGTAGGGCATGCGCATAAGCTAGGTTTAACTTCATATAATTTTCCAAAAGTTTACAAACTTCATGATACTTCAAAATACTTCAAGTACTTCACACGTATTTTACCTACTTCACACGTATTTTACCTACTTCACAAGTACTTTGCCTACTTCACAAGTACTTCACGTATTTCACAAGTACTTTATGTACTTCACATAAGATTTCATGTACTTCATGTAACGTGTACAAAAACCTTAACCAGCAGTTAACCCTTTGTAAGGCACTTATACACCAACCCCGATTGGTTGGCGTACTGTATATAATGAAATATAATAATATCTTGTTAAAATCAACAGAAACCTGTGATTACAATATAGATGTCTGTTCTCAGACGGTTCCAAAAATTTTATTGGCTTAAGAGCAGAATATTTTCCGCCAAACTTGAGATAATTATGACGATACTGCTGCGTATATTTCTACTGTTCTCAGTGTTAACTATTTATGGAAAGCTTTGTATCTTTTTAATAATTTTTTTTCGACCACATCTAAAGCTTCTTTTACGGCTGCTAGATTGCTTGTTTTATTTTAATAATCATCTGTTTTAGGATTTAGTTGCAGCTGTATTTTTAATCTTGAGTTGATTATGATCATTGTTACGAGCATGATTGGTTGTAATCCTTTATATTAATTCAGTTGCATTCTTACATTTATATATTTTAGTGAATGTTTAAATTAATAAATAATAGATTTAAATAATGCAATAATAATAACTTGATCCACGTTGATGAAGCTTTATTGCAGTGAGTGTTTATTGTTGTTGAAATGTCGATAAAAATCAGATGTGGTCATGCCTATGACTTTACAATTCTTTATTAAATATTAAAAAATAATGATTATTAACAAAACAAAAAAATTCTTTTAACGAATTTGACCCAAAATCTAATCAGCTCTATGTCTCAATATAAGAATACAAAATCCCAAATTTGGTTTCAAAATTATATTAGTTTTTGCTGTAAGTCGCACACAAATTTGATCACAGACACACACACATACAGACATTTTTGGAAATCGTCTTATTTTACTCAGGGAACCTCAAAAGTGTAAATCCATCAAAATCTCAATTTTTTCTGCACGAAAACAACACTTTCTCATATTTCATATAATAAAGTAAAATGCTTATAATATTGCTTCGACTCCCAAATCTTCTTAGTAACTCTTCTAACAAAGATATTTAACAATCGAGTCACAATTGAACTTTTGAAGTAATTTACTGCTTCATTATCTTTTTAAAAATTACTGCACATAAAAGCATTAATGAAATCATGGAGCAGAAAGATTTTGTGATAGTCGATCAGGTTACAATGACTATGCACAAACAGATTAAAAAATAATTATTGTAATTTGTATGTATTGATGTCATAATTGCCTACTATATACCTATATATACTGCATTTATTTTTCACTTATTGCAGAGTGGCTGCAAGATACACCACCGGGAAGATACCAAAATTGCTAAATGATGTATCTACAATTGTTTATAATTTTGTGTCAAATTTTAATATTTGTTCGTTCGGAAAGTTTACAGCATAAATTGGTAAATATAAATATCTACCATAATATGTGATTGTGAGAAAAAGAAACAATTTTTAGATTCGTAAGCAAAAGGTAGAAATCGTTAGGATAGATGGTCTGTGCGGTGGTAAAGATGTTCCAATATTAAATTATATTCATGGTGCTAGTTCAGATACTACAGAAGCACATTGTGCTAATTCCACTATTGTTATCAAAGAAGATATAGTTTCTACCGATTACAAGGTATAAAATCTTTAATAATTATTAAAAAATTTGAGTTTTGGCTTTTTGAGCTTGATGCATTTATGCTAACTTATTGAGTCCACTCACTTAGTGATACATACAGCCCTGTGCCTTGAAGATTTTAACTGTGTAAGCCACTTTTAATCAGACGAAATTTACAGTTTTTGTCTTCAGTTTCGGGATTGACAGATTACAAAACTTACGGTCTTTTGACAGTGTTAATTTAAATTTATAGAAATTTACAACCTTTTAATTAATTTGCTTATTCTCATCGCACTATTTAAGAAAAACTAAAGTTTAAATTCTATAATATAAAAGCCTAAAATTAATTCTTTTTAAAAATAAATAAATCTTAATAGTTATGCAAAAACTTAAGTTACTTACAGAAAAAATTTAACTTTTTGCTTAGAAACTAAAATTTTTAAGCGTTCCTAATTTTCGAATATAATGAGTATTTTCTGACGTAATCATAATTAAATTTTTACATAAGATAAAAATCGGACATGCCCATGACTTTAACATACTTTTATTAAATATAAAAAAATAATTTTTATTAAAAAAAAGGAAAAAAATGTTTTCCATTAACAAATCTGACCCAAAATCTAATCAGCTCTAAGTCTCAATACAAAGATACAAAATACCAAATTTAATTTTAAAATTCTTATTAGTTTTTGAAATATTTAGTAAAAAACTAATATATTAAATAACTATTAGTTTTAAAAAAGTTGTTTCCATGAAACAATTTTAATAAAAATTTAATTAGTTGTAATTCCTACCATAAATATACGAAATATTAAATTTGGTTTTGAAACTCATATAAGTTTTTAAAATATTAAATAAAGACTAATATTAAATAATAAAATTTTAAAAAATAAAAAATAATAGTTCCACATAGCAGCGCTAAAATTTGAATTCGGAAAAATTAAAATAAAAAAATTTTAAAATGATTTTGTATATCGAATCTTATAAACATGAAAATTTTTCTTGTCTAAAAATTTTATAAAAATGTTATACGTTTGATACATTTTTAATGTAATAAATTGGAATTTTTTATTCCCAAGTTTCGGTAGAAAAAAGTTACCAATTTAATGCAAATTTAAAATTTAAAATTAATTATATAATTTTTAGGTAATTTTCTTTATGAAATTATAGAAATAAATTTAGGGATATACTATAAAAAATTCCATAAAATGTTATAATTTTGAAACATTTATTTTACAACAAATTACAACTTTTATAGTATTTAATTATATAATATTTAATTATTTATTACCAACTTCAAAATGATTATATTTTAATTATAATTCAACTACTAACCTTTCAGTTTTCGTTTAGCCCTGTATGCATTACTTCTTGATTCAACATATTTATAATTATATTATAATTTAAAATATATAATTATTGTGGTACCAAAAAATATGTAAAAATTTTAAATTATGTAATATAATAATATTTATATATTGAAATATTAATAATTATTATATAATTTAAAATATAACATTATTGTGCTATCAAAAATATGTGGAAGTTTTGAAGTATGCAATGCAAATATTTTCTGATCTAAAATGTTCATAATTATTGCAAAATATAAAGCAAAAACTTATTGTGCACAAAAAATTGTATATAATAATTATATTTTGGTGTATAATATTTTATATATTGTAAGATATTTAATAATTACATAGGTTTGTATATAAATTTATTTTTATACTAAAACATATGTATACTAGCTGACTAAGTTGTGGCCTGAAGGCCGCACTGTTGGGAATAATTTTAAATTCACCCTGTATGGGAATCTCGTTCCATTCATGCGCGTCCGCAAGTTTTACTTTTTTTTAATTAAGCTTTTCGGTCCCGGTTTTTAGCGGAAAACCTCTTTAGGGTCCTAGAGAGTAACTGTGCAAAATTTGGTTAGGATCGGTCGAACGGTCTAGGAGTCTATAAGGAACACACAAACACACAAACATACATCCATTTTATATATATGTTACAGGCAAACGATTTCAGGCCAAACTAGTTTGGCCTGATCAATATTAGGCAATTTAGGCCAAACTAGTTTAGTTTAGGCCAAACTAGTTCGGCCTGAAACTTAGCAGATTTCAGGCCAAACTAGTTTAGCCTATAAGATATTTAAACTAGTTTGACCTGAAAAATCAATTTCAGGCCAAACTAGTTTTTGTTATGAGTTAGTTTTACTTTTTAATGTTATATTTTGGTATATTTTAAATTTTTCAATAGAATTAAATTTATTATAATAATGTGATAAATTTATTAACAATTACTTATTCCTACAACTAGAACTGGAATGGCATTTTGAGTTACATAAAAGTCCTTGACGTTTGCACAGACATTGATTATTTCCGCACGATTTCTTGCAATTGCATCTAACGTATCCCTGAATTTTGCCTGTTGAATCAACTGCTGCGGCTCTTAAAGTTACCTCCTTATCTTGAGGTACATCTTCAAGCCTAATAAATTTTTCTGCGCATATATCGAACTCGGATCTTGCATATAACTGTTTCAGACGACCACTTTTGTACCCAATGTGTAAAAGTGATTTTCATCAACCGCCATAACCACCGCTACTATATTACGCAGACTTCCTCTTGCCTTGTCTACATCTGGAATGGGCAATGTGACATTGTCCCCAATTACGGGAGGAGGATGTGACACATTACTAATGTCTTTCATTCTTTTTGCTTGAGTTTACAACGATTCTGCTGCTTGTCTTCTGGCCGTTGTAATTTTTAATTGTGTCTCATTATTAGCAGTTTCCTGCTCACTTACTTCAAGATCCAATTCTTGATCGTCAGCTGCGTATTCCAAAACTTCATCAGAACTTTCCGGTTGTGTGAGAATTTGTTCTAACTCTTCCTCTGTTTGAATATTTACTTCGTTAGGAATAGATGTTGTCTTCAAGCCAACTCGGGGCTCTGTACCAAACATAGCCTTATAAGGAGACATTCTAATTCCTGAATGAAAAGCCCTGTTTTTCATGAATTGAACAAAACGAAGACCTTCTGCCCATTTCTCTGTATTGTTATCATCCAACCATGTAGCCAACATATTTTCTATGTCCTGATTTGCTCTTTCAACGGAGCCTTGGCTTTGGCTATGCCGAGGTTTTCCATGTACTAATTTTAACCCAGGCCATAATTGTGTAAGTTCAATAATAACTTTATTGCAAAATTCCCTACCGTTGTCGGAATGCAAAATACATGGCGCTCCAAATGTAGTAAAAATGTCGATAATATTGTGAGCAACTTCTTCAGCAGTTTTGTTTCAAGTGCGCGTAAAATAACAAATTTAGTTAAATGATCTTGGTAAACCATAATAAACTTTTATTCCCATCACGTTGCGACTGCATGTCAATCAAATCGACTTGACAACGACTGTTCATTTGAGTGTGCAAATTGGCTTTGACCAAACCTTTCTTCTTCTTCTCTTTTGACACCCTTCGCACATCTTTAGAAATGTATTGATCATGTCCTTGGTAATATTTGCGTACTTTTTGAAGTCTCGTGCATTAATCTGTCTCGCCCTCCGTGTCCAATAGCCAAATGAGCGTCACTGATTTCATCAAATTTTCAATTGATAAAAGTAGCGTATATCATTATTTGATGATTTTTCAATCAATTTTGAACACCACTATTTCAATTACATGAAATCTTATCAATTAAAAATCACAAAATCAAAAGTCTATTATTTAATACAGTCCACTAATCAGCCTGTTTTAGTTAGGACCAACTAGGTAGGCGAAACTAGTTTGGCCTGAAATTTCCTGCAACATATTATTTAGATTATAAATTTCTACTTGCATAATATTTATATCATGTAAAATGTTGCACTAATTATATAAGTTTACTTATACATTAAAACTTACAAAAATATTGACTGCAGTTTCATACTGAAACTTTCAATAATTCAAAATTGAAACTCAAAATCACGACCTCAAATCTAAACTCAATAGATCAACAAAATTTTCTATTCTCAACTTGAAACTACCCATAATTCAAAATTGGAACTCAAAATAGCTATTCTATATCGAAACTTAACAGCTTACTAGTATTTAAAAACTTGATCTTTTATAACATAAATTTACGATATTTCAAAATCATAGATCAAAATCTATTCAACTTCTTAAGACTGATGTTTTCAAAACTCAAAACTTAAATTACAGCTCAAGATTGCTACAAATAAGATTCCAAATACCTCAAACTAATCGCGAATTGCAACTTACTGTTGTAATAATTCAAATTATTTTTCGAAAATTCCAAGTATTTCAAAATTAAACTCAAAACCTAAACTTAAAATCTTATATTAAAATGACGCACAATTCTAACCTAACTAATCTAAATCAAAGAAGACAAAAACATCAATTACAAATCTACAATTTGAAACCTGAATAGTTAATAAATTAATTCATAATAAATTATCAATAAATGACTTGATCTAAAGGTACAAAATTAAAATGATGCCTGATGAAAACTAATGAAAAATTATATTTTATAATCAAAAATTAAAGTTTAACGTGAAGCATACACGAGTCGACTACGAAGCGTAAGCTCGTGGTTCGAACCTTGTTCGCGTTAGATATACTGCTGCGATCAAAAGTCCAATATCGATCTGTGGACAATTGAAAGGCAATGAAACCACCCCATAAATTATACTCCTGGTAAATTCATCTTGGCTTCGGCCAAGTTGAATCGCCAACGTCCGGGAGACCGGATATGGCACATGAAGAAGACAAAAAATTAATCTAAACTTTTCGATTAGTAGAAAATTAAATAATAATCAATTTATTATTACAACATACAACGAAAATAAAATAAATCCTTATTAGTGATGAAAATAGTAACAAAAAATAATTTTTTTGATTAACCAAAGTATAAGTCGTGTTGACCTAACTAATATAATGTGGAATACTTAAAATAAGACCTAATTGACCTAATTTTTGTCTTTTTGTCTTAGGTCAGAAACTACAAGAATGAATAACATTATGACGAAACTAACATAACAAACAACAATGTGTAGAAGCTGCACTTGTTTTAATGGTCTTTAAATTTTATGACTCGAGAACATATTTTACGATTTCTATGCCATAAAATTAAATTTTACATAATTTCTCTAATACGAGTGAATATAACATAATTTTGTCAAATTATTGCTTTCAAGTTCAAGAGTTTATTATGATAATAATATACAGGGTGTCCCCGTGACTGTGGAGAACCTTTGAAGTAGTGATAAAGGACACTTTTCTAAATAAAATTTTTTAATTTTTTGTTTTTGTTGCAAACCTTTTATCTTTTAAACTAAACTACTAACAAAAAAATTAACGGCCCAATTCGGATAGCATATTTTAACGGGCTATAACTTTAGTTTATTAAAAATTTTTGGAAAACCAACCCATTTCACAGAAAATCCAAAAATAATGAATAAGGTCGGTAGCAAAAATATTATAGTCATAAAGGATGTCTCCGTGTACATGGTAAACCTTTGAGGTTGTGATAGAATACACTTTTCTAAAATATATATTTAAATAAAACTTTGGGGTTTTGACCCCCTCTTTGAAGCAATTTTTTGAGCTTGTTCATTATTTTGGGATGTTTTTGTAAAATGGGTTGATTTTCCAAAAAATGTTACTCGACGAAAATTATATCCTATTAAATTTTCTATCCAAATTGGCTCATTAGTTTTTTGTAAATAGTTTCGTTTAAAAGATACAGGATACAGATAAAATAAAACTTGCAATTTTTTAACATTTTATTTCCTACTTTAATTCATAGCTCGAAATTCGATCATTTTAGGGATAAGAATTCTAAATCAGTTTGCAGATAAATAAATTATCTTTAAAAAATTACTAATTGATTAATATCATAAAATTAATGGCTACGGTGCTATGGCCGTTTGAAGACAGAAATTTAAAAAATTGCTTTAAAGAGGGGTACCCCCCAAAGGTTTGGATTTCGGCAAAAATTTTATTTTAAAATTTGTCATGGAAAAAAAAAACCTTAAAGATTTACCGTAGACACGGAAACGCCCTGTATGACTATTAAATTTTTTGTACAAACCTTGTTGATTATTTTGGGATTTTCTGTGAAATCAGTTGGTTTTTTAAAAAATTTTAGTAGATTAATGTTATAGAAATTATATATATATTAACCTTTGAAATTAATATTTGATTAAAATTTTTTAAAAATTATAAGGTTAAATGAACAATAAAACGAAACATTATTTGTGAGCTTTCAGCAATCGTTACTGCTGTCATCAGACGTTTAATAATAATAGTGCAATTACATGGAAACTAATATAACGTATTGTCATTTGAGACAATTTCTTGATCCATAAAATTTGAAAGATAATCGCGGGTTAAGGAACAACCTACATAAGATCTCATTAAATAGGAAAACTTAACCCCAATACGTTATTTGTAGCTTAGATGAGTAGATGGCTGTGGACATTACTTAAATCTTCGATGTCGGTTTTTCTGTTCATCGCATTTCTTTCCTCTTAATGCAAATCATTTCGTGAAGAAGTGAAGTCGATCTTTGTAATTGGTGACTGATTTGATTATCTTGGCATTTGAAAAGGCAGCATTATGTCCATCAATTAAAATATGTTTGGCAATTGCAGTGGTTTCTGGTTTATTACATCTAATACTTGAAACATGTCTACTCATTCGTTTATGAAGCCGTTCCGCGGTTCACGCCTTTGCTGCCATGTGCCACAAGACACATTACTGCAATTATTTGGGCAAAAATATCGTTAGTAGTTATTTTAAGGTTATTTAAAACAATTTTGCATTAAAAATATGTCAAACCCAAGTTATTAGTTGCCAGCTAGAATCGTCACATTACCACTTGTGCGTTTGTTGTTTGGTATTAAAATCACAATCCTGGCATTCCACTTGTATTCAGTCTGACTTTTTAGCTTCAGAAGATCTTTAATTTTGTATTAAAGGGGTCCTTTATAGATGAAGTCACAAATGTTTTGAAGTAACACAAATTATTATTGTTGTTTAGTCTAGGAAATCGTCATTGATTATATTAGCATTCGAATGCACATGTTCTAGAACAAATTATTAACTGTCGTTGACTTAAGTCTGAAAATCACCAGAATACATTAGCATTCGCTGCCATACCTAGAACAAATAAACTTGTACTTGGTACAAACCAATACCAGCCCTTCACCTTGCCAAATCCTAAATTTTCAGGGCTTTACCCAAAAGTCTGAAAACAGGGTCTTTACCCAAATCAAAAATGCTTAACGACATCAAAAGATATTTCTATATTTGTTTATTCTGACAATCTCATTTGCATTTAATTTAGAATATCAATAATTGTTCTAACAATAAATTATTTCTGTTACAGTGTTCTTTCAAAGTTCGAAAATGTGCATCTAGAGAAAATTTGGATTCGTGTGAACAAGTTTACCAAAGAGACAATTTTAAAGTTTGTCAACTTATTAATGCAAACAGTATAACTCCAGGCCCTCTTGCAATTCCATATAAACCACCAGTAAAATGTCCTGGAAAAAAAGTTTGTTACTTTATTTTATCAAAAATTCTTTAAATTTATCAACTATTTTTAGGGTACCTCTCACGCGTATAATTTTACAATAAATCTCATTCCTCTGTTATTTTTTCCATTGGATGATTGGTATTGGAAACTTAATTTGTCCGTTTTTTCTCCTGATTACACTAGATTGGTTGGTTGCGGATTTCTTGAAGCACGCCTAGCTCGCCGCTCACACGTTTAATGAAATTATTTAAATATACCTTTAAAAAGAGCAACTATAAAAATGTATATATTCTTATAAGTATAAATCTTAATGTATAAATCTTATAAGAACTGATTTGTGGTGTTTGATTTTTATTTAATTAAAATTTAACCAGAAGTAGGTCAGACCCAGCGGAAGTTAGCCATAAAAAATCGTGCTTGCCTACTTATGTCCGATTTCTTCACTCATAGTTATCTCGAGGTTATAGCTAACTTGAGATTATTTTGAGATAACCTGAGGTTATATGAAAATTTTGGTTTTCTTCATGTTTTTTTAACCATTAGTTTTGAGCTATCCTCTAATTATATCCGATTTTCAATTCAAGGTTAACTATAACCTTGAGATAAGTCGAGAATAAAACAAATTTTAGCTTTTTAACTTTTAATTTTGAGTTATCTAGCGATTAAAGTTGAACCGAGGTTGAACTACGGGATAACTATTAAAACCGCAGGTTATGTTTATTTGTAATATGAGACTGGAATTTTAATTTGTCAAGTGAAAACACAGAAAAATTTATTTATTATAAATCTATTTACAATTTACTAAACTATTTGCTAATGCTCGATTAATATTAATGTTTTTTCCAACGACGACAAAAAAATCCAAGAAATGCAAAAATCTTATATTTTTGGTTTCCTACCGTTTTCGAGTATTCAGCAAAGTTTTTCTAGAATCTAACGTTACCGGATACAATTTCATAAGTCATACGACATGATTTTCTTATTTATCTAGGTAAAAAAGTTATATAATATTGTGTAGCAAAATTCTTAATAAATTAATAAGTTTATCTGTCATGTTCGTAATACAGTTAATTATTTTTAAAATTAAATTATATAAACACAACAATAAAGCGTAACCTTACAAATCGCATATGATCTGAAGTGATTATACAATGAAAACTCCCATAATGCAATTTTCTTTACTAGAACTTTGTAGTGAAAAAAACCAAATTCTTTATCCTGAGGTTACACTCTAGTTGAGAGAGATGGTGCTATACGATTCTCGTACTATCTTTTTCACAAAAATGAAAATAAAATGGAAAAACAAACAATTAAAACTCGCCGAGATGTAATAAAAAACTGCCCGTTGATTAACCAATCACAGTCGATACAAAAATGACTGCAAATGCCTACAGGATTTCATCATTGAATAACAAGCATGCACGATTTTAAAAAGATTTCAAAATTTTCCCGGTTCTGTGTACCAAACCGCCGAATTCCAAAAAATATGGAATAATTTTATTTCTATTGTTACATTTAAATTTAAGATTTTAAACCAAATTTAATTAAAATAAATTCAATTAAACGCAGCTATAATTTCCACTTACTAAAGTATTTTACTAAAGTATTTTAAGAGCCACTTAACTATTAAGCAAAGTATCCCATAATTTTGAACATACTCCAATATCTAAATAAATTAATTGAATTTGGTCGAATATTTATTTAAATCATTAAATGTTGTTACGAGTCTCGACGTCATAATTTTATTTTAAATAAATTTCTAATAGATCGCATTTGATTGCTAAAAATCGACGATAAGTGGCATTTTCAAACAGTTTTCAATCCACTTATCTTAAAGATTTCGAGCACTCTTAAAAACAGTTACGTAATCAGGTCGCGACCCGGCGTTTCTCACATTTTGTGGGAACTCCAAAAACGGTACTTGAACATGAAAGAAGTTCCATCCAAGGAAGGAAATCGGCAGTCAGTCAGTCGCTTTCTGGAGTTGAGTTTGCTCGGGCCGTCAGCCCAAGTCATAGCAATTCGGTCGAGACGGACATTTTTTTTGGCTTTTCCTAAAGTAATACTGTACGCGACGTTTTTTTAATTCATTTAATATTTTTTTAGCTTACTTATAATTGTGCGTTATTTTATCCAACCAAAGACCTGATTGTGAATTGTATGAAAGGGTAAGTCTAAATTCAATTACTATTATGTACTTTGAAACTCGCCAACAGCAAAGCTATCAGCAGCATTTAATTTTATATCACAATTTAATTTTGTATCCCAGTTTAATTTTGTAATTTTGTTTTAAACATTGGCTATCAATAAATTAATATTGTCACATGTTAGTTTAATTTGTTTTGAATCCAATCATCGAAAGTAAGGAATCTGATTCCCACGTTCTTCAAAACCCTGATTTTCTTCCTCCCAAAGGAAGTGGTGGCAGCAAACTCACGCTACTCAACATCACTCCCCTTTTTTAGCTACTATATTCTCTTTTTAGTCGCGATGGGCGTAGAAGTAAAATCTTAATAAATTTCCTTTTATCAATCCCCCGTACTACAACGGCGTTAACGGCGAAATTAATTCTTTAATATCACCCCCACTTGTTACATCTACACTAGTTACCGCCTCAACTCATCAACAATATCCTTTGTTATGGAGATCCTTCCAACTTCGGTATATTCGTGTTTGTTGCACGGACTGCACATTACCTAAGTGTAGATTCTAAAACCATAGAACGCAAAAAATTTTATTAAACGAATTGAAAATACCTGCAATTGGTCTTATTAATCAAAATCATTAAATGCAGGGCAATTCGTTATCACAAGCAGCCTTGAACATTTATTTAACAAAATATGGCGACGATAACATTCGGTGTAGGTCGATCCAAGATAATAACCCTCCGGAAGCGGATGAAGAACACACTCCGTAGTGTAGCGCTATATGCGAGTTTTTCTGCTTACACTGCCTCTTGTTCTCGATGTTCTGGTGAGACGCTAACTTTGCTATTTTTCATACACAGCTCCGACATGCTTGAGTCGCGCGTACGCGGTTTGTGGTTTTTAATAAACTGTGATAGCACCTTACCTGCGTCGATTGCTCAATTATGTTTAGTTGACACAAACTAAAAATGGAGAAAAATCGGGCGCCACTCCGGCAATAAAACGCAAAGTAGTGAATAACGCTCTATTAGCAAAACGAAGTATGAAATAGAAATGTTTAAAATTATAGTGTGTTACGCTCCACTTTTTACGTAACACGAATTAGCAATTTAAAGCTATAAAGTCGAAATTTTGAAAAAGAGTATCTAAATTTAATATACTTTGTATAAACATATTGCAGCAAAATAATAACTAATCTCTAGCGACGCCAAGAAAGCGCGACTTGTCTCAGCATAAGATAAGATAAAGTCTAGCATAAATGCAATTAAAGTCGACCAAATATTACCTGAATATGAGTCAAACGTTATAATACTAAAAAGAAAGGCAGTGTTAAGCTGACTGGGTGACACGTGTCCGTCCGAGACACCCACGCGCAAAAAGTGCAGAATAATGCAAGCCGTGGTAACCGCCAAGAGGCAGTGGGAAAATATGCAAAAGTTAGAGGAAAGGGTAGAAAAACCAGTAAGTTCCTAAGATACCTCGAAAGAAGAAAGAACAATTTTTAACTTAGCGAACGCGCAATTAGGTTTTTTGTGATAGTTTCTGTAATTTGGGAAACTTATTAAAATTACCGGAAGCCGCGAATGAATATCGTCTCGAAAAACCCAAAGTTTAAAATGGGAAAATTATTACCTAACTTAATACGAAGTATCTGTGCCGTCTAAGTTATCGAATTAACGTAAATAGTTTAGTGCAAATCAACAATTAAAAACGTATTAATAACAACGTGCCATTTAAAGTTAAAGAATTTGCCTTAATAGCAACCAATCATTATAAATGTATCAATAATAATGTGCCGATTAAAACTTAAAGAACTCCAGTTTCCTAATAACGAAAATACCTTAATAGAAGTCGAATAAACAGTTAGTGGAAAATTAACAATTGAAAGTTGTTAGGGTTATATTCAATCCGGTGGTGACCATCGAGAGCTTTTACCGCCCACAATCAAAAGTTATTCGCAACTCAAAGTTAATTAACGAAATCAAAACTAAAGCAGTGATGTCTTAGTGATAATTTGCGCTAGTAAACAGTGCGCCTTGTAACTGATAATAATTAAACAAAGGATGAATATCAAAACCATGAATAATCAACGCGCTTAATGGACCACGTTATCGAAAAGTCAATCATATCGCTCAGGGGGCGTCAATTCCACCTTGTTGGAGGACTATCGTTGCTGCAAACTACCAACCTATTATTGTCACCTAAAGGTAACGAATTTGTATTAGCTATAAGAAAGTGCGTTTGTGTAAAGTGCCGCGCAATGGATGATTGGACCAAAGGTCCCAAAATTCGACGAAAGGGAATCCTAGTCACTGTGCAGGATTAATTTCCCTAGCTAAAAGCCTACCTAATAACTCTAAAAGTTATAAACAATTCAATTTAGAATAAAATAACGTGTATTGTTTAAGCCAATGGCAAATATAAAGAAATTGATTTAAATTAAAATAATGTTAATGTCAATCCAAGCTAAAGGAACAGTTTTAGTAATGATAATTATCTATGGAATTAAAGTAAATTTAAACGAATATAGAGGTGATTAGAAATAGGATAATAATTTGTGAATAATGTGTTTTTATTCTTTTGCTTTGATTATACGACTTAATTAGATGTTTTTGCGTTTTCTTAATATTCTGCCTAGAAAAGTAAGTGGTTTTCAACCTGGCCTCATTCGAAGAAAAGCCTTTGAAGTAGAGGACCGATGACTACCGAGGCACCAAATAAATAGTTTACAAGGTAGGTGAACTTACACCCTGGAGAAAGTAGCTAACAAGTGGTAGAGCAAACAAAACCAAAATATACACACAAATAACGCAGGCCTAAGCCCCAAACAATGGGTTTTCGTTGAAGACGTTTAAAATTGACTAAAATTTAAGAAACAGCAAAGGAACTTCAAAATTACAAATTTTCTCGCTTCCGTAGCCGTCGGAGTCGTAGCGAGCAATTCTAGTTTATCTGTGCCAATATAGCATAGTGCAAATATAAAATTTATAGCAGCGCAAACAAATAACATGTTTAAAATTCCAATTTCAAAGATAAACTCACCCTTAGTGGATAGTGATGGCAAACGTTCTTCGATATAAAAGGGTGGCTCCGACAGCGTAATTCGAATTATCTGCGGGAGTCGAATTCCTTGGACGGGATAAAAATCTACAAAAATAATCAAAGAAATCGGAAAATTGACGGTTACGTGTTTGCCGCTTTCTGCGGACTTTGATAAGTTATCTAAAAGAAAACAATAGAATTGCCAGTCTATCCCCAAATGGCAAAAATAAAACAAGATATAAAATATCAGACGAAAACTACACCAGATGTGTGATAGTTCCCCAACTTCTCCAGTTGATACAAAACTTGACGACTCGTAATTATCAATGGAAATCTCCACAATGAGGTGGATCCAACGGTTGCAAAATAAATCTAACTGGGGCATTCGCTCGAAAGAACAAATTTCCAAAAGGATCTGATAATATCCAGTTGCGACAAATTTTGAAACATTTGCTGATTCTACCAGCTTCCGTAATTTTCCAATATTTGAAGATCTTATATAAAATGCTAAAAAAAGAATTCACAATTCCGCGATTCGGTAGCACTCTTTTTATATCCAAAAAACTTATTTCCTCACAAAATTAATATATCGCCCGCTTATCGTCTTTACCAGAAGATTCTTAATTTTTGTTATGGTACCAACGTAATTTTGGAAACAGCCAGAAGCACCTCTCTTCCATAGAAACGTTCTATTTGTCGAATCATTTTCACGTACAAATTCAAATGTAAAATAATATAGGGCTCTCCAAATAAGAATGTTGATAAAAATCAGTAACAGACACTGTTTTTAACAAAGTTCTGCTACAAACGATTCAATTATAGTAATTTTATTTTATATAAGAACATTACAAACACAGTTTTTCACTTGACACGAGACGGAGACAAGCCTGAAAACAAATAGCCAAAGAACAGGCAGGTTTCGTCCCGGGAAGAGCACCAGAGAGCAAACACTGAGCGTTAGGCAACTAATTGAAAGGGTTGGAGAGTTTAACGTGCCCATGAACCTCTGCTTTGTGGGTTACAAAAAAGCTTTTGATAAAGTGAAATGGAGAATACTTTGGCAAATATTACAAGAAATGGGACACCTAAACACCTCGTGGCACTAATAAAGTCACTATACGAAAACAACACAGGAAGGGTTAAAGTGGGCAACACACTCTGATACATTTAAGACCCAAACTGGAGTCCCACAGGGGTGCATTTTGTCTCCAACACTGTTTAATAGATACAGTGAACACATCGTGCGGAAAGTCCTCGACGAATGGCAGGGTGGTATATCAATAGGAGGAAAGAAAATCACTAACCTGAGATATGCTGACGACACCCTGATAATAGCTAAAAACGTCAAGCAGATTACTGCCATAATGAAGAGACTGACTGAAGTTAGCGAACCGTACGGTCTCAAATTAAACACACATAAGACCAAAATTATGGTGGTAAACAGAGCAGATAAAAATTTGCCACATTTACAGAAAGTGGCCGCATTCGACGTTGTGGACAAATTTGTGTACCTGGGATCGCTGATAACGAACAACGGAGATAGTGAAACCGAGGTGAGGCGTAGACTGACTCTGGGTAGGTTGGCCAATGTCAAACTCAATAAAATATAGAAAGAAAATTCGGTTACTCGAGCCACAAAGCTCAGATTGGTCAATGCGCTTGTGTTCCCGATTGCTACATATGCTTCTGAAACATGGACACTGAAAAAGGCAGACAAAAAGAGAATAGAGGCATTTGAAATGTGGGTATATAGGAGGGTCCTAAGAATATCGTGGACAGAACATCGTACAAATGAATCCGTGTTAGAACAGCTCGACACCAGATGCCACTTGCTTAGAGACGTCAATCGTATGTACCTCCGATATCTTGGGCACATATCCCGGAAAAACGGCACGATGGAGAACTTAATCGTGGAGGGCAAAATCGAGGGGAAACGACCAAGAGGAAGATCACCAAAAAAGATGGGTCGACCAGACGAAAGAACTTATAAATCGTGGGTTACATGAAACAATCCGTCTGGCGTCTGACCGAGACGCATGGAAAAACACCATAAACGGCATCACTGTGTGAAGACATCATATACGTCACTAAACTCTCTTTAGGGTAAAAGCACCGAGGAGGAGGATGTAAAAATACAACCGAAGTCGTTTACCCGTCCCCTCAATAGGGCACTCTAGCAATTAATACCTCAAAGATGTTGCAAGCACCTTTTTTTTTTTAGACTAAGCAGGGAGGTGAGAATCTTGAAAAAAAACCCTTGCTGATCACAGCTAGGAAATGTGAGGTTTCACCCACTAAACTCACCCCCCGTACCTCACCAGGTTCCCGGCATTTGCTTTCCAGCATTCCTTCGGGTTCTGGTGGGCGTTTGCGTTCCACAAACTATGCTTATTCTGCAGACTCTCTTGTCTGTGGGTGTGCGTTCGTTGTTACGCATCCTGTATGTTCCAGCTGGTGATCTGACTCGCTGTTTTAGTGTTCCTCTTCACCACTTTTGCTTTCGCTATCTTCTTGAAAGTCGGGTCGTCTACGGGGTGTTGTTCCCGTATTCTGGCTGCTGCTTCTTCGCCCCTTTCAGCTTCTTTTCTGGTTTTTATTATATTTGTCAGCAGAGTGGTGATCTGCTGCCAGAGGAGGGGGGACTGTCCAGCATATGGTGGACGATGTTATCGGGTGTCGGTGGTTCGCCTAGAGTAAAGGAGAGCCTCTGTCTGGCTTGCTCCCATCTGATGCAGTTGAAAATGGCGTGTTCTGCATCATCCGTCATCCCGTAGTACCTGCACTAAGGATCCGCCCTCTTGTTTATGCGGTGCAGGTATTTGTTGAAGCAGCCATGTCCGGAGAGGGCCTGAGTGAGGTGGTAACTCAATTCTTTATGTTTCCTCTCCGACCACGTTCCGACGTTTGGAATCAACCGGTATGTCCATCTGCCAGCTTCGAGCCTTGCCATCTGTGTTGCCACATTAGGTGGTTTCTCCTGGCTGGTAGAGGGTGCCTTGGTTTTTCTGGCTCGTTGCAGTGCCTCGATGTCGATGGGCAGAGAGAGGCCAGCACCAGGGATGCGTCCAATGAGATGGTAGAGTAGCCGCATATTACCCGTAGTGCCATCCTTCTCTGCACCGCGTAGAGCCTTCTTCTGTTCCGCTGGGTGCCGTACCGCGTTGGGTCGAGAGCGTCCTACCATACGGGACCCGTATAAAATTATCGATGTTGTAACGGCACCCAGCGTTTTCCTCTTGATTGTTTTTGGACCTCCGACGTTGGGCATGAGCGGGCGATCGATGTTGCAACCCCCAATGCCTTAGCTGCAACTTCCTCTACGTGTTTGTTGAAGTTCAGGTGTTTATCTATCTTCACCCCCAATACGGTGACCTCTGTAGATAGTTGCAGGGGGGCGCCATTCAGTTGGATGCGCACGTCCGGCTCTCTTCTCTTCCACACACGGCAACGGCTTCAGACTTTTCCGGTACCAGGGTCAGTCCTCTCGCCTCCGCCCAGGTGGCGACAGTTCTTATCGCCGTGTTTGCCTTCTCCTCGAGCCCCCGCTCTTCGCGATCCTCCACGACAATCGTGATGTCGTCGGCGAACCCCACTAATGTGACTCCGGGCGGGAGGTCCACGTTGAGCACTCCATCGTACATAACGTTCCACAGAATAGATCCCTGTGGAACCCCGCTGGTGATGTTTACCTTCTCGCCGTCGTCTCTGAGGATGACCTTGAGAGGGACCTTTCCTTTATGTAGCCGACTACGATGTTGTAGATGTCGGGTGATGTATTCTTGTCCCTCAGGGTATCGAGAATGTGCCGCCACCCCGCGCAATTGAAGGCAATGCAAGCACCTTGTGAGAAGACTAGCAGATACTCACGGGACACGGCGAATTTAGACAATTCTTACACAGAATTGGTAAACACCCCGATGGTCTCTGCCCTGCTTGCCCAAACAATGCAATCAACAACCCCATACATAGAATTTTTGATTGTAAGCTATACAGAGAGAAAAGGTTGGCGGTGGAAACCTTTTTTGGGATCCACCAACCAGTCAACCTCTACGATCTGGCTAGCCTTACACCCCCAGAACTACTCCATGCATTTCTAGTCCCCAAAATTTCAGAAACCGACGTAGCCCCGCCATAACTCTGACCCCTAACCAATTCTCATACCCCAGCATTCACGCCCTAGCTTTCTTCGACCATTTTCACTTCTACAAGGTACGTCGTCATCTCATCTCACTTGTCTCCATCTTGCTTAATAAGTTTCACCCGTCAAAATTATATATTTTTTCTGTAACCCTGTACTGGCCATCGCGCCAGCCTACCCTGGCTTCCCAGTCTCACCAATCAGAAACTGATCCCGATTTTGGATAGGCTAAGAAAAGAGCAACCACATATTTAGAAAATAACACGTCCCTGGCCCACGAATAATCAAAAGTGCCATCCAAAATCCCACTTCCGAATTGAATCACAACCCGTCCACGAATAAATAACCCAGTTTGTCAGACACCCACTTGTAACAAGAACCGCCCAGATTTCCAGGTATAGACCACAGCTTTATACCAATCCACTCACCAACTCTCCCTCAACCTGCTATCTGAACCCCAAAGATCTTGTAACATGACCCCACAAACTCGAGTACCGTATAACGGCCAACTCTGTCGTTACCATTTTATTTATATGTTGGTACAAATGTAATTTTTGTTTTGTTTGTTTAAATAAAATCAAAAAAAAAAAATCGGGACGGTCACTGGCCTAGTAGTTAGAGCGATCGACTACTAATGCTAAGGCACCCGGTTCGAACCCGGAAAGAGTCTACAAAGAAAAATTTTCTTTCTGACTCTCTTTCTATCTATGACCGTCCCGTGCTTCGGAAGGCACGTAAAGCCGGTGGTCCTCCTATGTTAATGAATTGCCATCATTAACAATAATATAGAACAGGCACATCTGAAGCCAGTCTAGCAAACTACTTCAGATGTAAAACTAATAATACGCTCAGAGTACTGGCAGTGACTTCGGATCTTATCCGAGGCTGCTGCTGGAAAACACAGGTCGCAAGACCTCACGTAAGAAGAAGAAGAAGAAGAAATAAAATCACTTCACCTGTGAGAGGACTACCGTCTTTACGTACCTTCAGAAAGCACGAAGACGGCATTACAAAGTGAACTCTGCCCGGTTGCGAACCGGGGAGTCCTACATTAGCAGTTCATTGCGCTAACAACCATGCCAATGACCTTCTCTTCCTACTTGCTTCCACTGCTTCCTACTTTATCTAAAATAATAGAATGATTGGTCAAATCTCAATTGTTGTCGTTTCTTATCAAGTTTAAAATCATAAGAAATTGTCAATTCGAGATTTTATCTAATGTCAGCACTAGTGATGCTATGTTTTCGGTGATCAATAAAATTTACAGCAGCTTAAACAATAGATAAAACACTGCAGCAATTTTTTAGAATTTTGCCAAGGCATTTGATTGCGTCAATCATGATGTTTTTATAAAGAAATAGGAATTTTATACGATTCGTGGCACTCCTCTAACTTGGTGCACATCCTACCTTCAAGGCAGACGGCAACTCGTAAGGGTGAAGGAGTCCTCGTCCGACTGGAAAGCAGTAGAGTAGGACGTTCCGCAGGGTTCTATATTTGGACCAATTCTCTTTCTATTGTTTATCAACGACATGACTTATCTAAACATTGACGAGTATGTTACTCTTTTTGCAGATGATACAAGCATGACATGGTCCGAGTCATCTTCGACGTCTTTACACGAAGTGATGTTATCAGATCTGACCACACTGCTATCCTGGTGTGACGCTATATCATCATGGTGTGATAGAAAGAGAGTCAGAAAGAAAAAATTTTTCTTTCTAGACTTCTCCCGGGATCGAACCGGGTGCCTTTGCATCAGTAGTTGATCGATCTAACTACTAGACCGTCCAGGATCAAGCCAAGACCGTCTCTATTAAAATATAAATTCAAAATTAAATTTAATATTTTATTAAAAATAAAACATCGATGATCATAGCAAGCATTCCAAAACAACAACACGTTTTTGGTCACATGATCATGGTTACACTGAAATATGTAAATATCGGTGTCCATTGTTTCTATAGTCTAATCGCAACATCGCCTACCCGCACAATCGCAACATCAGGTAGTTGCACAATCAACACAGAACAGTTACAAAATGGTATGACTTCTCCAAGACTAACAGAGGATCCCATTTCATAGCCCAGAATTTTGCAATCATGATGAATTTTGAAATTCATTCATAAATAAATTATTAAAACAATTTCCAAAACGTGCCTTAAAAAATAAAAGGACTTGGAGAAAAAGACTTCAGTTTTTATTGTAATTTTATTCAACTGCAAAATTAGAAATATGGGTTGGATCTGGATCTGGATTCAATTTTCTCGGCATTGAGTGCCGAACTCTTTCAAACACATCAGGGTTGTTTCTAATTGAGTTGCATCCAGCAATTTTCTGATTTCGCAAGTCATCCAAATTCTCTACTGATAGCCGTATAATAAATAATCCAGAGGGCTTAAGTCTGGGAATCGAGCAGGCTATGCGTATGGCCGCAATGTGTGGTGGTAATGACGAGAAGATTAAATGCTTGTATCCAGGCTGGAGGAAGTCATTTCAAACAATTATTGTAGATTCAGCAACTTTACATGTACTTTTTGACAATAAAATGTTGTTACTGTCGCAAATTTTGTTCACCCTGTATTTTCAAAACAAAATAGTTTTTCAGAAATCATTATAGGACAAAATATTCCTAGAATATTTTATATAAGGAATAACCCCAGAAATTTTTGCCGCATGTTTACCAAACACCCTGTATAGACCACTGTGTATTTTCGCGATCGCGGCTTAGCGCTTAAGTGCGTCAATTACTAAGCCAAACGTCCCGGTTCAAATTCAGGCGGGATGAGAAATTTATTTTCTGGGAAAGGTCTATGTGCAGAAGTAAACGAATGCAGGCTGCTGAAAAAGAATAAGAAGCAGCAGTGTATTTTATGTGTGTGTGTGTGTGTGTGTGTGAATGCAAATGCTGTCCTTTGAGGAAAACAACAATTGACTTTGTAATTCTTGATCAATTATCAATTAATTTAAAATACCATATAAAATATTTGTTACTACATCCTTGTCTATTCTTTAATTTCAATAACCCTATCTCTTCGGATTTCAAATCTGACACTCAAAATATTAACATCCCCACGATAGTTAGAGTTGAGTCCAGCCCTCAAAGAATCTGCCCCCTATTCCTAAGAACTATTAAAGAATCTGCGATATTTGATAATACTCAAAAATTTTCGCTTTCTGAATCGGTACTAATAATACAAAAGCTAAGCTGATACGTTAATAAGACCTACGATCTAAGTATTCCAACGTACAATTACGGATACAAACTCGCCCTTCCTTTCGATACTTCTATTTCAACACGATATAAAAAATCTTGCATAGAAAAATACAAGAGTGGCGGACTTGTATTCAAACATTGTAGATTCTTGAGATAAAAAAAAACAACTACGCATAGGCGCTATTTAAAAATTGTTGCAAGTTGAGAGTAAAACATTTTAAATGCATACGTCTACATGAAACATTTATTCGGCGTATACTATATTCCAAAATTATACTATTCCAGATTTGGAAACTTATACGCATATTATATACATCTATTAAACAAATTCTCTAGCTCAATATTTTACGTTTCAAAATTAAAATTTAAAAAAAATATTTTAAATTCATGCGACTCCATTAAACATTTATTTGACGTATATTTTATTTCAAAATTATGCTGCTTTACATTTGGCCACTTTTATTAAACACATTTTGTAGATCAATATTCTACGTTTCAAACGTTTTTACATCAGACGTCAACTTCCATACGATCCGACTTGGTTGTACAACTTGTTGAACAACAACCCCATAGACTGTGCAATCGTCGTTTCAACGATCGAATCGACTTGGGTCGTATAACTTGTCGTACAACATATTGTATAATGTGTGGCCCGTTTTAGATAAAGTTGGTTGGAAGCTCTTTACTTGGACATTCATGGGACACGTAAAAAAGTATAATCAATCCTACATTAAGAATTATATATATATAAGCGAGTGTTTTACAGACGTATCCGTTTCTCGCATCCCATTCTCCAAGCCTGTCTGTCGGTCCAATCATCTTCCCGAAGTCCTCTATCTTTCATTGCCTCCTCAACTTCTTGGGCCCAGGTTTTTGCAGGTTTTCCACGTTTTCTTCTAAAGTGCGGCGTCCATTCCCACACTCTCTTTGGCCATCTGTCGTCGTTCATTCTTTGAATGTGTCCAAACCACCTTAGTCTTTTAGCTTCCACTGTATCCATAATTGAACCTTCCGATTTCATCCTTTATCGGATATCGTCATTTCTAATATGGTCCAATCTGGATATCCCACAGCTTCGTCTTAAGAAATCCATTTCCAGGGCTCTCAACTTGCTTTTATTCCCAGCGCTCATAGTCCATACCTCCGACCCATAAGTTGTTATGCTTTCTATAATTGACTTGTATATTATCATTTTGGTCTTTCTAGTAATTCTATCATTCCATAGGATTGGGTTCAATTGCCTGATTGCTCGTCGCCCTTGTCCAATTTTATTTATTATGTCATCATTGCTGTTGCCGGCTCTAGAGAACGTAACACCCAAATACTTGAATCTCGTTGTGTGGTTCACAATGTCTGTTCCGATGTTTATGTTTTGTCCCTCTTCACCAACTACCAAGTACTCCGTTTTTTATATTAATCATCAGTCCCCATTTTTTGTACTCTTCTGACAGTTTTCTTAGCATATAGTTAACATCGTACTCGTCCGCCGCCATCAGAACCTGGTCATCGGCAAAAAACAAAGTAAACAGTGTTTTGTTGTCTATTTGTATGCCCATATTACTACATTTTTTAGTCCACTCTTTCAGAGCTTCGTATAAATATATTTTAAAAAGAGTCGGTGCTAGACAGCATCCCTGTCGTAATCCTTTTGTTATTTCAAACTTTTCTGATAATTTATTTCCCATCTTTATGTTACTGACACAGCCTGAATACAAGTTCCGTATTGCCTTTATGTACGTTTCATTGACACCATTTTCACTCAAGCAGTTCCACACCTTATTTAATGGAACGGTGTCATAGGCTTTATGTAAGTCTACAAATACTAGATGGATCGCCCTCCCCCGAGCAGTGTATTTTTCAATGAGTTGTCTTAGTGTAAATATATTATCAATGCAAGATCTGCCTGCTCTAAATCCGCATTGTTCCTCTGGTTCCGTTAAGCATTTTTCTAATCTTATTTTCATTACTCGGCCATATAGGCGTGCTATAGAAGGGATCACACTTATGCCTCGATAGTTGGTGCATTCAAGTCTACTTCCTTTTTTAAATATAGATGTTATGTGTGCTGTTTTCCACTCATTAGGGGAGGTTCTCCTCTCAAGCATCCGTTAAAGATGTTTGTCAAGATTTCTAAAAGAATATCTGGGGCTGCTTTTATTAATTCTATTGGTATATTTCCAGGTCCTGCTGACTTTCCATTTTTCATGTTTATTAGAGCTTTCTTGACTTCATGTACTTCTATATTTTCAGGTTCTTCTTCTGGGTCTAATGTTAGTCTTTCTTTTTCCTCATGTTCAAATTCTTTCCTATCCTCTGTAAGCAATCCCTTGTAATAATTCCTCCACTTTTCCATACTTATGGGTGAAATCTTACCGTTGTCTTTGACATTTCTTCTTATATTCTTTAGCATTTTCCATGCTTGATTTGCTTTAGTATTTCCCGTAAGGTTGTTTATTTTGGTACATCTTTCCTGCCAGCATTGGTTTTCTGCCTCTGTTGTGGCCACTTTAACTGCGCGTCTGAGCCTTTTGTAATTTTCTCTATCTACAATACTATTAGTTGCTAACCATATCGTATAGGCTCTCTTCTTTTGCATCACCAGATTTTCGATATCCTTATTCCACCATGGAACCTTTCTTTCCTTTATTTTGCCTATTGTCACCTCTCCCAATGCTTCCTTTGCGGCTTCATGCATGCATTCTTTGATTTGGCAGTATGTTTCTTCGGCAGTACTAATTTGAACATTTTTGAGTTTATTGGCAAGTCTAAGTTGGTACAGAAACTTTGTTGAATCTTGTTCTAGGCCTAGCAGATTATATTTGATGTTGCTTATTTCGTTGGATGATATATCTTCCTTCTGTGGTTTGTCGAAGTGTACGAACGGGAAGAAGATCGAGGCCTTTAATAAATTGTGGTCCTATCTACACTCAGCGCCACTTTTAACCCTCACATCGTCAATCGTAAGTCGACTTCTTTGGCGCACAATAACGTAATCGATTATCGACTTGAGTTGGCGGGTGGGTTGTCTCCATGTATATTTATGGATATCTTTATGCTTCCAGAACCCGTTAGTGATTTTCAAATTTTGTTGTTGGCACAATAATATAAGCTTTTCTCCATTGCTGTTTTTGGTCTCCTCTCCATATCTGCCTACAATCGGGTCATTTAGTTGAAATCCTGTTCTACTATTGAAATCTCCCAATAGTATAATTTCTCTCCGATTGCTTACCTCATCCAGCAATTCTCCGAGCTCTTCGAAGAAGGTTTCTTTGATGATTTCTGCAGCATCTTGGTTAGGAGCATAGATACCAAATATTGCCAGGTCGTGTCCCTTAAGAGTCATCTCTACCTTTATGATTCTCTCGTTTATTTGATTCCAACTGGTTATGAATCTTTTTAGGTTCTTTTTTATTACGATGGATACGCCGCACTTTGCTCTTTCCTCTTTAGGGACTCCGCTAAATATATGAACATAGTTTTGAGTCTCCTCTGTTCCAATTCCCTTTTTCTTGGTTTCTGTGAGGGAGGCAATATCGATGTCGTATGTTTTCATTTCTCTGAGTACTTCTTCCATTTTTTTATTTATACCCTGAACGTTCCATGTACCAAAATTCATATTCCGTTTCCGTTTGCACTTTCGTTTTCCGTTTTGACCGTCCGTATTCCGAGGCTTGGTAATAAGATTTTTAGCATTTTTAACTTTTTATGGTGTGAGGGTGCTGGCCTCACACCCAACCCAAAGGAGTTCTCCCTCTCGCGTTAGCCCTGCAGATTGTTCCCATCCACCGGGGTTGATTACCCGATCTCTGGGAGTCTTCCGCAGGTTACCAGGGACCACCAACTTGGAGGTGCGAGTAGGAAATTAGTGGGAGAGGCTTTAAGTGGCGTTTCACCACTCCATTAGGTCCCCATTACAAATTAATCCCCACATTAAGAATTTAATAATTATATTTTTAATATTAAATTTAAATACTTTAGTTGTACTCTTATAATACACACAAAAGTGTTTTTACAAGCCGATATAAAAAAAACACTGGCTGCAATCTAACAGCGGTATGGATTAGCTGCGATTTTGGAAATGATCATTAGGATGTCATTTTGGCATTCGTTTATCTTCCAATAGATTCGCCGGAATCACCACCTCCCTAGAGGATGGTGAATGTGGTTAACTATTGGGAACAACAAAAATCACTGTGTCGTCGACTGCGACTCAACTCTCATCACTCTGCATGGAGGAGCAGAAAATGCAACCAACGAGGTGAACCACTATTTGAATACAGTACAAATACCACTTTAGCAATTCTTAATTGAGGGGACGTGTCCACTTTCTATGCATCACCCCATCGCAATTCGCTAATCGACATTACCATAGCGTCATTAAGTATTTCAAACTATCTGCATATGCAACTGCCGTGTGTCCGATTAACTAACAATGTCAAATTACAAACGGGTTTGCTTTAAATTAAAAACAAAAGTAGTAAAACCAAAACAGTACAAGTACCCAAGGAATGTCGACAGACTAGCTTTTCTAAACCACCTAACATCATCATTGGAATCAAAATAACCGAAGGGAATGTGCGTTAGATATGAGCTAAGAACCACTGAGGGAGATTGGTGAAAAATACGCTAATAAACATTACAACTCCCTCGCAGACGCATACGAGTTCTAGTGTTCGTTACAAACGGCTGGACCTCGGAGTCGAGCAACATCTTGGTAGTGCTTACAACTTGACCAGTTGAGAAAATCGACCATAAAACTTTACAACAAAGCGCACAACTCTAAGAGTTACACCGGCTGGGCAGCATTTAAAGCACGCCAGTTGGAGTACAAGAGAAAAATATGCCTAAAACATATAATGTCCTGTATATCACGATTACGATTTGCCTATATCGGTTCATTGCTGGACGTAAGCGATCTTTCCCTTTGGGAAGTATTAGGCCTAAAATACCACGCTAAAACCATGCGCCATGCGTCTTGGTGAGTGCTTTTCTTACCTACTGCCAGGTTAGCTAAATTACCTAGGTCGACAGCTACTGACTGCTTTCCGAGGAAAGCTTCGAGGAAAAGTCAGAATAAAGTTTTTACTCCGACCGAATTCGAACCTGGCCGCTAGGTTTAGTAGTTGAGGCACCAAGGGTCCCGCTAGAGGAAATCGTGTACAATTAACTTCACACTTCACGTACTTCATCATAATTCACCATACTTCATCCTACTTCAGATACTTCACCAGTAATTTACGGGACTTCACCAGCAATTCACCGTACTTTATCAATAATTCATGGTACTTTACCTACTTCATCGATACTTCATTGTAATTCGCGGACTTCATCGGTATTTCAGAGACTTCACGTGTTAAAAGTATTACCGATTTTACAAAAAGTTTGTGTTCATCACACATTTCGTAAACGTAACGGGCACAGGCAGGGAACATCGGATAATATTGTAAGTGCTTTTTAAAACACGATTAATCCTATTAAACTAAAATTTTAGCACAATGTTTAGAACACCTAGCACAACAAACAAAACTAATTTTTCCAAAAATAGAGGGATAACTTAAAATATTTTTTTGGGTTTAAAAAAAACGGTAAATCATCTTAAATTGAAATTTTAGCACAATATTTAGAACAACTAGCACAATTTAGCACTGCAAACAAAATTTAATTTTTTCGAAAATGGGAGGCTGATTAAAATCGATTTTTGTGTTTTAAAATAAAACGGTTAACGGTTAAACTAAAATGTTATCGTTCCTGTCCATGTCTATAAGTTGAAGCAATTCCGCATTGATGTTATCTGGCCCTGTGGCTTTATTGGGTTTTGTCTGATTCAGTGCCCTACTCATTTCGTCTCTCAATATCTCTGGCCCCTCTAGAGCACATCCGGATCGGTCATTAATGGGTTGTCGGTTGTCGTTAAACAAGTCCTCTATATAGCACTTCCATATCTCCGCTTGTTCATCGTTATCTGTAACTAATTCATTGTTGTTATTTATTAGTTTGCCTGCTATTTTTCTTCTGTTGGTGTGTGTCAGTTCTTTTATTCTTTTATGGAGATTAAAACTGTCGTGTTTCTCTTCAAGCTGTTCGATCTCCCGACATCTCTCATTGAACCAAACCTCCTTGGCATTTCTAATTTTTTTTCTTATTGCTTTTTGAATTTTGTGATACTCATGTGAGTTTCGCTTATGTTTTCTTCTTGTTTTCATTAGTTCCAGTATCTCGCTGCTCATCCACTCCTTTTGCCCTCCTCTTCTGGAATCCCAGTGTTTCTTCGGCAACGCTCTTCAGTCCTTCTCTAATACTTGTCCAAGTCGCTTCTATGTTGTTTGTATCTACTATGTTCAGCATTTTATTGTTGATTCTTTCAGAAGCGATTTTCCTCACGATTGGATCCTTCAGCTTTTCTAGATCCAACTTCTTCTCCGATGGCCTTGTTTGACATTTTTTCAATTTTATTTTGACTTTAGCTATTAGTGGGTTGTGATCCGAATTCAAATCCGCTCCTGGGAATGCCTTCACAGACTTGATGGCATTTCTGAATCTGGAGTTAATCATAATGTAGTCTATTTGGTTTCTGATGATATCTTCGGGTCTATCTCGGGGTGATTTCCACGTATAAAGTCTTCTAGCAGATAGTTGAAACCAAGTATTAGTGATAATAAATCTATTTTCGTGACAAAATTGTATTAATCTATCACCCCTTTCATTACGCTGTCCCAGTCCGAATTCACCCACTGCTGTTCCTTCTCTTCCCGCGCCAATCTTAGCATTAAAGTCTCCCATAACGATGGTAATATCTGTGCTTTTGTTGTCTTTATTAAGTCTTGTATATTCTGATAAAACCGCTCTACTTCTTCATCGCTTTTGTTCAATGTCGGTGCGTATGTCTGTATTAAATTCAGATAAAATGGAGTCCCACGAATCTTTAGGAGCATACATCGGTTCGAATGCGGTATAAAGCCACAAACAAATTTCTTCGTTCCCTCAGGGATCAAAACACCCACTCCATTTCTATGGTTTCGGTCTTGTTCTTCGCTTCCGGAGTAGTAGAGTGTACCTCCGTTTACAGTGCTTTGTCCGCTTCCCGGCCATCTTACCTCGCTTACTCCAAAGAAATCTACTTTGAGTCTTTTCATTTCCTGTACCGCATTTGCTAGCTTTCCAGCCTGAAACAATGTTCTAACGTTCCAAGTGGCAATCCTTAAGGGGGTGTCTACCAGTCGCATAGTTTCCGCGTAAGGCCTGGCTGTCACCCCAACGTGCTGTATGAAACGTACTGTAAAAAACGTACTGTATATAATGAAATATAATAATATCCTATTGGAATCAACAGAAACCTGTGATTACAATATAGATGTCTGTTCTCAGACGGTTCCAAAAAATTTATTGGTTTAAGAGCAGAATATTTTCCGCCAAACTTGAGATAATTATGAGCATACTGCTGCGTATATTTCTACTGTTCTCAGTGTTAACTATTTATGGAAAGCTTTGTATCTTTTTAATAATTTTTTTTCGACCACATCTAAAGCTTCTTTTACGGCTGCTGGATTGCTGGGAATAGTCTTACTTGTTTTATTTTAATAATCATCTGTTTTAGGATTTAGTTGCAGCTGTATTTTTAATCTCGAGTTGATTATGATCATTGTTACGAGCATGATTGGTTTTAACCCTTTATATTAATTCAGTTGCATTCTTACATTTATATATTTTAGTGAATGTTTAAATTAATAAATAATAGATTTAAATAATGCAATGATAATAACTTACTCCACGTTGGTGAAGCTTTATTATAGTGAGTGTTTATTGTTGTTGAAATGTCAATAAAAAATCAGATGTGGTCATGCCCATGACTTTATCATACTTTTATTAAATATTAAAAAAAATAATGATTATTAATAAAAAGAAAAAAAATAAATTCCTTTAACGAATTTGACCCAAAATCAAATCAGCTCTAAGTCTCAATATAAGAATACAAAATCCCAAATTTGGTTTCAAAATTTCTATTAGTTTTTGCTGTAGGTCGCACACAAAATTTGATCACAGACACACACACATACAGACATTTTTTGAAAATCGTCTTAATTCACTCATGGGACTTCAAAAAGTGTAAATCCATCAAACTCTCAATTTTTTTCTGCACGAAAACAATACTTTCTCATATTTCATATGCTAAAGTAAAAATTCTTATAATATTGCTTCGACTCCCAAATCTTCTTAGTAACTCTTCTAACAAAGATATTTAACAATCGAGTCACAATTGAACTTTTTGAAGTAATTTACTGCTTCATTATCTTTTTAAAAAAATTACTGCACATAAAAAGCATTAATGAAATCATGGAGCAGAAAGATTTTTGTGATAGTCGATCAGGTTACAATGACTATGCACAAACAGATTAAAAAATAATTATTGTAATTTGTATGTATTGATGTCATAATTGCCTACTATATACCTATATATACTGCATTTATTTTTCACTTATTGCAGAGTGGCTGCAAGATACACCACCGGGAAGATACCAAAATTGCTAAATGATGTATCTACAATTGTTTATAATTTTGTGTCAAATTTTAATATTTGTTCGTTCGGGAAGTTTACAACATAAATTGGTAAATATATCTACCATAATATGTGATTGCGAGAAAAAGAAACAATTTTTAGATTCGTAAGCAAAAGGTAGAAATCGTTAGGCTAGATGGTCTGTGCGGTGGTAAAGATGTTCCAATATTAAATTATTTTCATGGTGCTAGTTCAGATACTACAGAAGCACATTGTGCTAATTCCACTATTGTTATCAAAGAAGATATAGTTTCTACCGATTACAAGGTATAAAATCTTTAATAATTATTATTATTATTATTATTACAGCATTTCATTCCTGACGGAATCTCTGCTATCTCCGTGGAGATTTTAACAAAACCGTTTATTGGGGTGGTTTAGTCCCCATTTACTTTACATTCAATTTCACAGTCTAATATCCGATTTTGCCTCATTTGTTATTCTTTTCCATGTTTTTCTGTCTGTCACTTTCCTTCTCCAGTCTTCAACCCTCATCTTTCTCACGTCTTCCATCACTTGGTCCCACCACCGAACCCTAGGCCTTCCCCTTGTACGGTCCTCCATTGGCTTCCATTCTGTAATCTTTTTTGCAATTGCTTTTCATCTCCTCTCATCATGTGCCCGAGCCATTTCATTCTCATAGATTTTATTACTCTCACGATATCCTCATTTCCCATCTCTCGCAGTATCTCGAAATTCATCATGGGTCTGTGTTCATTTTCATTTATCTTCTTTGGTCCTAAAATTTTTCTCAATATTTTCTCTCAAAATTCGCAATTCTTCTTCTTCCTTCTTAGCTACACATAGGGTTTCTGCGGCATATGTAAGTACTGGTCTTATTAGCGTTTTGTAAACTTTTATCTTAGTTGTTCTTGATAAGTTTTGTCACCCAACAATTGCTTGTTAGCATAATATACCCTATTGCCTAAGTGTGTTCTTCTTTTTATTTCTTGTTGCCTTTCATTTTGTTATTCACTTGTGTTCCTAGATAATTAAACTCATCTACTTCCTCATATACATGATTGTCTATCTGCAATCCTGTTTTTCATTTTCTTTTGGACATTTCATGTATTTGGTCTTATCTCTGTTAATTAATAATCCCATATGTCTCGAGGTTTCTTCTATTTTTTGAAGGTTGCTGTTAATTTTCTTTTCGTTCTCGATATGACCACTACGTCATCTGCGTATGCCATCACCTGTATCTCACTGTTTATTATTGTTCCTGTAGCTTCGAGTTCTTTGATGATTTTTCGAGAATTAGATTGAACAATGTTGAAGACATTGCATCTCCCTGCCGCACCCGCTATTTACTATGAAGCTCTTGGTTTCACCATTGGAAGTTTTAATGCTGGCTGTGGTTTCCTCCAGAGTTATTTGGTCATTCTGATTAATTTGTTTGGAATATTAAATTCTTGTGTTTATAGTTTCTTTTATTTTGTCAAATGCTTGTTTGAAATCGATAAACATCATGTATATGTCTATGTTGTGTTCATAGCTTTTTTCTATAATTTGTTTCAATACGTGTATTGCATCAATTGTCGATCTTCCTTCAGTAAAACCGCATTGATATTCTCCAATTATTCTTTTTGTATAATCTTTTAATCTTTTGTTTATCAACATTGACAATATCTTATACGCGGAGTTTAGCAGAGTAATGCCTCTATAGTTCTCGCAATTCTCTACATCTCCCTTCTTCTTTATGGTCACTATTATGCTCTCTCTCCATTGTTTGGGCATTTTTTCTTCTAGCCATACTTGTTTTATTATTTTAAATAATCTCTCGTGTAACATTTCACCTCCATACTTGAGCAATTCCGCATTCAGACCATCTTTACCGGGAGATTTTCCATTTCTGAGCTTATTTATTATTTCCACTACCTCCTCATATGTTGGTTCATCTACTAGTTGGACTTCCTCACTTATTTCTTCACATTGGTCACCTTCCTCCACCACAGTTAGCAGTTTCTGAAAATGTTCTACCCATATTTGTTTTACCTTCTCTACGTCGTCTTCCAATTTTCCTTCCTTGTTCTTCATTCCTCTTGTTTTTACTCTATGTCCTGTTTTTTGCCTCCTTAACTTTTCATAAAATTGGCGATTGTTATTCTGTTTGTTACTTTTTTCAATTTCCTCCATAATCTCTGTTATCCACAGGTTCTTTCTACATTTATATGTTTTATTAGCTTCTTTTCTGGTTTTCCTGTAGTTTTCTAAGTCTTCATTCCTTTTTGTTAATAACCATTTCATTCTTGCTTCTCTCTTTACATCGCACAATCTTCTACATTCAGCATCAAACCATTCTCTATGTGTTCTCTTCTCTGTGTAGCCTATCACTTGTTCTGCACTCTTTCTTAAAATGTCTGTGATGTTTTCACACTCTTGTTCTAGATCATTGCTTCTTTCTTTGTGTGTTATTAACTTCTTAACCGCATCCTCATAATTCTTTCTTATTTCATCATTACAAAATCTATTTGTTGCCAGTTTTCTATTATTATTCTCTTTTTTTGCACCGTATGTTTTTTTTAGTTTAACTTCTGCCACTACCAGATAGTGGTCGGTATCCGCATTGGCGCCCCTATATGTTCTTACATCCATCATTGTCGCTCTTTTCCTTCTTGATATCATAACGTGATCGATCTGGTTACCTTCTTCATTTCCTCCGCCGGGCCATACCCAAGTTATTTTGTGTATTTTCTTATGCTTAAACCGGTGCTGCTAATGTCCAGGTCTGCCGCCGCTGCCAAATTACACATTCTATGTCCATTATCGCTGGTTACATCGTGGATTGTTTGCTTTCCCGCCACTTCGGAGACGTATTCCTCCTTCCCCACTTTGGCGTTGAAATCGCCCATAATCATTAACATATCAGTTTTGGCAATTGTGTCACATAATTCCTCCAGATCATGGTAAAAGTTCTCCTTTTCAATCTCGTTGCTATCTTCCGTGGGAGCGTACGCGCTAATTATTGACATGGTTATGGGATTCTTTTTAATTCTGATATGCGCCAATCTTCCATTTACCGGCTTAAACTGTGTCACGTTATCATATAATCTTCTTGCCACCATGAACCCAGTGCCGTTCCTTCCCTGGTTCTCTTCTCCAGAGTACAACATTACATATCCAGACTTGGCGACCTCTCCTTGACCCCCCCACCGAATCTCCTGCAGTGCCGCCACATCTATTTCATATCTTGACAGCTCTCTGGCAATCTCATCCATTTTCCCCGCTCTCAAGAGAGTTCTGACATTCCATGTGGCCATTCGCATCATTTCTTTCTTTTTCCTTTTTTTTTGCTTTTTTTTGCATTTATCCTCTTTCCTTGCATTGTCGTTGTTTCTGTTCCAACATAATCTTCTGGGGCAACTGCTTGGAACGGTTCCCGACTCAGCAATGTTCTTGCATTCCATGACCCAATTTGGTTTATCTTTGAGCTAACTCGTGCGTACAGCTTTTTTCCGTTACCTCTCATCTTTTCTTCATCTCTTGTCCTTTGGCTTCGCATTTTTATTATATTTGGCTCAACCGTCGAGTGCAGTGCCACTGGATGAGCCGATCCAGTATCACCGCTTGTACCTTCTTTCAGTTTTTTGTTGGTCGCGTTGTGGTGTTGTCCGGTCTCAGTCGACTGGTGTCTTCATCCCAAACAAATGTCTCCCCTTCTATAAAGAGTTTCCGGAATCCAACTTTTACTCTTTTTTCCCTTTTCCATCTCGTTCCTTGCCAATTCCCATATTTTATCTTGTACTTCTTTTTCCTTTTTAGTTAGATCGTTCTCTATATAAGTTCTTGTTCCTTTCAGTTTGTTTTTATTTTCCATTACCGTTCTTTTCTGGTATCGGTCTCCCATTCTTGCCACAATTATCCGCCTGCCTGCATTTTTCCCTATTTCAAACGCATCTACTACGTTTACTTGCGCTTGTACATCTTCCCTTAAAAATTTCTCCACCTTTTCCTTTGTCACGTCTCCTGTCAAAGCCATATTCTTTATAATAACGTTAGCCGATTTCTTTTCTCTTTCATACTTCTCCATTTGTTTCTCCAGATTTGTTATCTTTTCATCTTGGTGATTTACCTTCCAGTCTTGCATTTCTTCTTCAAACCACGTATTTCCTCACTCCAACGCGTTTCCATACTTTCCAGTTTCTCCTTCACTTCCTTTACCTCTCTGAAGCCACTATTAACAACTCCTGTAAGGTTATTTAACATTCTTTCAGTTCCTCCATACCTATGTCGCTTGTCTTCTGACTTTGTTCAGCGGTCTGGTTACCTTTACTTGGAGACTTTAATGTCTTTTTGCTTCTTTGGAAGATACTAATATCGTCCTCTGTGTTCCTATCTTCTTCTCTACCCCTCTTAATATATTCTCCAATCGTCGGGTAACTGTTGTGCCTTTTCCTTGTAAGGGTTGTTCTTTTCATTTATAGAAAGTTGTATGGTTTCTCTCTTTGAATGTAATGTTTGCCTTTTTTGGCCTACTCGTCTCCCACCAACAATTTTGTTTTGTCCTATGTTCACGTATTCACCGTGTCTCCGCGGCAGTACGGGTACTCGGCTCAACGCCTCGGAAATATCCGCACTGCAGACAATCACTTGTATGGTTTCTTTCCTTTATGATGTAATTTCAGCAACTGTTCTATCACTGTACAATTTCTCAATCCAAATATTTAGAGTTATGCACTAGGTGGTTAGTCAGATGTTTCCAGTAGTGAAATAATAGCTTTCGGTTCCTCTCTGAGGACATGTACTTTGTCGTTAACCTCAAAAATGAGTGTTTGTTTCCAATGTCTCACTTTGATATAATTTTCGTGTTTATTTCTATTTACTAACCTCTTGTGTAACTCAGGATCTCCTATATCTTGGCAGAGCCTTTACTTATCTCGTAATACACTCGAAAATATCACAGCCACGTAGCAAATCTAGTACACAGGTACAGGACCGTACTTTAGTGCTAATTCCACTATTGTTATCAAAGAAGATATAGTTTCTACCGATTACAAGGTATAAAATCTTTAATAATTATTAATAACAAATTTGAGTTTTGGCTTTTTGAGCTTGATGCATTTATGCAAACTTATTGAGTCCACTCACTTAGTAATACATACAGCCCTGTCCCTTGAAGATTTTAACTGTGTAAGCCACTTTAATCAGACGAAATTTACAGTTTTTGTCTTCAGTTTCGGGATTGACAGATTACAAAACTGTCAACTCGCCTGTAAACTTGATATGCGCAAGTGAGTTATGCCCGATTGCACCGTAATTTACTTAAGTAAAAACTTACGGTCTTTTGACAGTTTTAATTTAAATTTGTAGAAATTTACAACCTATTAATTAATTTGCTCATTTTCATCGCACTATTTAAGAAAAACTAAAGTTTAAATTATATAATATAAGAGCCTAAAATTAATTCTTTTTAAAAATAAATAAATCTTAATAGTTATGAAAAACTTAAGTTACTTACAGAAAAAATTTAACTTTTTGCTTAGAAACTAAAATTTTTAAGCGTTCCTAATTTTCGAATATAATGAGTATTTTTTGACGTAAGCATAATTAAGTTTTTACATAAGTAAAAAATCGGATGTGCCCATGCCCATAACTTTATCATACTTTCATTAAACATAAAAAAATAATTTTTATTAAAAAAAAGAAAAAAAATGTTTTCCATTAACCAATGTGATTCAAAATCTAATCAGCTCTAAGTCTCAATACAAAGATACAAAATACCAAATTTAATTTTAAAATTCTTATTAGTTTTGGAAATATTTATTAAAAACTAATATATTAAATAACTATTAGTTTTAAAAAAGTTGTTTCCATGAAACAATTTTAATCAAAATTTAATTAGTTCTAATTCCTACCATAAATATACGAAATATTAAATTTGGTTTTGAAACTCTTATAAGTTTGTAAAATATTAAATAAAGACTAATATTAAATAATAAAATTTAAAAAAAAAGAAAAACAATAGTTTTCATAAACTAATTTTAACTAAAATTTAATCTATACTAAATCTCGGTATAAGTTTGTGAAAACCTAAATTTGGGTTTAAAATTTCGTTTGTTTAGGAAATATTAATTAAAACTAATATTAAATAATAAAATTTAAAAATAATAGTTCCACATAGCAGCGCCAAAATTAGAATAAAAAAATTTTAAAATTATATATATTATTAACCTTTGAAATTAATATTTCATTCAAATTTTTTTAAAATTATAAGGTTAAATGAACAATAAAACGAAACATTATTTGTGAGCTTTCAGCAATGGTTACTGCTGTCATCAGACATTTAATAATGTTTCGTTTTATTGTTCATTTAACCTTATAATTTTAAAAAATTTAAATCAAATAAAAAAATTTTAAAATAATTTTGGAAATTTTTAGAAATGCAAAAAAAAGACCAATATAGTCGATCTGAATTATAAATTGAAAATAAAATCTTAGTCAACAAAATTTAATTATAATAATTGTATATCAAATCTTATAAATATGGAAACTTTTCTTGTCTACAAATTTTTTAAAAATGTTATACGTTTGACACATTTCTAATGTAATAAATTGCAATTTTTTATTCCCAAGTTTCGGTAGAAAAAAGCTACCAATTTAATGCAAATTTTAAATTTTAAATTATTTATATAATTTTTAGGTAATTTTCTTTATGAAATTGTGGAAATAAAATTGGGCATATATAATACTATAAAAATTTCATAAAAATGTTATAATTTTGAACATTTATTTTACAACAAATTACAACTTTTATAGTATTTAATTATATAATATTTAATTATTTATTACCAACTTCAAAATGATTATATCTTAATTATAATTCAACTACTAACCTTTCAGTTTTCGTTTAGCCCTGCATGCATTACTTCTTGATTCAACATATTTATAATTATACTAGCTGACCCGGCGAACTTCGTTCCACCTAAGAGTTAATAAATGTTGTGTTAGCTTTTAACTAAACTTAATTTATTTAGTATTGTATTAATAACATGACGGCGGTCATGGTCTAACACTCAAGTGTGTCGAATACCAAACCGAAAAACCTGGTTCGAGCCCCGGCGTAGTAAACAAATTTATTCTGAACGTCGTCCTCGGAAGAAAGTGGCTACCCACCGAGGTAATTAGCCAAGAGAGCCCCTCCTTGTAGGTAGGGGTCACGATACTCGGAATCGAGTTAACGACTAAGAAAAATTAATAACGTAATAAAATGAATACCAAAAAATTATTACGTTCAAGAGTTTATTATGATAATATAGTGTACAGGGTGCCCGTGACGGTGGAGAACCTTTGAGATGGTGATAAAGGACACTTTTCTAAGACAAATTTTCAAATAAAATTTTTGTTCAACTCGAAACCCTCGGGGGGGGGGAGCAATTTTTGGAATTTCTGTCTTCAAATGGCCATATCACCGTAACTATTGATTTTATGGTATTAATAGGTTATTGATTTTTTAACTACTTAGAAAAACTAACGACCCAATTCAGATAGCAAATTTAACGGGCTATAACTTTAGTTATAAACCAGTTTGTAGATAAATAAATGATCTTTCAAAAATTAATTTTATTTGAAAATTTGTCATAGAAAAGTGTCCTTTATCACAACCTTAAAGATTTACCGTAGACACGGAAACACCCTGTATGACTATTAAATTTTTTGAACTAACCTTGTTGATTATTTTGGGATTTTCTGTGAAATGAGTTGGTTTTTCAAAAATTTTAATGGATTAAAGATATAGCCCGTTAAATTAAAGTTGTAACCGAATTGGGCTGTTAGTTTTTTAAGTACTAAGTAGTTTTGTTTAAAAGATACAGGATTTGCAAGAAAATAAAAAATAAAACTTGCAATATTTCTTCTTCTTCTAGAAGAAGAAGAAGAAGAAGATACTTGGGTGTACTTTTATAAAAAGAATATTCTAGCTCAATATTCTAAGTTTCTAGATTAAAATAGAAAAAAAATTATTTTAAATGCATACCTTGGCATACGTCTACATGAAACATTAATTCGGCGTATACCATATTCCAAAATTATACTATTCCACATTTAGCCACTTATAGGTATATTATATACTTTTATTAAACGAATTTTGTAGATCAATATTCTACGTTTCAAGATTAAATTTAAAAAAATTATTTAAAGTACATATGTCTACAGGAAACATTTATTCGACGTATACCATATTCCCAAATTATACTATTGTGTATCTGGAATATTTTTATGTATATATACAGGGTGTCCCCGTGACCGTGGAAAACCTTTGAAGTAGTGATAAAGGACACTTTTCTAAGACAAATTTTTAAATAAAATTTTTTATTTTTTCGTTTTTGTTGCAAACCTTTTATCTTTTAAACTAAACTACTAACAAAAAAATTACCGGCCCAATTGGGATAGCAAGTTTTAACGAGCTGTAACTTTAGTTTATTAAAATTTCTCCGGGAAAAACTACATAAGGAAAAAAGATCAAAACAAACTTTTTTTTACATATGTCAACTTTTTTGGAAAACCAACCCATTTCACAGAAAATTCCAAAATAATGAATAAGGTCGGTAGAAAAAATATAATAGTCATAAAGGATGTCTCTGTGTACATGGTAAACCTTTGAAGTTGTGATAGAATACACTTTTCTAAAATATATTTTTAAATAAAACTTTGGGGTTTTGACCCCCTCTTTGAAGCAATTTTTTGAGCTTGTTCATTATTTTGGGATTTTTTTGTAAAATGGGTTGATTTTCCAAAAAATGTTACTTGACTAAAATTATATCCTATTAAATTTTCTATCCAAATTGGGCCATTAGTTTTTTGTAAATAGTTTCGTTTAAAAAATACAGGATTCGCAATAAAAAAAATAAAACTTGCAATTTTTTAACATTTATTTCCTACTTTAATTCATAGCTCGAAATTCGATCATTTTAGGGATAAAAATTATAAATCAGTTTTTAGATAAATAAATTATCATTAAAAATTACCAATTGATTAATATCATAAAATCAATGGCCACGGTGCTATGGCCGTTTGAAGACAGAAATTTAAAAAATTGCTTTAAAAAGGGGTACCTCCAAGGGTTTGGATTTCGGCAAAAATTTTATTTGAAAATTTGTCATAGAAAAAAAAACCTTAAAGATTTACCGTAGACACGGAAACATCCTGTATGACTATTAAATTTTTTGTACAAACCTTGTTGATTATTTTGGGATTTTCTGTGAAATCAGTTGGTTTTTCAAAAAATTTTAGTAGATTAATGTTATAGAAATTATATATATTATTAACCTTTGAAATTAATATTTAATTCAAATTTTTTTAAATTATAAGGTTAAATGAACAATAAAACGAAACATTATTTGTGAGCTTTCAGCAATGGTTACTGCTGTCATCAGACGTTTAATAATAATAGTGCAATTACATGGAAACTAATATAACGTATTGTCATTTGAGACAATTTCTTGATCCATAAAATTTGAAAGATAATCGCGGGTTAAGGAACAACCTACATAAGAACTCATTAAATAGGAAAACTTAACCCCAATACGTTATTTGTAGCTTAGATGAGTAGATGGCTGTAGACATTACTTAAACCTTCGATGTCGGTTTTTCTGTTCATCGCATTTTTTTCCCTCTTGATGCAAATCATTTCGTGAAGAAGTCGATCTTTGTAAATGGTGACTGATTTGATTATCTTGGCATTTGAAAAGGCAGCATTATGTCCATCAATTAAAATATGTTTGGCAATCGCAGTGGTTTCTGGTTTATTACATCGAATACTTGAAACATGTCCACTCATTTGTTTATGAAGCCATTGGTTAGTTTGGCCAATATATACAAGATTACAATCCTGGCATTCCACTTTGTATATCAGATCTGACTTCTTTCCTTGTGGTACAGGGTTTTTTAATTTGGCTTAAAGTTGTCCAATGTTATTAGTTGATTTGAACATCACATTAATCTTGTTTTTTTTTGTTTAATGTTTAAAACAAATATAATTATTTAGTTGTTTAGTTAAGAAATTTGTATTATTGATTATTATTAAAAGGGGTTCCTTCAAGAGGAGGGCCATGTTTCGCCAACACAACTTATTGTCGTTGATTAAGTCTGGGAACACGCAGGACTACATTAGCATTCGACTGCACTCGACTAGAACAAATAAACTTGTTGACTTGGTACTAAAATACCAAGACGCTAGCCCTTCCTACCTTGATCCATGTCCTTCGCGACACCATACCAGCCTTCACCCCCCAAAAATCTAATATTTTTTACAGGGTCTTTACCCAGAAAGTCGAAAAAATACGCATTAATGACGACATCAAAAGATATTTCTATATTTGTCTATTCTTACAAGCTCATTTGCATTTAATTTAGAATATCAATCATTGTTCCAACAATTAATTATTTCTGTTACAGTGTTCTTTCGGAGTTCAAAAATGTGCATCTAGAGAAAATTTGGATTCGTGTGAACAAGTTTACCAGAAAGACAATTTTAAAGTTTGTCAACTTATTAATGCAAACAGTATAACTCCAGGCCCTCTTGCAATTCCATATAAACCACCAGTAAAATGTCCTAGAAAAAAGGTTTGTTACTTTATTTTATCAAAAATTCTTTAAATTTATCAACTATTTTTAGGGTACCTCTCACGCGTATAATTTTACAATAAATCTCATTCCTCTGTTATTTTTTCCATTGGATGATTGGTATTGGAAACTTAATTTTTCCGTTTTTTCTCCTGATTACACTAGATTGGTTGGTTGCGGATTTCTTGAAGCACGTCTAGCTCGCCGCTCCCACGTTTAATAAAATTATTTAAATACACCTTTAAAAAGAGCAACTATAAAATGTATATATTTGAATATTTCAGTAAGGTAAAAATAAAAATCTTATAAGAACTGATTTGCTGTGTTTGATTTTTATTTAATTAAAATTTAACCAGAAGTAGGTCAGACCCAGCGGAAGTTAGCCATAAAAAATCGTGCTTGCCTACTTATGTCCGATTTCTTCACTCATAGTTATCTCGAGGTTATAGCTAACTTGAGATTATTTTGAGATAACCTGAGGTTATATGAAAATTTTGGTTTTCTTCATGTTTTTTAACCATTAGTTTTGAGCTATCCTCTAATTATATCCGATTTTCAATTCAAGGTTAACTATAACCTTGAGATAAGTCGAGAATAAAACAAATTTTAGCTTTTAACTTTTAATTTTGAGTTAACTAGCGATTAAAGTTGAACCGAGGTTGAACTACGGATAACTATTAAAACCGCAGGTTATGTTTATTTGTAATATGAGACTGGAATTTTAATTTGTCTAGTGAAAGCACAGAAAAATTTATTTATTATAAATCTATTTACAATTTACTAAACTATTTGCTAATGCTCGATTAATATTAATGTTTTCTCCAACGACGACGAAAAAGTCCAAGAAATTCGAAAATCTTATATTTTTGGTTTCCTACCGTTTTCGAGTATTCAGCAAAGTTTTTCTAGAATCTAACGTTACCGGATACAATTTCATAAGTCATACGACATGATTTTCTTATTTATCTAGGTAAAAAAGTTATATAATATTGTGTAGCAAAATTCTTAATAAATTAATAAGTTTATCTGTCATGTTCGTAATACAGTTAATTATTTTTAAAATTAAATTATATAAACACAACAATAAAGCGTAACCTTACAAATCGCATATGATCTGAAGTGATTATACAATGACAACTCCCATAATGCAATTTTCTTTACTAGAACTTTGTAGTGAAGAAAACCAAATTCTTTATCCTGAGGTTACACTCTAGTTGAGAGAAATGGTGCTATACGATTCTCGTACTATCTTTTTCACAGAAATGAAAATAAAATATAAAAACAAACAATTAAAACTCGACGAGATGCAATAAAGAACTCCCCGTTGATTAACCAATCACAGTAGATACAAAAATGCCTACAGGATTTCATCATTGAATAACAAGCATGCACGATTTTAAAAAGATTTCAAAATTTTCCCGGTTCTGTGTACCAAACCGCCGAATTCCAAAAAATATGGAATAATTTTATTTCTATTGTTACATTTAAATTTAAGATTTTAAACCAAATTTAATTAAAATAAATTCAATTAAACGCAGCTATAATTTCCACTTACTAAAGTATTTTACTAAAGTATTTTAAGAGCCACTTAACTATTAAGCAAAGTATCCCATAATTTTGAACATACTCCAATATCTAAATAAATTAATTGAATTTGGTCGAATATTTATTTAAATCATTAAATGTTGTTGAGTCTCGACGTCATAATTTTATTTTAAATAAATTTCTAATAGATCGCATTTGATTGCTAAAAATCGACGATAAGTGGCATTTTCAAACAGTTTTCAATCCACTTATCTTAAAGATTTCGAGCACTCTTAAAAACAGTTACGTAATCAGGTCGCGACCCGGCGTTTCTCACATTTTGTGGGAATTCCAAAAAACGCTACTTGAACATGAAAGAAATTCCATCCAAGGAAGGAAATCGACAGTCAGTCAGTCGCTTTCTGGGGTTGAGTTTGCTCGGGCCGTCAGCCCAAGTCATAGCAATTCGGTCGAGACGGACATTTTTTGGCTTTTCTTAAAGTAATACTGTACGCGACGTTTTTAATTTATTTAATATTTTTAGCTTACTTATAATTGTGCGTTATTTTATCCAACCAAAGACCTGATTGTGAATTGTATGAAAGGGTAAGTCTAAATTCAATTACTATTATGTACTTTGAAACTCGCCAACAGCAAAGCTATCAGCAGCATTTAATTTTATATCACAATTTAATTTTGTATCCCAGTTTAATTTTGTAATTTTGTTTTAAACATTGGCTATCAATAAATTAATATTGTCACATGTTAGTTTAATTTGTTTTGAATCCAATCATCAAAAGTAAGGAAATCTGATTCCCACGTCCTTCAAAACCCTGATTTTCTTCCTCTCAAAGGAAGTGGTGGCAGCAAACTCACGCTACTCAACATCACCCCCCTTTTTTAGCTACTATATTTTTTTTGGTCGCGATGGCCGTAGAAGTAGAATCTTAATAAATTTCCTTTTATCAATCCCCCAGTACTACAACGGCGTTAACGGCGAAATTAATTCTTTAATATCACCCCCACTTGTTACATCTGCCTTTGTTACCGCCTGAACTCATCAACAATATCCTTTGTTATGAAGATCCTTTCAACTTCGGTATATTCGTGTTTGTTGCACGGACTGCGCATTGCCTAAGTGTAGATTCTAAAACCATAGAACGCAAGAAATTTTATTAAACAAATTGAAAATACCTGCAATCGGTCTTATTAATCAAAATCAATAAACGCAAAGCAATTCGTTATCACAAGCAGTCTTGAACATTTATTTAACAAAATATGGCAACGATAACATTCGATGTCGGTCGATCCAAGATAATAACCCTCCGGAAGCAAATGAAGAACACACTCCGGGTGCCTAAAGAAAACGAGAGTTCCAACCAAAGAGTCATCAACATCTCGACCGGTGTAGCGCTATATGCGAGTTTTCCGCTTACACTGCCTCTTGTTCTCGATGTTCTGGTGAGACGCTAACTTTGTATTTTTCATACACAGCTCCGAGATGCTTGGTCACGCGAACGCGGTTTGTGGGTTTTTAATAAACTGTGATAGCACCTTACCTGCGTCGAGTGCTCAATTATGCTTAGATGACACAAATTGAAAATAGAAAAGAATCGGGGGACAATCCGGTAATAAGACGTAAAAATATAATTAATAAAGCTCTATTAACCAAAACAAAGTATTAAATGAAAATTTTTTTAATTAATGGTGGTGCAGCAAACAAATCCAGAATTTGCTCACAGCTAATGTAGGCCGCAGCCCCAAACAGTAGATTTGCGCTGAAGGCGTTTAAAGCAAATACTTGTATTTAACAATAATGGTGGAATTAGATTTAACAAATTTAGCAGTACTGTGCCAATTTCCAATTTCGCACAGAGCAAGAATAAAAAAAATTTGCGCAAACAAATAATTTTTATAAAAATTCAATCGCACCGATTGACTCGCCCTTACCTGGTACTGAATGCAAACGTCTCTTTACAGAACAGGGTTTGAAACTAAGCGCCTAAACGTCGATCCCACTACGATAGGACAACTTACATTAACAAATAGCAAGGAGGGGGTACTACAATTTAAAATTTTAAACCAGGGTAGCAGTCTAGATATAGCCTCACAAACTGGGGCTAATTTTACCAAATTTAGTTAAAAAAAATTAGATTACTTTCAAAATAATTTGACATTAAAAATGAGATTAAAGTAAGTTAATTTTGAAAAACCAAAATTGCTGATTTAAACAGATCATATAACATTCAGATTTTTAGAGAAATCTTTAAAACAAAATGGTAAGATGATAAAAATTAAACAGTACAATTTAGGATTATCACGGGTTTAGATACGCACGCTGTCTACCGCACTACAAGATGTCAGTGAAGTAGAACAAAGTTTCACTTTTCACCGAGTTTTCGTAAACTTTCCAATTTTGATTTTTCCACTTTTTCGCGTCGATGGCGACGACATGATTACCCGTAAACAATCCCCTAGTAAAAAGTTTCCATCTACTTCGATGAATACTTCTGTCTCGCAACCGCAATACGTTGAAATGACCCACCAGTTCTAAATATTCCCTTATGTTAGGTAGAATAATTATACTAATTCATACATACAATCGGTTTTTAAACGTTTTGCGACGTTGTCCGATACCCTATAAAGAAACGGGTGTAAGGATACAACCGAAGTCGTTTACCCGTCCCCTCAACAGGACACTCAAGCAATTAATACCTCAAAGATGTTGCCAGAACCTTGTGAGAGAACCATCGTATTTACGTGCCTTCCAAAGCACGGAGACGACATTGCAATGTGAGCTCTACTCGGATGCGAACCAGGGAGTCTTACATTAGCAGTAACAACCATGCCAATGACCGTCTCCCTTGATTATTATCCTTTTCTACGTCTCCGTCTCCTTTTATAAATTATACTAATTATTTTATAAGCTGCTGGCACCCACTTCCTCGGGGATCGAATCTTTCGCGATTGACCACTACGGACACTATCACACTGACCCAGGTGAAGTTGATCGCTGGTCGTGATGGATGGCACTCCTGAAGTTTTCCAACAGCAGGGGGGGGGTGTTCTGGTGTTCCACTTTTGAGTAATAGATTGGTCGGCTGGTTAACTCGGCGAAAGCTGGTCATCCGGCGACTTATGTAATGACTTAAAGTCGGAACAAAAAAAGACTTCGCCCGAAAAATATTTGAAGTCCGTTTCACAAAATCGCGGATCGCAAACATTGATAAAAATTGCACGTTTCGTTATCGATGAAGCGTTAGAACGAAAGCTGGTATTTCTTAACCTTGAGAATTTTTGTACTAGCATGAAACAAATCTCGATAACCTTAGATCCGGCCTGGGGTCGAAATCGAAACCCGTTTTATATCGGTGGTGTCACTTAAAACCGGTATTTTTCACTATTATTTTCCACTCGGAAAATCTTTTTCAAAGCTCAAAAATGCAGGTAAACTCACAACGTCTGACCTCGTTCAACTCCACCGTTAGACTCCCTGCTCTTATTCGCGCGTGCGCCGTCCTGTTGATGTTGTCCACGTGGTACACATGAACCCACAGAACCGGCATAGCCTTAATAGCAACGGAACAATGTAAAATTTCCGTAACAGAGGTCCAGTTCCGCCAGCGCCTCCATCAGGACCCGTCCTCTTGGGTTTGTCAACGGGGACCCCCATTCGACCGCCTTGGCGTTGAAGTCGCCTCCAGTCACTATCGGTTTTGAATGTGTTCTCATGCTGTTGGTTAGTTTTCATACCTGTTCTTCGTATTCACTCCAGTCGTCGTCTAGGGGGCCACCCTCTTGTTACATTTTGTGCCCACTCTCCCGCCGGGCAAGGACGTCCTTTATGGGCCACCCTTAACCCACCACACCCACTCGCACGTACGCAACTACACTGTTAACGCGGAATCCAAACCGCGGCATACAGAAGCCCGGCGTCGCCATCAGGAGTTGTGTACCTGCCTATCCCGACCTTAAACCAGAAAAATTTGCACACTGGCTTCCTTGATTTAAGTGGCACCCCATCTACCACGTAAGAGACGACCAAAATCGGTCGTCCCTTACTCGAGATTTGAACACCCGTATTGAAGACGTGAGCCACAAACCGGGAGTACCAGAACTTTCAGTACTGGAATTTTCCTTTACAAACACAAAGAAGCAATGTATTTGCGCCATTCTGTCAACGGTACGTGTGCCGAGAGTAAGTACAGCAAAGGAAACCGATCATTTGTGCAGCGTTCAGTGCTCTCCAAGATTCACAGTGGTACATCCACCTCTTGGGGTTTTGTTTTGCCTCAGGGATGTTTTTTGAGAGATCTAAAGTTGAAGCGAAGACAAGTAATGAAATAACCTAAATATTATAATAATTTTTTTCACAAAAAGCAGAATAAGTCTGCAGAAAAATAACCTAAAAAATTATCAACAAACCGTACAGACAGAACCGGTGATTCAAATTCCTCTCCGTGTTTTTTCACAAAGTCATAAAAAATAAGTTTTATTTTTTAAATATTGTATAGTACATTGAGTAAAAAATTTTATTAAACGGTCCTACGTTTTCAATGTAAATTGTAACCTTGAAGACTTTTTCCAAAAATGTCATGTCCAATATGCCAGAGATGGGGTTCAAATTGCAACCCATTGTATATTTGTAAAACTATAAAAATATTGCTAACAAGAATACTACCATAAATAGTTTGTTAATCAATGTTTGTGCAGGTATTTACGTCGACGTCAGAGCACTGGAAAAAACACTTCCAAAAACTGTTAAACAGGCACAAAGAAGATGAGGAATACTTACATGACGAAATAGGCATTGACAAGCACGAAGTACCAACTCTAACACAAGAGGAAATAATGGAGGTAATTCACAAGGTAAAAAATGGAAAAGCGCCAGGAAAAGATAAAATGAACAAGGAACTCATAAAATACGGAGAAGAAGAGATCGGTAAAAGACTCGCGAGTTAATACAACGAGTTTGGACAGAGGATAGTATGCCCGCAGAGTGGATCGAGGGTGTCGTTGTGCCATTGAAAAATGGAAGTGATGCGGAAGTGTGTCGAAACTATTATAGAGGAATAACATTGGTTGGTGCAGCATACAAGATACTCTCGACAATGATACATAGAAGGTTAAAAAAAACACACAGGTTACGACAATAGAGAGTATCAATTTGGTTTTGCCGGGGTAAAGTCGGCGGTAGATGCGATTCATATGGTGAGAAGAATTATGGAAAAAAACGCGGAAACATGGAATTGAGCTGCATAATATACCGTTTGTGGACTTTCGTTAAGCCTTTGACAAAGTCATCAGAGAGAGAATGTATGATGAAGAAACAGATAGTTTTGAGATTAACAGCGGCGTCAGGCAGAGAGATGCGTTTTTGGCGACACTGTTTTATATCGTCTAGGAAAAAATTATAAGAAGAGTAAACGCCCAAGGGTCAATAATAACAAGACATTTTCGTAATTGCTAGATCGATCAACAAAATGGTCAAAATGTTCAAGAAAATGATAGGTGCAGCAAAAGAAATGGAATAATAATAATAATAATAATAATAATAAAGTACTTTATTTCAAAACATTACAGAACCAATGTACATTGCACTGTGTTTGAAACCGTCAAAGAAAAAAAAACTTATTATACAGTAAACGTGAAGTAAATCATATAAGCAAAATTGATTGCGTGAACAAAAGTAATTCAATATATGAAAATATCTTAAACAAAATAAATATTTAAATTTTTACTAAGTAGTCGCTCAAAGAATAAGGCTCCAAATCCGTGAGATATTGGAACAATCTTCGCTTGAACAACTTTCGATCGATCACATCTTGTTGTATATCTCCAGGCAGAGCATTGTAGAGTCTTATGCTTTTGAAATGAACTCCCCTTTCGAAGGAGGTTAACCGATGCGCTGGGATAGGTATTCTTGATGTTGGTCTGGTGTTGTAGCTTTTTTCGATGCTCAAATGCTGTAGGTGGGAATTATTTGATATCAAATACATAATGCATTTGTATATGTGAAGCGCGTGAATCGTAAGAAGGTTCTCTTGTTTAAAAATTCCACGGCATGAACCCATTCCAGGTATTCCGCACATCAATCGTAGTGCACGCTTTTGAACCACGAAGATCTTGTCTACTGTAGAACAGCTACCCCAAAGGGTAATTCCATATTGGAGTAGAGAATAAAAGTTGGCATAATAGACTGTCTTCATAGTTTGCGCCGTAGAAATTCTGGACAATACTCGCATGCCGAAACAAACAGAGCACAACCTAGAGCACAAGCGCTGTGTGTGGACCTTCCATGAGAGCGTCTCGTCCAAATAGACACCAAGAAATTTTGTTTCCGTACTGGTTGTCATGCTATCAACCTTTACACATGCAGTCTTTCTGTTTGTTGCGCGGAAGGTCATTAGTTCCGATTTGTTCTTGTTGAGCACAAGGCGGTTGCAATTTAGCCACTCACCTACCTTACTTAAACTTCTTCGCACATTCAGTTGTAGTTCGGGTAGATTTTTATTGTGCACCAATATACTTGTGTCATCTGCATACATTAAGGCTTCGATAGCCCCCCCCTCAATGAACTTAGGAAGGTCATTTATGTAGCACAGAAAAAGCAGAGGACCCAGTATGCTACCCTGAGGTACACCAAGTAACAACTCCCTCTCAGATGACAATTCGACGTTCATTCCATCCTGTATTACTACCCTTTGGATTCGATTTGTTAAGTAAGAGCTCAAAAGGTCATAAGCCCTCCCTCTAATTCCATATCTGTAAAGTTTCTCTAGCAGGATTTTGTGATCGATGCAGTCAAAAGCTTTCGATAGGTCTAGGAAAACACCACAGGGTATCTTTTTCTCATCCTAAGAATAAGAAACTTAAAAGAAACACCAAAGCGAAAATTTACAAGACACTGATAAAGCCAACGATTGCGTACGGAGCAGAAACACTGTGCCTATCTCATTATGAAGTACTGCAGGAGTTTAATGGGAGGACATAGTGAATTCATCAAGTCGCGGAAATACATTGGTTGGGTCACATAATGCGGAGTCAGGACAAAGACATTGTGAAAAAATAACATTATTTTTAATTAATAAAATTATTAATTACAACTTAGTACCAAAACCAACTTACTGGCCAATTCGACTGAAACTTGCAAAAATAATATTAGTTTTAAAGCCTGGAAAGCTAACTAACAGGGCTTTTGGGTCGGTAAGAAACCGTCTTCAATACACTTTTCCTTATAAAATGGTTCAACCAAACGAAAAAGCGTCAAAATACGAATCTATTAATGTGAGGATGAAAGTTGTCGGACTTGTAATACGCCCACAATTTAATTTTGAAAATTGCAATTTTCCCATAAGAAATACATGTAAGTGTATTTTGTGTAGTAAAATGCCAAATATGGAAAACATTCTGTAGACGGTACGTGTGCTGTGCCTGGGTTGACAGTAACTAGTGGTAGCCATCATGTTTGTAAGATGGTCTATTTTTCCTCCACTCTAGAGTTTTTCGTACGTTTGATATGCTATGATTTGCCTTAGCTGTATTTGGTAATCTAATAATCTTTTTGCTTTTTCGGAAAATGTCGTACAGGGCTACTCTCTTTTCTCCGTTCTCGTCCGCAGTTGATCCGTCGTTGCGTTCTCCACCTTCTCGTATGTCTACTCGTTCCCTATCTGAAATCATTTAGCTCGTAAATGGTTTTTCACCAGTTTTCCTTTTTTTTATGGTTACTCACTTTTGTGTTTTCACCTTAAAAGGTTTTCCTCTTTTGTAAATTTTTTAAAATCCGATTTATCTCTTTTTCCTTCAATGGTTTTTCGCTCTTTGAGAAGCTCCGCTAGATGGCGGGGACTTAGAAGTCCAACATCCAATTTTATTACAATTCGCAAAACTTGTTATAATATTCCGTTTTTGCATAAATTATTCTAAAATTTAAACAATTATTATACTACAGAATCGCATTAAGCGCAGACTGGCTTAAGATATTGTTTCATGTCACGCTTCAGTAGTTCATGTGTGTAGTAGTTAATGTGCACAGTAGTTAATATGCACAATAGTTAATATAATACCGCCAACCGTTTATTCGCTTAAAATTTGACCGACGCTAACCTTACAAAATTGAACGACGTTACTTTGGATTATTTTGTTGTGAAATAAAATGGAAAATGTATGTTGTACGTGTTTACAGATAATCGGGAACACGGATCCGATAGTGTATTTAAATAAAACTAATAAAGAAACCGAGGCAGTATCGATTCGCAAAAAATTGAAATCATTTGTACTCAAATTGGTAAGCAATCATTTTCAAGCACCTTAACTTCTATTTCATTTATGCGTAATTTTATTTATGGGAATACAGACGCTGGATATTGTTGTGGAACCTGCCATTTGTAGTAAGTGCATCTTCGCCCTAAACTTGGCTCATCAGTTCAAAATTACGTGCTTACAAACTGAAATATCTATGTACAAAGACTTTAACCGCAGACAAGAATTGAATCCAACTTCGCAGATTTACTTAGCGTCAAGGATTTGCTGAAAATCGCCAGGCTGAAGAATATCGTCGAGCAGAAAGAACAAGAGCTACCACCACCAACAACAAAGGAAATTAACCAAAGCAAAAATATTGCTAAAAAACTTAAACAGATTGATAGTGTTCCAGCAAAAGAAACCAAACAAAAGTAGTGGTATCGAATGAATCGTCGCATCAGTTTAAACAGCCGATGAAAGAACTTGAAAAGGTGGTTCATTTGAAAAAAACTGGTGTTGAAGTTAAACAGCAAACCAGTCAAGAACGACAAAAAACGGCGAGTCATTTGAAAGAACTTGAAGATAAAGCATCACCAAAAAAAGTGTCCTCGGTTGAAGCCAAAGCTTCACCAAAGAGTAGTGCTTCGAAAGCGTCTGAAATCAAGGCATCGCCAAAAGTGGTGTTTCGAGAGTGTCTTCGGCTAAAGTCAAGCAATTAAAAGAAACAAAGTCGACGAGTACAGTAAGAGAATCTCCAAAAAAACAGAAAATTGTCGCTGCTGTAAGTGAAATTAGACAACAACCAACAAGAGAACTTAAGGACACACAAAAGACAGCAAATATTGGCAAAGAAAGCAACGATACACAAAAATTACAAACGTTTCCAATCAAATAGGAACTTCAAAGGAACTAAAGCAAAAGAACGATTGGAGAAAGCACCGGTAGATAAAGAGGACTTTGACAGGCTCCTACTCCTAATAGGTCTCGAGTCCCCAAAAAATCACACTGCGGAAACCAACCAAGCCCAAGTATCAAAAGATAAAGGAAATTGTTCTGTGGAATTGCCTAAAATTCGAATACTTTAAAAGTTAAAGCAAAAGAAACAGTTGCTGGGGAAGGACGAAATGAGATTGGTTCGAAGAAGCGAAAAGCCTTTAATATCGAAAGGCGACAAATTGGAATAAAACGTTCTTGTCGTGAAAATCAAAAACATGTGGTGGTTAAATATGATGATGTATCAGAGACGGAATTAGTAGAAGAAGACGAGGTCAAGCCAATTCAGGTTGTGCCAACGGCGGAAGACGACCATCTCGGTGAAAGAGTGACGAAATTGGTGGATGAAGCCAGCAATGTTACATATCGGTGCACCAGATGTGGTAAGATATATCGTTACATGTCTGAGTTTGAAGTACACGAAAGAGCACACATACTAACCAAATTATTTAGTTGTCTTATTTGCAACAAAACTTTTTCACAAGAAAGACATTTAAGAGCTCACCGCATGATTCACAAAATTTAGGGCCATATAATTGCAGGTTGTGTTCTAAACGTTCATCATCGACCACCGCTCTAAAAAGACATTTACTTACGCATACCGGTGAAAAGGCATTCTACTGCATGCTTTGTCAGAAAGCTTTCACTCAGAAAATTCAGCTTACCGTACATCTAAGAATCCACACTGGATTGAAACCGTTTGTTTGTAATATTTGCAAAGCTACGTTTACTCAAAAAACTCACCTGATAAACCACGTGAAAATTCATACCGGAGAGAAACCTTATAAATGCGACTTGTGCTGGAAACAATTTCGTAAACCTTATGCGCTCAGTTTGCATAAGAAATGTCACCAAAGAAAACCATTCCAATGCAAATCGTGCGCCTTTTTGGTCAAAGATGTGGAAACTTTCAAGCGTCACATACATAAACACCTTATCGGTCGTTTACCGCTGAAAATAAATATAACAAGCCCAAACAAACAATTATCAACGAGCTAAAAGAAGATTTTAAGAACGTTAACAAGTTGAAGAGGAAGCTGAAAAAAAGTAAGAGTGATACCGATTTCTAAGTATGACTGCACTTTCAAAAGCATGAAAACGATTTAAACTTATTATTTTTAATTTAATGAATAATGTTACAACTATTTTAGTTTTAAATAAATATGAAAATCTACAATTACTTTTTGTATAAAAATTTTAAATAAAGGTGGACACTCCACAGCATTGTTTTGCTGATTGATGAAGTTTTGTGTAGATTTGACGTTTTACTTCAATTATTTTCTTAAGTAAAGAAAAATATAATTTTTAAATGGTTTTCACAAATTTGTAAAATAAAAATATTTTGATTATTTTTGATGCTTTCTCTTAAATCATTTTTATATCTTTAATTTGATTTGATAAGTTAAATTTTTCTTATGACTCTCACGATATATGTATATATGAAAATGTGTTTTGCATAAATTGTTAAATAAATATTAAAGATGCATATTTTTGTTTCATTCTCCCAAATTACAGATCCGTTATAATAAAATTAAACATTTTAATAGATACTAATATTTATACAACTATTTATATATTTACATTAAAACCTTGAACGCATATAATAGTCAATTGCTGTTGAAAATGCAGCAAATCCAGCCGCTCCTACAATTTCAGCTTTAACACCGGCTAAAATAGAAATATTATAATTATTGAATATTTAAAACAAATTAATTCACCTCTCAGTTCAATAAGTCCTCCGGTAAACCCTCCTGCATAAGTTCAATTCTTCCAATCCGATTTCCCTCGAGCCTGATGTGATTTATCTGTTTTGGTGATGCAAACAACCTATATTTGTTTGAGATTGATGTTAATCGTAAAATATTGTGTAAAAAAAAGTTTAAATAGTTATTTTTGCCACTTTTTGTGATCGAGAATGTTTGTGAGTTGAGACGGAGTCGAAGATAACAAAGCTATTCGAGATCGCAAACTACTTCGGTTCCTACAATGTTTTTCCCTGGAAAAAAGTAAGTAATTTCACTGAATTTTTTCCGGCTCAAAGTTTTAATTTCCACAAATTTCACTTAAATATAAAAATTCCGTTTTCGATAACAAAATTTATACTTTTTAAATTCATCGACTCTTCTAGTTAATCCAGACTAGTGAGAACCCTGTATGGGCATAATATGTATAGCAGATTTCTAACCCATGACTTGGTAATTTTGCAATTTATGAAGGTTTATAAATTGCAAAATTTACTAATTTTTGTCTTGGTTAGATCTCCAATTTCACGATAAATCAAAATTGCAAACCCCTTGCCAGTTAAAAGAAGTGCTCACTTTGGATATGATATTTTAGAGCAGCCACAATTTTAAGAAGCACCCTGTATTCTCAACAAAATTTTAACCCAACAGCAGTAGGCCTGTGCCTGATTTCTTCACCTCGAAATATTTCTTAGATAATCTATCTATAAGATAAATTAACGAAGTAGGCAATCATATTTCTGATTGTTTTGTTTTGCTGCCCTCTGATTGATTACTTCGTTAATTTATTTAATAGATATCTCTAGGTAAAATCGGGGAGCATTAGTAGACTTAAAAATAAGAAGAATGAACAAAAGAGAAAATTACACGGCTGCAACCCCAAGTTCAAATATTTTAAATGCACAGATTGCCTACCTGTTTATGTAAAAATCTGTTCCCTTAATGGCAATGCCGTACATCTTGTAGTTTATCTTATCGAAACAAAATGGCTAGAATACGGAAACGACTCAAGTAAAGGGTTTTCGATAACTTCACATTGCTCGATCACTTTCCTTGTTCGTTTCTGAGGCGATATGCTCGATTTGTACATAAAGGAACGAAAATCCATAAAGAACTGGCACGCCTCCTTTCTTTTCTATATCAAAAGTGTCGGTGCTACAAATAAAAATTTAACATCCGAACGTGACATTTTTAAAATGTACCATATCAAAATCCTTCAGTGGAGTTCCTGTAAAGGTAACTGGCACCTGTAGAGGGTTGAGTAATACGTCTTAACGACTTGTATGGGAATTCCGTCAATGTTGAAATGTGCATTCAAAGTCTGCGTGATGTATTGGGGTTCAAATGACCCACCATTTAATTTTTCCAAGTCGACATGTAAGGTGAAATGAAAAGCATGCACACCCGAATCACATCTCCATTATAACAAATAACCAAAACCATCGCTCGCTTTACCGGCTGGAACCGACAGTAAACAAAGTAGGGTTTACATTTTCTAACTTTTGCAAAGTAATTTCTACATGGCCTTGTACGGTTGACGTATCGTCACCACTTTTCCAGTTTATTTGCTTTTGAAAACCTCTACAAATACAAAATATAACAGCAAAATGTAATTTAAAACAAAGTCTAACCTAAACGCTCCACCGATGAATGACAAATTCAGCAAATATCTGTTCATTGCGACCTATAATTCCTAGATTAACTTCTTATTTTGACTTTTCCGGTTTGGAGGTTATAAAACAAAATCATCAGGCATGGGATGAAGCGATACGCGCCTTAGAGAATAGTAAATGAACATGGCATGTCCTATTCCACTACACAGAATGAAATGATGCCATCGTTCAATGTTGATAAGGAGGAAGTAGACAAAGTTGTATACGTCGCATTAGTGCAGCGTCAGCTATTGTGTTAAATATTAACCTTGTACATGAACCCTCACTACATTTTATTTGAGGTGCACTACACCCTTTTGTGATATTTGATGCAAATACTGTTTTGCTTTAACATTTCTTTCTAATCTTCACGTTTTACAATAATTTATCATTACAATATTTCTTTACGGCACTAATCAATTCACTTTTCTCTACTTTTTATTCACTGTATTTTATTTACTCTGCTTTTGATCACATTCGGGTATATTTTTATTTATAACTGTTGTTCTTCTGGCACTTGTTAGAGGGAAGTTTTTAACTTTTTCCCGAACATAGTTCGGCAAGGTCTCCGTACTTGAATTTTAATCTTTATGCACTTATTTGTAATATCTGCTTCTTCTGGGTCTTTGGAAAGTTAATTTACTTAAGATTTTATGATTACATTGGGCTTTTTCTTCCTTTGTTTTTTGCTGTTCTCATACCGTTACACTGATAACCAAGTTTATTTTCAAAACTTTTTGCGAATTGTTATAATTTTTTCCATCCCTGCCGCATTGTTTTAGTTTTGACTGTTGTTAACATTCTTCGCAAATTTTGTTTGTCCGAATCCTATTCTGTCTTCCATTTTATTTTTAACTTGATGTTGTAACATACTATTCCAAATTGATCGTTTATAGGTGTGGTGCCTCCATTGAGATGATCAGCCCCTGGTTTGACATCCAGCGTCCTAGTTTTGTACCATTAACTGTGGTTATTTCAATTTGAATTGCGTCCAATTCCAACTGAAGTTTTCCTTTTGCATTTTGTATGATTTCCATAACGACTCCTAATTTTGTACCATTGGTGAGGCGAACGTCTTGAACTTTTCCATCTGGATGCGTGCTGGCAGTGACCCTTTAGTTAATCTTTAAACAGAAACTTACACGTTATTTTTACCCAAATTTTCCTATTTATGCCCTTTAATTTGACCTGATAAAATAGTGTGACCTTGACACTTCGCGGAACTTTACGTTGCAATTTTTTTTTAACCTGACTTTATCTCTTCCTGCTATTTGAAGACTGAAATTTACCTATATGAATTTTTTTCATGTGAATCGCCAGAATTCAAGGAAGTTTTATCCTCAGGGTTGATTTAAAAATTGCTTAACGTTTGGGTTTTCCCTCTAAAAACTTGCTTAAAAAAATTTAATTCGATTTTCTTACGCTTTTAACCTAATTGATAGGTTACTGCAGCATCAGGATTTTTTCAAGTCTATTTTTCCAATTTTTCTTTCCCCTCCGCATTGTCAAATTTGGACTCCAAATTTGGTGGTTTGCAGGAACGTGATGAGTCCTCGAAGTGGCTCGCATCTCCATTCGTGACACACGACCCGGTTTACCATCCTTTTCGATATTGTAGTTGATTGTGGAAGTCCTTTTCTTTTCATATTACCTTTTTGATTTGCGACCTGCGCTTTTCTCGACTATGATTTGGACCATGGAGTGTACGTATTTGGATTTTTGTCCTTGAAATTGTTTGTCCATTGAACCTTTATCCTTGTTATCTCAATTGAAATTTAACTAGATTTCTTTAAACAAACTACAAATTTAATTATACACAAATTTTTATATACGTGCCCTGTATTCCCTTGTTTTTACTTTAAAAATTAATTGAGCCTTTTTCATTTTCAACATTTCTCTATGATGTATTTAAAATTTACAATTGACTTAATCACGTATTAAAACTTTGAGGTTTGTACGGTACTTTCATGTTGACTTTTAAAATTGGTATCGTTAGAATTTTTAATCGATTCTAACTAACTGGTATTTCCAAATCTAAAATTATTAGTGACATAAGTATTGTCACATATCGTCAGCTGAGAATTATGCTGTACCAAGTCCTAATAAATCACTTTCGAGAAAATGACGGTCAAATATTTGAATAGTTTGTTTTCGTTCAGCTTGCAAATAAAGTTGCTTATATTATATGATTTCAATTATTTGCAACTTTTTTTAAGTCGATTTCTCCTATAAATTAAAGTTGCAAACCTTAAAATTAGTTTCTTAAAATGGACTTGGTTTAAAAATTTTACTACTTTTGAAAAAATGGTAGTCAGACTTCATAGTGAACCAAGTCCATTATTGAGATTTTTGAGAAATAGTGCGACATTGTTATAAATTGTATAACTTATATTTTATTATTACAAAAATACATTTTTGTATTACTTAATATTAAAATATTATAAAACTTGCAATCTAGAATCGATTATACGGTTCCCCTGAACGTGGAAAAAAACTCTTAATGTCAACAAATTGTCTTTTTTAATTTGTTTACATTTTAATTTAGCAAACTGTTGTAAGTTGTTCTCCAGAAAATTATTTTTAATAGCGTTTTTTAAGGTATTTTATTTTACCTTCGAAATCGAATATTGCTTATGAAAATTTTTGCGTATTTCTGATAATCAAAGAAATTTGGTTTATTCATTTGTATAACAATTAATTTTTCGTCGAGTTGGAGATATTGATGATATTTCTTAATAAAGATATGGACTGTATATTTCTGTATAACAAAGTTTTTTCAAGATGCTGTGTACTGCATCAATCTCTTGTACATTGCTGTGCCCAGGTTCTGAAAATTTTGTTGATAGATTTTATCTGTGGGTGCATTTTCAATGAAATAGTACAACCCAAAAGACAAAAAATATACTATTTTATTTTGTGGGATGCACGAATCGGACCAAATTATAAATTTTTGGTTAATCTCTTAATAATTCCTTCCAAGAATGGACCTGAGAAAGAAACCTGCTCTACCAGATAACATTTTATGCCAAAAAGCATAATAAGTTTTTTATTCAGATTACAATATGCTGTTAAATTATACACATTGAATTTTCATTTATAAAAAAAATTTGAAACATTAACTTTCGGTAGAGAATATACATTTTGCATATCAAACGAAATGATTGCTATAGTTTCATCTCCTATCATTATTCGATCTGCACCTTTCTCGCGTGTACTTTCTTCTTTTCCTTTTAAATGCCTTTGTGTGGCTGTGACTAATCAAGTCACATCATAAACCATGCAACTTTGATTTTATTAGTAACAATTATTTTGTACCAAGTCCTATTCACGTGTTTATTTCCGACTTGACGATAGGCTGTGGACTGGATACAGTATAATTCAAACAGATATAACTTTAAGGACTTAATACAAAAAATATTGGCTTTAACATGCTGCACATTGAATTTTATATTGTCAAATAAACGGATATGGTACAATTAGTTACTAGGAAACTTTGTAGCACAATAACTTCAAATTTTTAAGTCAAAAGTAGCCAAAAGTTTATCCATAAAATTCCTGATTATTCGAAGTTGGCACTTGTAGAGAACTCTTCAATGAAAACAACGACAAGGACAAATAAAATCAGCAGTCGAGAGCTTATTCTGTAAGCCATTTACTATTTGCAAAGAAAATTAATTCGTCTATCCTATTCTTTGCAAATTTGTCGATTATGTCATAATAAAATAAATCTTTTTCAATAAATTTTTTAATATTCACTAGCACAATTTTATCAAAAAATACTTAATATGTCAAAAAAATACTGCAATATGTCTACTACAGAGTCTAAGGAAGTTTTCGAAAAGTTTTTGCTATATTTAGAAATTGCTTTGTATTATCTAATTGCAAAAATTGGATTTCGTCATAATCGCAAAAGCGTAGCTGTAATTGCGTAATAATATTGTGAAAAATTTTTTTAAAATAAATAAATAAAATAATACCCCCCCATTTTGGGGTAGGCCGGGCCTAACGTGCCTGTTCTTTAGAACCGCTACTGACACAGTTTTAAAATGGTATAACTTCTCTAAGACAAACGGAAGATCCCATTTCACAGCCCAGAATTTTGCAATCATGATGAATGTTCGCCGACAACCTTATGGTGATGGCTACCGATAGAAATTTAAACTTGCTGGAAGAAAAAACCAATGCTGCACTTAAAAGAATCGGAAAATGGATGACCACCAAGGGCCTCACTCTGGTCCCAGATAATATTGAGGCTGTTTTGCTATACGGCAGCAGGAAGGGAGAGATTTCCGTAAAACTCGGGAGCACAACCTTAACCCCCCAGAAAGACATCAAATACCTGGGTTTTTAGTGAGTAAGATTAGGCAATATTATACATTATGTAATATTACAGAAAATGTAATTCATTCAACATTATTATAAATGTTTTTGACAGTACAGTAAAAATTAAGCATAAATGAGTTTATTCCGCTTTCTAGCAATAAATGAGCTATTTATGCTTCAGTACTGATAGATAGTTACTTGAGCTTGAAAGACCAATTCTATATTCAAGGTATTTGTGAAATTTGTAAATTTCAACGAAAGTAAAACTTCGATCATAGTTAACTACGGGTAGATTGGGTTTTGCTTCAGAGGTAGAACCTTTTGTCAGGACAGTCAGATCGAGCGTCAATGACGGGAGATGGTCTTTGGTAGTTGCTCTTCGCAGAATACCCAACTCTCACTTTTGGCTCTATGTGCCATACCCCGGGCAACTGCATTGAGCTACAGGCTAAACTAAGTGAGGGTAGTCAGATATGCCGAATAAGTAGCGTCTGTACCCGGAATTGGCGGCTGCAAGATATAAAGGAAGGCAACGGGAAACCACCCTGAAGACATTTACCCATGAAAACCTATTATGATGATCGATAAAAAAAATTTTTTCAAGAGGTAAAAGGAGTGCCCCGATCGGTTTTCTGAGGAGAACATTTTGAGAATAGTCAATACACGGGCACTAACCATAAGGACTTGGAATGTGCGAGACCTTCTGATGGCTGGAAAACTCCAAAAAGAAGGCGGGACATTTCACATCAGAAAGCGGTAACCAGATATACACATAGGGACATGATCCCACAACATTTACTTCTGCGGAAGATATGTGGAGAGAGGTGAAAACCAATAAAACTGATATTACAGAAAAATACCCACAGACATTATTTTATTGGAAATAATAAGGAAATAGTTACGGACAGGTCAACCTTAGAAGCGGAAATGTAATTTACTAGTCGAAATACGATGAAAGAAGTACAAATGGAGTAGCAGTAATAATGCCCAAACGTTTATCAGAATACGTACTGGGATATAATCCAGTAACTGACAGAATAATATCGATCAAACTAAACACCAAAGCAATAACACTAAACATAATCCAGGTATTGCATGGTTTGCAGGTAGATCCTCGCCAAAAAAGATGGCATCGCTGATCTGGAGAAAAAATTGGCAAATATCGATCTAAATATAACCGAAAATTTACATGAAAAACTAGTTAAAATTTCTTTGGCCAAGTTGAAATTTGAGGTTACCATTAAGAATCGGTTTGGTAGGGGGTTGAAAAGAGTTTTTCAAAATACTGTTAATTACTTATTATTTTAGATGGGATCACAAAAGTAAATTAGAAAAGAGCGAACATATTCACAACAAATGCAAAATCAGTTTGAGCGTGAAAGTATTAGATCCTGTGGAAGGTGTATTTATTAGTATTCCAGAAATTGAGATGTTCAAGACTGCACAATCTCTTGTCCATAATCATTTAATTTCTCCATCTCGCATCTTCATCTCACGCAAATTATTACGTAGCGATCAAATTCTTGGCATAGATTTAGATAACAAACCAGATATTTTAGAAAATTTGTTAGTTATAACGGAAAGAGTAGTGGAAGAATACAATCGTACAAATTTCTTCGAGCATTCACCTCGACATCAATCTGATTTTGTAGTCTTATACATACGTAGGTTAGTAATTCCTATAAATTATAAAAACTTATAATTATATTTTTATTTATAATAATATTTTATAGATTTAAAAATATATACTTTATTAAAATAAATTAAATACTCAGTCGATTTCTGACATAACCGGCATTAAGTTATTTCAACAGCTTCATGATTTAAAAGATTACTTTATAAAAGTAACCGCAATTGTAAGTTTTAAACAAAAACAATAATAAACCATGTTGAAATGTTCCGTTTTAGCATTTTGAAAAGCTCAATAGAGGCAGAAAGCTGTGCGATTGTCGTCGAAAAACTTACTCAAGACTTCAAGTTCGTGCATTTTGCGCCAATTTAAAAGGTACGTGATATATGCGAGGTTCCCAGGAGGTAATCACTCCGAAATTTAGCGTTCCATAAACTTCGTGAATGTAAGACTTAAAACTTCAAGAGACTTCACATGTTCAATGTTCTTAAATCGAAATAAATTTAAGAATGTCGTACTACGAGGTAACTTAATAATCTAAGTTAAGAATGCTATGTTTGAATTTAAGAACGTTGCCATGATTGGGTCGGTAAGAATGGATTTTTTTGCATCGTGGACTTCATAAAAACTAATTTTTCCTTGTTCTAAAGACTTCATCTAGCAATTACCCTCTCGCCTCGGAGATTACTCTTATAAGTATTTTATAACAATCAAAAATTAACAGCATGGAATCGCGCCAGCAATCGGAATTACATAGATTACATCAAAAATAGAAAACTAAATTTTTATCAAACAATTATCCAACCAACAATGGCTGTACCATATTTTTGCAGTTCGTATGGCCACGTCTAGTCACGTGAGTAATTTTCAACAAGAAATAAGTGATGTAATGATATTAGTTCAATAAATTTCAAAACTGTTTACATGGATATGAATAAAATGGTATTTTCGCTACATTGAGCATTACATCCTTAAAATTGAAGATATGAAAGTTGAGTATATCAATTCCATTGACGCCAAAGAGGCTTTATTGACGACCTGCTTGCTACCAAAAAGATGAAAGACTTGGATATGAAAGTAGAATACTTTACAAAATTTCATCGATATTGACGGATTCCATCTCGGTCCAAATCGCAAAACACAAATTTGCAAACAATTTTATTCTAGAGTATGTAATAAAATCAACTTCAAGCTAGCTAGAAGGGAATTCTACAAACTGAACATACTCCGACAAAGGCCAAACAAATGGAATGTACTAGCATACCTGGAGGAATTGTCAGATAGACTGGCAAAGACTACTAGTAGAAATAACACAGAGGTTTCCTTTAAAATGAACACCAGCCTTAAGAGTATTTTCGCACTACAAAGACAAAGATTGTATGTAGAAACCATCCCTGGTTTACAAGTTAGAAAGTGGGACGTGCGGAAAAGGAGGGTGGAGGATACAGCATAACACATTCGATCGAAAGCGGCTCCGGCTTTCCTGTCCCCGAACACAAAACAGCGGATGGACCTCCCACAGGACCCCGGAAACGAGAAGGAAAACTGGTTCGCTGAACCCGTTCAAAATGCAGGAGCTGAGGGAAGCGGCAGTGAAAGATATAGTTGCCCAAGGTAGCACAAAGTTATTGGAAACTAGAGAATAATAACTTCAAACGTCAAAGAAAACGATTGTCTTAATTTTAGAGGCACTCTAATTCCGCAGGATATGCTCCAGATAAAGAAATTCAGAACTGATGCTACTTTTATTTTAGTAGTGGAAAAAGATGCAAGATTTAATAAGTTGTTGGATGAGAAAATCAGCAAAGCGTTAGCTGCAAGTTGTATTTAGCTCATTCAAATATAAAATATTGAGTTAAATGCCTCTATTTTCTTTTAAGTTTTTATAGTTTTGTAACGCTTTATTTTCATTAATGAGGTATATTTTCGGACAGCACCTTGTAATTGCGCTCATTAATTATATTTGGGCGCATTGACATTAATTTTGAGTATAGCGCAGCAATAATTTGTTGCTAAAGAGATATGCCTTCCATATGGTTTAGAGAGAGCGATTTTGATTTTTATATTAGTTCGAAACACATCAAAATTTCAGAAACGAACTAAATTTTTATTTAATAGATGCCGACCATCTGGCTTCAATTGGAATTCGATTTGACTTCAATTTGATTTCAACCTGACTTCAATCCGATTTTGGTTTTTTTGCGTTAAATGGAAATATGACGTCCCTTTTTATTCAATTTCACGGAATCTGTTCCTTTTTGGTTTAAAGACCAATTGTTGAGAAATTTCTTTTTAGATTATCCTTGGACTATAATAATTGAATATTACCGAAACCTTCATGAAATTTTGGATGTCTTTGGAAGTCGTATCAAGTTGAAGAAAATCAACAACACTTACGATAAGGTCAGACGATTATTTGTTTAATTTTTTTGCGACGCCGAATTCTTGCGCCAATTACACACCGAAGCGTCGTATACTGATCGAAATTAAATTACCAATCACCTACAGATCCATCAGTCAGATTTGTTTAAATTTAAGAAGAGACGAAACTTTGAGCCATTTTTTTTAAGTTTATATACAATATCTTTCTTGTAAACAGGTATATAGCTATATACGTGTCGATAAATAATTATTTATATGATTAAATTTGTAGCACCGTTTATCATCGACTTTTATAACACCACAAATAAATTTGACTATAAAATTTGTTTAGTAAACTTTTGTATTTTTGCGTTTATTAAAAACTAGTCACTTTGGTAATTTACGTTTACTTAAAAACTTCTGGCGCCCTATATTATTCCTTTTTTTGAGTAACCCACGACTCGCTCTACGACATCATCTGAGCTGCCGTTTGCTATTTGGTGAAAGTCTTGGAGGATTAAAAACCCCTCAGGACGGTGCAGTTTTAAATTAAGTTTTGTGTGTGGCATAAGTAAGCACAAGAAAATGTATGTCTCTTTACGAGAAAATATGGCGATATATTTGATTATTCGCAGTTGGGCATAACAGGATATTAAGTTGTCGGACAACTCTCCCTAAATATGAGCAGAAGAAAGATTTCATTTTTAAAAACCCAAAGAGGTTTTTGAGATTACTCTTTGAGATTGATGAAAAATAATAAGGGTCCTTCTTTATGAACACACTTTGCATTAATAATTCACCAATTAACACTGATTTCAAAGGTCTAAATCAGACGTTTGACCGATTTCCGAGGAAAAATTCCTCTGCAAATAAAACTCCACAAAACAGATAGAAATGATGAAGCAACATATAGAGAGTTTTCCGACTGTAGAGTTACTACACAAGAAAATTTTCAAAACATTGCACCTTGACGCTACACTTTCGATTAGTAAATTGTATGCATTGCACAAGGAATTTTGTGAAACAAATAAATACAGACCCACTAGTCAAAATATTTACTGAAAAGTATTATGCGAAGATTATAAACTGTCTTTTTAAGCCTAAAAGACCAAAGCCTGCAATGCAATAATGATAGCGATTCGCCTGCTGAAGTTAAATGGAACTGGAATACAAACAGCATATTGAAAGAAATCAAGATGCGTCAAAAGCAATAGAGTTTAATAAAATAGAGCATCTACGAATAAAAACTTTATCTCGGCAACATTTGATTTACAGTGTGTTCTTCAGATTCCAAGTTCTGACGTGTCGCCTATGTACTACAGTAGAAAAAACAACATGTATAATTTGACGATTTATGAAGCAGCACTTCCCAGCCTGTTTCACATAGACAGAAAATAATAGTAAACGAGGTAGTTCAGAAATCGGAACTGCTTTACTACAATGGATGAAAGAATCGACTTTGAGTATAACTCAAGTGTCTCTGTTTTCGGACACTTGCGGTGGCCAAATATGTTATTACATATTTAGTTAGCCAAGTAAATATGTACTTCTTCTTCTTCTACTTTTGGCTAGGATAAACCCTGTATGCCCAGATCTGTTTTACTTAACAGTAGCATCGGCGATATTCCGAAGCCACTGTCAGTACCTTGAGCACTACTTGCTTTACATCTGAGGTAGCTTGCTAGGTTTGCCTCACATGTGCCTGTTACCCTATTTTTATTGTTAATGCTGGCAATTCATTAACATAGGAGGACCACCGTCTTTACGTGCCTTCCGAAGCACGGAGACGTCATTGTAAGTGAGCTCTACCCGGGTTTGAACCGGGGCGTCTTACATTAGCAGTCATTGCGCTAACACCCAGGCCAATGACCGTCTCTGTTATTCTAAAGATGCAAATAATTTATAAATTGTGATAGGTAATTAATTAATACACAGATAAGATAAAATACATAATACCTACTATCCAAATAAGTTGTGAGCATTTCGAGTTCACAAATTTTAGGTTGAATAAGTTTTAATATATTCCGTTGAATCATTTTAAATGTGTACTTCGTGTATATGGCAAAATGTGTACAATGTGTATATGGCAAAAGCTGTATCAATGCGGTCATTCATCGGAACAAAACTTGACAGCAAAACTAAATTGAAAACTATCAACTCCATTTGTCTTTAAGAAAGTATTTACAGATTATATACAAAATCACTTTGTTTAATGTGAAGTCGACAACAAAATGCTAAAATAAGATCATTTAAATGGTAATATTTGAATAGAAATGTGTTAATTACCCGATGAAGACTTACAACCCATAAACACAGCAAATATGTACATTAATTATGATCACACTTGTACTCGCATTATTCCGATCGCATACAAGATGCTGCAAATATTTAAGGGTGCGATTTAAGCATTGTTTCAAAACGTCATTTACAGCGTAAAATTGGGAATAGATATTGCGTTGATTTTTTAATGAAGAGAGAATAAACCACTGTACGTTGTGTCAAATACCGGGAAACAGCGTATTTAACCCATAAAGGACGGAGTTTTTATTTTTAATAAATTGACATTTTTTCACTAAGATTATCTCTAATTAATGTGTATATAATGAATATGTACTTAAAACTAAAAATTATTTGTAATTATTAAGAAAATAGCTGTTGCCATATGGCAACGCTAGTACTGAAAGAGCTAAAATTATGAATTAAAAATATTTCATTATAGGAATAAAGTAAAAAATTTTCAAAAGAAATTAGATATTTATAAATTTGTATGAAAATCCAATCCAGCCAAGTAAAATGCGTAAAAGCGTATTTGTACCTAATGATACCTACTGCTGGCACTTGCTGCTGGAAAAAAGCAGTAAAAGCAAGCCTCGTGTGAGGCGAGCTTAAATCTGTAGCACTAATAAAGTGTAAGAAATACACTAATATAGTGTAGACAATACACTAATGAATTGTAAAAAGTACACTTGAAAGTGACTAAAGTATACTAAAAATAGTGTTAAACTTTAACGCTATTCCTAGTAGACCCCTGGAGGTCGGAGCACTGTTCTTTAGTGTTCAACTATTTCTTACTGCGTAGATAGTACCTGTTTTGTGTGTTATGAAAATTGACACTAGTTTGTTATCATTATTTTAAATAATACCGTTTGTGTTGTAAGAGATGTGTTATTTTGACAAGCAGGGTTCTACTGTAGCTTAATTTAATTGTTTTTTATATAGGTATATGTATGTGATTTTTATATTTGTATTTTATTTTTGAATGTTTTAAGAAAATAAATATATTGGGATGCAAAAATTTCATAAATTATTGTACAATTTTATAGTTGTCTCAACATATTCAAATAATTAATAATTTTTAACAATTTGGTTTTTAACATAAGGTCGAAACTCCAGAAAAAACGTGGTTCTATCCTGAATTGAACTAAATATCAATGACGACTAGAAAGCTAACTACAATTTACATAAAATCCCATTTAAAACAACTACTTTACGTATCAAAACCGCTCGAAGCCCCTCCGTAGAGTAGGTTTTGACAGCGCAACCATATCAGAAACGAATTCACACAAAAGTGATTTTTTTCGAAAATTTGTTGTCCAATCACAAATTTAATTCTTTATTATTATTATTATACGGATTTAAATACAGTTAATACCGCTTCTCCGTCCCCAGTTTCCATTCTTCTCTATTTTGACATGCATCTTCTTCGAGACCTCGAGCTTGCATTCCCTCACCTACTCCGTCTCTCCAGCTTCTTCGCGGTCGTCCTCTCCTTCTTCTCTCAGGCGGAATCCATTCCAAAATCCTTCGAGGCCATCTATTTTCGTCCTTTTATTCTTATTCTTTCTATTAGCTAATTACACCATTATCTATCATAATTCTGTTGTAAAAACGAGATTCTGGTATATTTCCTGTCGCCACATCCTATTTTAATTTTGAGGGCGGGGGTTTCACTTCAAAAGAGCCAATGATAAAATTGCATTCCAAATTAACTTTAAGGCCGTTTTTTTCAAAATTGTGTGAATATAAATTTTATTTTTTATATGCTATTGGGACCCACATCTTTCATAATCCACTCCAAAAATAGTAAAATCGCTATCAGAATTTGAACCATCACCATAATTTCATTGGTAGGTCACTAGACCTGCAGCCACGAGTATAAATTACTACATATTTTTATCAAATCTATTTCAAACGTTAGTGAAAATAATAAAATATTAACACTTACCAACCTTGAAGACTGAAACTGTAATAGTTCCAAGGACAGCCTGGCAAAATTAAACTTGTGGTGCTTATTAATACATTTAAATAATTCCCAATGATTTTGGTTTGAAGGCCTCTTCGACTATTAAAGCCACGTTTTTCTTTACCTAAAGTGCAAAAACAGTTATTAATGTCAAGAAAAACGTCAATTATAGATTGTTTAACAGGGTCTCCCTAAATTTTAATTTTCCTGACATTTTAGTATCGTAATACATTAAACGGAAAACAATTTACAACGAAAAAATACATAATTTAATAAAAACAAATATTTATTTCAACATTTTCAAATGCTATTGCACAAGCATAAATAAGAAATTGAAAAATTTGGCATCGTACTGGTGTAAAGGCAACCTGTAACTACCCGGGAAAATTTTCATTGTAATCGATAACTTAATAATTTTATTAGTAGCGTAGCTTACGATTGAAATGTCTTGTTTTAAAAATGTTTTTAATATTTTTAAAAACAAAAATTTCATCATAATCGCTTACAATAACACCTTTTCCATATCTGGCAGTGGGATATTTAAGAAGGTGGTGAGAAGGCCTCCTCCCGCGCCCCAATGTAAAAGGTTATTAAATTCGAATGCTTGATCGGTTATCTAAAATTAATATATACAAACAATAATCAGCTAAAGTGTTAACCAAAATATTAATCGCCGAAAACCAGTGATTAAAGTGACATAACTAATGTTTTATAACCTAAAGGTTTACCCATTTACCTTGAGGTTTACCTAATACGGTAAGTTAAACGGCCAGTACTTTCTTACGGTTTCTTTTTATTTTGAGTTGTCTGATTGCTAGGATATGTATCACCTTAAAAATTGAAAATTAAAAGAAATTATATCAAATTTAAAAATATTATATCAAAAATAGAAATTGAAATATTTCCTTGCAAAATTTTATTTCCCCGACAGTTTAACTAGTTTTTCTGATTTTCAGGTTTCCATACAAGTGGGAAACCTGTTTAATTTTAATAAAACAAAACGATTGAAAGAAGGCAAACACGATTTTATCAAAATTTAATGTAGTTCTTAGCCACACGAATTCCCACAAGAATTTAAATTGATATAATATATTTGTACTTAAGTCACTATTATCGCCGGTAAGGGATTTCACTGTAAATACTTAGCAAATTGAAGAAAACCATTTAATTTGACATTTTCCAATTACAAGTTTTATTTATTAATGCACCAATACAACCACTAGTTTTAATTACAATATTTGAGTTAATAGATATCTGAAAATACTTAACATCTCGACAAAACCATTTAAGTGACAAATTTCATCGCTAAATTAATGATTATTATGCATAAACACATCACCATAGATTTATAGCAATAATGTATCGAACAGTGATAAACAATTCAGTAACATATCCGTGCGTAAGCATTGACTCAACGTTATACAACTGATAAACCCCTTCAATCAAATAAAATTTATATTAGTTCTTCAATGAAAACCTTCGAGGTCCATACATTTAACTTTTGTATTGAAATTAATCAAGTAAATATTAAATAGATTTATAATTTTCGGTAAACCAAGTTAGTTTCTAACCTTAAAATGTCTCGAGTTAAATTCTATGGATAATCTGGACAAATCACCAACACCACAATAATCCAAGTAAAATTTATTACCTAAAAAGTGATTATTAATTAAATTCACATACATGCGCACCTTTAAGAACTTTAAAATTTGAATTCAGTAAATAACAGTAAAACCAGAACACAAATAAACCAATCATCATGTAACATTCCGTAGACAGATGTGGCATTGACGCTCAGTAGCGGAACTAGGTATGAGCTAGCTGGGTAAACGCTCCCAGGTTGATAAATAATAATATATATTTTACTTAATAACCGTTGAGCGCACCCCTATTCTCTTTTTACTATAATTAATTAAATAAATATTCGAATCAACGGATAAGATATTATAATGTATTGCTATTTTTAATTTCTGAATCGTGTACAGTTTGACTTATTATAATTACAAATTCGTGTTACTCAATTTAAAAGATTTAAGTTTGAACGAAATTGTCCTTAACAGACCAGAAAATGTGCTTAGATTTTTAATAAATTTTTATTATTATTTCCAAACCCCCAAAATTTTACAATGTTAAAATTTTTACATAAATAAATCCGCAATTGTAGTGACTACTTTTTACTTTTTAAATCTGCTTTTAATAAAGTTTTAAATTTAAATTTTAAATCAAGTTTAAAATTTTACCGATAGATTATGTACTTTTGTAGTGAAGATTTGTTGTACGGATGTTCATCGTACACAAGGACTGTGCTTTATCGGTGAGTACATTTTGTTGTCAGAGGTTTTCGAATTGCAAAAAACCCTTTTGAATTGTATTCATCCACAGTTAATTCAAAAGTCTAAAAATTTCTATGCCTGAATTATAAATACAATTGCAGTTTTAAAGAATTTTAGGCAGGAGTCGACTAACCCCACTCGAAAATACACTTTTCCTATAAAAATTGGTGTCCTATTAAAATCTGGATGGTGTCTTTTAAAGATTTTCCAACTCCCAAAGCTTGCAAAAAAAACTTCTAATAAGGCCACAATTAAATTTTGAAAATTACAATTTTCCCATAAGAAATACATTTCACTTACTTTACTTTAAAATAATTTATTGAACAGAAGTATTACAAACATAAATTTTTACTGAAGGCTTTTACAATCATGAATATAGGGTAAAATCCTTCTACCATATTTAATTAATTGCAGGTTTGGCTTGAAGGGTGTGTGAAAGTTTGGTTGTTACAGAAATAGTATAGAAATAAACCGGTAATTAGATTGTTTGTGAACTAAGAACTACGATAACAATAACAATAATTAAACCATAAAAACAATAACATATGTACAATTCATATAAAACAAATAAAAAGGACATGAGAATGTCTCTTTGAAAACCTTGACATAGACGCTCAGTTCCATTTTGAGGAATGCGAACTAAGCGTCTATGGCCTGCCCCAATTAAATACAAAGGAAACTGTGATGCAACAATATGTTGTTTGACATTAGTAATGACAGTATAAAGTTTTATAATATTAAAATTTTTGCTAGCATTTCGGCATTTAGTTGCCAATGATGTTTAGAATCTTATTGTGGGTGACCTGAATCTTTTTGAGGTTCGTCCTGGTGGCGTTCACCCAGATAGTGCTGATCAATTCTTTTTCTATTTTGGAGCTGCCTGCTATGAGTGGGTTAATTTCCGGGATCCAGTTGAGTTTCGAGTTCATGTATGTTCCGAGGTATTTGACATGCAGCTCTTATGGGATTTCGATGTTGTCCAGGGTGATCTTCTTCCTCGGTAGCGCCTTCTGGGTGAACAATATCGTCTGTGTTTTGGGTAAGTTTAGTTTCATTTGCCACTAGTTGAAGTAATTGTGGAGTAGTTTTAGGTGCTCGTGTAGGTTCTTGGAGATTAAGTCGTGTTTGAAAGATGTGGTGTAGATAGCCGTGTCGTCAGAAACCATTGATGCAGACAGAGAATCTTCTTTCCTTCAGGTAGGATATTAAGATCTTCATGTATGTGATTGGCAGTTTAACTTGACATATATTAAATTTGTAGATGAGTGCTTGATGATTTACTACATCGAACGCTTTTTCGAGGTCCAGGAGCACCATTCCTGTGTCTTGTTTCTTGCACCAGGAAATTGCTACATCTTACTAAACCTGGTGAGTTGTGTTGTGTTTGGCCCAAAACCCGAATTGCTCGTTGATTATTATGTTGTTGTCATCGAGATGTTCTTTGATTCCCTCGAGGATTATCTTTTCTAGGACTTTACTCATAGTTGCGAAGGAATAGTTGCTGATGAGGCGATAGCTGGTGGCTAGGTTATTCTGATTAATGGGTTTAGATATGGCGAGTACCTTCGCTGTCTTCCATTTGGTTGGAAAGTGGCTATGGAGTAGGAAGGCTCTGATCTTGCTTTAAATTGATATTATAGCTAGTAATTTCAAAGACAACTTTTGAAAAATAGCAGGTGCTTTTCCAAATAACTTCAAAATGTTACTTTTAAATCTCATAGTGATATCTTCAGGGTTTCTGAAATGACTACGAAAATATAAATAATGGTTGTAAAAATTAACCAGATTTAAACTATTAGAATAATTAAAACTTGTGCCTTACATCAGCTAAGTATTCATTTTAAATTAGAATTTGACTAATACCTTACTTTTATCACAACAAACCAGTTGCGTGACTGGCCGCACCTGCAGTGTAAAGCTTTCAAAAACATATAACCTTTAAGATTAAAAAGTCAACAGATAAAATTGGAAATTAAAAATCGGATGTGATTTGACCACAGACACACACACACAGACAGACATTTTTGAAAATGATCTTATTTAGCTCATGGGACCTCAAAAGTATAAATCCATCTAAATTTTATTTTTTCTGCACTAAAACAATACTTTCTCATATTACATATGATAAAGTAAAACAGCCTTCAAATGTGTACCAATACTTACAGAAATTGTGCCTCTGTTGATTTTGGCTAACTGGAGCTTTCTAAAGAACAGTCGGAGAACATGAGTGGTATCTTCTCGTGGTGGGTTCCTCGCTTAGCTATTTCTCAGGCACTTTTGAGTGGTAGAAATCAACCAGATTAATTTAAGGGCGCCAGAAATAGTGAAATTAACCCGAACAGGAAAAGGGTTAAACACACCCATGACTTTTATTTTCGTGGTCAATTAAGAAACCTCTTAAAATATCACTGAAAAATTTAGAGATACTATTTTCGAAGTTATTTAGAAACGAACCTGTTATTTTTCACATTTCTAGGTATAAAATCAGTTTTATAGAAAGATGAGGCGGGCTGGGGGCACACATGGATAAATACTATGGTTGATATTACCCTACCTATACCTGTTTTCTTTACCTAGAGGTATCTATTAGATAAATTAAAGAAGTAACCAATCAAACAGCCACGAAATTAGAATAATATGATTTGGCATAGGTGAAAAAAACAGGCACTAGTGATTTATTTGAAAATCCCGAGTGGATTTTACGCAAGATAAATATTTCCCTAAGTACTTTTCTTTATTATAATATTTACTTTCTCAGAAATTTGTTAATTAATTCAATTTTTTATAATAATTTTAAGAATCATGGAAATATGCCGAAACATACGTTTTTTGTCAAGATTTGTTTTACTTGGTTGGTTATTTAAAATCTTGATCTTAATTAAATTAAACTATGATTGAATTCGCTCGTGTGTCTCGACCCTTAATCTTGCTGTGTTGGTGTGTCATGTACCTGTATCAAGCTATATAATTCAAAATGGCTGCCTGCTCTTTATCGTGTACTGCATTGTGTGAATCATTACCGCATTTTTAACTTAATAGGTAAGAAAAGTGATTGTAAATTTACAATAATTATCATTAGTAAAATGGATCAATGTGCATATAACCAGTTCACTTAACAAAGCTCTCTTTGCAGCTACAATTACTATACGGTGACGCATAGCTTGGATGACGCAGATGAAACAATACCCAAATCGAAAATTATTAAAATGTAAAGGTACAATGTTATAAATATGATTGTTTAGCATAGAGATGTTTTCACTTCACAAATCCACCAAACATCAATGCATAAAAATTTTAATTAGAACTTTCAACTTTTGATTTATCGTAACGTAGTAAATATTGTAACCGATCGGTGCTTTTTAATTAATTGTGGTGTAGAACGTAATTTCAATTCCGACCAATTATGAACATGGGTATCGATCGGTTCTACAAATGTGGATCCGATTCGGATACCAGTGAAATTGTTAGATGAAGAATATGCGGTTTATTTTTTCAGACTTAAAAGTGCACCGAATTTAGTATATGTATTAGCGACTTGAAAAATCTGCAATGAATGCGTTCAAATTTGTATTATGATTGCCACCTCGTAATCGAAAGGGATTTCATTACAGGCAGCCGATAGATAGAGGTATTAATTTAGATGCTTTTTCATATCATCACCGCTTACATTCAATAATAGCAAGAACTTGAATGAAAAGCACTGTAGGCGGTTTTTTTCACAATTTTGGCGATTTTTCTTTGTCTTTTTCTATTTTTATTAGCACATTGCTAATTAAAATTTTATCGACTATAAATACTTAGTACATAACATTTAAATTCAAATCAATCAATATTAATTATTGTAGTTTAATTGTGTACTCTTATTGCAGATATGGCTGCTTCGAGAATTACTAATTACGGAAAACATCAGTACCACCAACATTAAACTGGAAACTCAAAATTATTTAATTAACAGCTACGAAATCATATCCGAAGAGGTAGAAGACGTGAATTAATATAAGTTTTCATCATTCCATTGACATTAAAGATTTTAAATCAATATCGGTGGAGCAAATTTCAACAAAATATAACATCTTAACTTTATTGAACTGTGCAATTTGTGTTCGTAAATATAAATATAAGAGCTTATTTAATACGTTCTGGTGAGAATCCGTTTTCATGCGAAATTTATGAGTATAAATGTAACAAGGCTTCAAGAAGTTTGAAAAGGCACTTCCGGACGAACACCGACGAAAAACATTTTTCTTGTGAAATTTCCGAATATAAATCGAGTAATTTAACAAGGCACTTGATAACGCACACTAACGAGAAACCGTTTTATTGTGAAATATGTGATTATAAAAATAAGAAGCTTAAAAAGCCATTTGAAAACGCACACCGGGGAGAAAGCAGTTTCTTGCAAAATTTACGAATATAAATGTAACTGGTTACATTTATATTCACAAATTTCACAAGAAAACGTTTTCTTACCAGAGTGAATTTTTAAATGGATTTTTAAATTTGACTTCTGCTTACATTTATATTTGCAAATTTTGCAAGAAATCCGTTTTCACCAGTGTGAGTTTTTAAATGGACGTTTATGTTTGATTTCCGGATACATTTATAGTTACACATTTCGCAAGCAAACGTTTTTTGGCAGTGTGCGTTTTGCATGAATTTTAAATTTGGTTTTTCGTTACATTTATGTTTGCAGATTTCACAAGATTTGCGAAACTTGTAACTATAAATGTAACCAGAAGCCAAATTTAAAAATTCATTTGAAAACTCTCACTGGCGAGAAAACGGTTTTTGTGAAATTTGTAATTATAAATGTCACCAGAAGCCAAATTTAAAATACCATTTCAAAACCCACACCGGGGTGAAATCGGTTTCTTGGAAAATCTGTAACTATAAATGCAACGAATGACAAATCAAATTTATTATTAGTAATAACATTTATTCAGTTCTAAGTACAGTGCACGTCGCTTATTAAAATCACGGATAATGTTATCATTCGGTATTGTGATCACTTTTACTAGGAACGGGCTGGATGAATATTACTATATAGAAAAAACATTATTTATTATTATCATTATTTCGTTAATGTGATCAGTTTTATTAGGATTGTTCACAAATTTCTTTGCTGGTAAGCAATAATTTCACGCATGGCGTGAATTAGTTAAGCTAAACGTAACTTTACGATACCTTTCTTGGCTTATCAACTTATTCACGCCATCAACGGAATTATTCGAACGCCTTTCATGTTGATACGCGGCCTAGTGCATAATTCAAATCAAATAAAACCCTGTGCAATGGCTGATACAAAAAGAAGATGAGATCTTAGCTTGAAAGATATAATTAACATTTTAAAACAATATGATAAGTTGCCGAAAATGAGTCAACAAGATGCTGCAGCTCTATTAAAAATTTCGCAACCTTTTTTGAGTATAATTTTAAAAAACCGTGTTGAAATAGAACTTTTTGCATATAATTATCATTCGGTTATTGTTATCAAAACTATTAGGTCCCGAAATGATCACATTAAGCTGCGTGCACTGTATAGTTATATTATTACCTACATGTTAACAAACTACCATTATCTATTATTAGGTGAAGCCCTTTGTTAGTTATTTGATATATGTACAGTAATTATAATTTTTCTATTTGAATACATTAATTTAATCACAGGATAAACATTTCAAAAAACCTGGTAATTTATTTTAACAATAGTTGAAAAGACGACACATTTAAAACAAGCATCGAACGTGACCAACCCATGTCCGTGAAGTTAGCCCCCCTTTTTTTTTAAATTAAGAAAAAATTGATTGTATTAAATTGTTTTCAATTTGTTTTGAGTGTTTTGCTAAAAATTTTAGTTCTAAACTTAATAATAACCGCGGAAATCGCGAAAACAGTATTGTACGCCAGCCCCTTTTTCAAAAATTTTGAATTTTTTTCTTGTATTGTATTGTTTTCAATTTGTTTTGGGTGTTTTGTTAAAAATTTCAGTTTTAAACTTAATAAAAACCGCGGAAATCACAAAACAAAATTTCGCGCCAGCCCCCCTTTTTTAAAAATTTGCAATTTTTTTCTTGTATTATATTGTTTTCAATTTGTTTCGGGTGTTTTGTTAAAAATTTCAGTTCTAAACTTAATAAAAACCGCGGAAATCACAAAACAAAATTTCGCGCCAGCCCCTTTTTCAAAAATTTGAAATTTTTTTCTTGTATTGTGTTGTTTTCAATTTGTTTTGGGTGTTTTGTTAAAAATTTCAGTTCTAAACTTAATAATAACCACGGAAAATGCAAAACAAAATTTCGCGCTAGCTCCTACTTTTCAAAAATTTCAAAATACACTGAGGTATTTTACAACTTCTTTTGGAGGTATAGTTCTTCCATTTAACTTAACAGGTGGACAGGTGTCTCTCCTGGTTGTGAATGTCACATGCACCGACTTCTGAGTGTTAGTCTTGATTCTCCTTAACTAGGTTTAAATTTCGTTTAGGAAACAGGCCGGTGTGCCACACATTGTCGAAAGCCTGAGTTACGTCGAGAAAAGCGGCTGAGAAAAATCTTTTTGTCTCCAGATCTTGTCTGATTTCATTTGTAATTCTGTGTACCTACGACAGCAGTGTAGCGTAAAGCATACACCGGCCGACTGGAGAGCGGTAGACCGCGGTTCGAGTCCTAGTCGAGTCGAATACACTGCTGTGATCAAAGGTCCAATATCAATCTGTGGACCGTGGGGAAGGCAACGGGAAACCACCCCATGAATTATATTCCCATGAAAATTCATCTTGGCTTCAGCCAAGGTGGGTCACGACGCTTCTGTCAAGAAGCAAAAACGATGAAGAAGAAGTACCTACTCTATTGTTGCGTGATGGTGGCGAAATCAGAACTGATACTTTGGAATTATTTCCATTTTCTCTATCAGTGGCGTCAGTCTCTTCAGGTAAACGTTGTCGAAAATTTTTTACAAAATAGGAAGCAGCATGATGGGCCTGTACGAGTTAGTTTCAGATGGTGGTTTCCCAGGTTTAAGAATTAAGATTGTTATCTATATTAAGATATAGAAAAGTAACCCAGTCTCAAGTTGGAGTTGTAGATTATGGTCATGGATCTAATAGCCGAGTCGGGTAGCTCTTTAAGGACTTTTGCGGTTAAGAGGTCAAAACCTGGTGATTTGTTCGGTATCAGATATTCTTTAATTTAGTTTTTAATCTCACTTTTTTCATTTTCTTTATTGGCAGTTCCATCTGGAGGAGAACATTGAGGAATTTTTCGATGTTGACGTCGTCGTTTGGCTCTTCTGCTTGAAAGGGGGGTAAAGACTTCAGCTAGGTAGTTAGCAAATGTATTAGTCTTTTCTTGATTTATTCTCGCTCACTCTTGGGTTAGGGTTCTTATGGGTGGATTTAATTGTTGCGTACCTTTGAGTTTTCTAGTAGCTTTCCAAAGCGAGTAGTCAGATGCTTCTGTTTCATCAGTTCACTCAGGTAGTTTTGTATTTGTTGGTTTTAAGATCGAATACAACATAATAAATAAAAATTGCAAATTTTTTAAAAGTAGGAGCTAGCGCGAAATTTTGTTTTGCATTTTCCGTGGTTATTATTAAGTTTAGAACTGAAATTTTTAACAAAACACCCAAAACAAATTGAAAACAACACAATACAAGAAAAAAAATTTCAAATTTTTGAAAAAGGGGGGCTGGCGCGAAATTTTGTTTCTTGATTTCCGCGGTTTTTATTAAGTTTAGAACTGAAATTTTTTACAAAACACCCGAAACAAATTGAAAACAATATAATACAAGAAAAAAAATTGCAAATTTTTGAAAAAGGGGGGCTGGCGCGAAATTTTGTTTTGTGATTTCCGCGGTTTTTATTTAGTTTAAAACTGAAATTTTTAGCAAAACACCCGAAACAAATTGAAAACAATACAATACAAGAAAAAAAATTCAAAATTTTTGAAAAAGGGGGGCTGGCGTACTATACTGTTTTTCGCGATTTCCGCGGTTATTATTAAGTTTAGAACTAAAAGTTTTAGTAAAACACTCAAAACAAATTGAAAACAATTTAATACAATCAATTTTTTCAATTTAAGAAAAAAGGGGGGCTAACTTCACGGACATGACCAACCCAGCTTTCAGCCCTAAAAGTCGTAATTTCGTAGCAAGTTCGATTTCAGTTAAAAAAAACAATTTGAGTTTTACAACATTAAATCTCTCCGCTAAGTGTCAAACACTACATTTTCTTATTCAGAAGCTTTTATGATTTCAATTTTCGTTTTTGAGAAGTCATAAGTAATAAGTTCATTTGTACACTTTAGAAGTAAAAGTGGGAAAGCTAATCAGAGATAAAATTAACAATCGGGTCGTAAAAAATTTTACACTAGCAAAATCTACTTATCTATATATATAAAGAAAGTCGCAAAATTGTGTTAGTTACACCATTTATAACTCGAGAACAGCTGAACCGATTTTCATGATTATATGTAAATACGGTCCTGTATTAATTTAGTGTAATAATGTTTTATACAGTGTATATGTAAATAAAGCATAACGGATTAGGTATGGTGAACGGTGATTGGTGAATATTTAATATCTAAAGGTTGGTACATGACACAACCGGCAGATATTAAAGAGTCAGTCAGTCATGGACATGGAAATTAATGTAATCTAATCTCTACAATGCCGCGAGCAAGAAGATCGAATCTTCACAACGAAGCCGTAATGCAAAAGACTGCTTCGCCGAAGTCTCTTAAAAATGCAAATTGCCTGTTGTCAAGACCGACCGCTGCGATGAAATAAACGCTTGCCTCAAATCATCGACTCTGTGGCGCATGTAAAAACTTGAGCTGAGACAAACAATGCGAGTGCATCTAATGATCCTTCCCCAAAAAAACTGGGTATCGTAATCCGTATTCCTGTGACTCGAGCAGACGTTTCCGCGAATAATTCTCCGGGAAATTGTCATATCATTGCTAACCACAAATTACAATTGGTTGAGTGAACGAGCAATTTTAGCAGCAAAGAACAAGGATGTAGATGACTTAAACATAATAATTCAAAATCAAATTGTTGGTCCACTGCATTCCTTCAAATCTATTGACAGTGTAACAAACGAAGACGAAGCAACTAACTATCCACTGAATTTCTAAACTCACTGGATTTTGGCTTACCACCGCACAATTTACTACTAAAAGTTGGCTCGGTTGTCATCATGCTTAGAAATCTGAACCAACCAAAGCTATGTAACGGAACGCGTTTGGTGGTGAAAACTCATGGGCAATATAATTCACGCAACGATACTTAAGGGAAAATTTAAGGTGAGGAAGTTCTCATTCCGAGAATTCCGATGATACCAACCGATATGCCATTCAATTTAAACGAATTCAATATCCGATTCGTCTTGCATTCGCCATGACGATAAACAAATCGCAAGGCCAATCCTTGAATGTTTGTGGACTGAATATAGAAAATAGTTGATTTTCTCATGGTCAATTGTACGTAGCATGTTCACTGTAGGCAAACCATCCGCTTTATTCATTCTCGCCCCTAACAATAAAACCAAAAATATAGTGTATCGCAAGGTCCTTCAATGAAGATAATTGACGCGAGTGCAACCCATTCAGCACATTGTACGTGAATTAGTTCCATTTTGAACTTTTATTAACTTTTTATATTAAAATAAAATTTATAAGATTAAGAATCACCTAATAACTTAACACAACATTATTATTAATTCTAAGGCGGTACGAAGTTTGCTGAATAATTATTCAGTCTACCCATTTAAATTCTTTTTAAGTCCAAGAGCCTAAAGTAAAGTACTTCAGACAAAGGCAGAGTTCCACCTTTTAATGAGACCCCAGGCGAAGCCGGTATCCAGCTAGTAATTTTATAGATACCGACTATTAGAAATTGGGACACTCGGTCAGAGCCAAAGTAATGAATAAAACTGAACTTTTTATAGGAAATATTGCATGTATTGTTTTTCTAACCACTGAACCAAACTTGTACGTAAGCAAAATTGCTGAATAATATGATGAATCAATAAGATTCAATTAGAAATCATGCTGCAAGACGAGGAAGAATGGAGGACCGTCACAAAGCTGGCCACAAGCATAATAAAAAAAAGCAAGTTGAGAGATTGTGAGAGATATCCAAAAACAGGAGTGTCGACTTGGCCGTCGCTGCTCGAGCGCGTCCGGAGGCGATGGGGACAAAGAATAAGCGGTTTTAGTTGGAAACGTCGGACTAGGAAAAGTTAAGTTAAGCTAGATTACTAGATTAAGGTCCTCGGCGTCACAGATAAGAGAGTATAGTGGGGCAGCCGCGTACGAGGATGATGTTCCCGAGATTGCTGCGATCTGGACCACAAATGGTAAAAGCACTCCTGGAAGTAATGAGACCAGATTCCCCTGAACACCTTAGGAGATTTTAGTAAGTGGCTGGCAAGAATAACAGCACAATAATCAGATATTACCAAAAGCAAATTTCCTCAGCTTATCAGATTAGAATCCATTTTCCGCTAAACGCTGTTGAGTCTTTCCATGTTTTTTTCTACGTCTTAGAGCCCCAATTGTATTTTAAGTAAAACCCTTAAAACTTAAACTAAAACCCTTTATGAACTCGTCAACGAAAAGACCACGGTAATTAGTTTATTAAACGAAAACACGAAGCTAAAGTAACCCCAATCTTAAAACCAAGCACGATGACACGAAATTGAACGCAACCAAACAACTAACCAGCAACCCTCAAGTGAACGCTACCAACAAGCATCCATCATATGAACATGCGAACGTTACCAAGGAGAGTATACTCTTTAAAATGTTACAAGCAAATATCCACCTTCCCTCGTCCAACTAGTGGCCTCGTACCTAGAAAATCGTCGCTTCAGGATCGTCATCGAAGGCACCCGCTCTTCCGAAAAGGGCATCACCGCCGGAGTCCCCCAAGGCTCCATCCTCTCCCCGACGCTCTTCAACATCTCTGTGAGTGACATCCCTACCCCGCCCGACACCAGGACCAAGATCGCGCTCTACGCGGACGACACCGCGGTCTACACATCGTCCATGAACCCGAACACCGCCACAGAACGCCTCCAAGAAGCCGTCAACAGCCTCCAGACCTGGTTCGAAACCTGGCGCATCGGCGTCAACTCGAGCAAGAGTACCGCCACCATGTTCCGAAAGCGGAGCAAACCCGTCAAGTCAGCCGTGTGGATGTTTGAAGAGCAAATCCTCTGGACAGACCACGCAAAATACCTGGGCATCACCCTCGACCGACGTCTCAACTGGAGGAAACACGTCGACATCGTCACCAAGAGAGCAAAAGGCGTCATGAACGCACTCTACCCCCTAATCAATCGAAAAAGCCCGATGTCCGCCGCCAACAAACTGCGGATCTACAAAGCCATCATCAGGCCCACGATGACCTACGCCGCCCCAGTCTGGGACACAGCGTCCACCCGCACCATGTACAAGGCCCAAGTGATCCAAAACAAATCCCTCCGAGCTTTCTTCAACGCGCCCTACTACGTCACAAACCGGAGACTACACACCGATGCCAAGATGGAAACAATCGAGGAGCACGTAACCAGACTGACCACCCAAATCTACGCCAAAATCTCCACCTCAGACAACCCGCTAATCCAAAATTTAGGAGACTACAACGCTGACGAAAACTTAGGACACCCGAGGCCAAAGGACATCGTCAAGCCGCCCGACCCATAACCCAGCCAGCACATCGCCGTCACCCGCTTCCTGCAGAACCAACCACCACGCAGGAAACCAGGCTCCTCCACCCGCGAACAAGAAGCAGCCCAATCAACTCAACTCACCAGCCACCGCCAAATGAAAGAGGATCTATCACTAAACTGCAAACAGCACCCACCAGGTCCCGCACCAGCCAGATCCAGCCTAGAGCTTAATCCAGGAGGCAGTCGTCTCCTAATCCACCGCCAGTTACCAGCATCAGATGAAGGAGATATGGGGCTACGCCCGGTGCTCCGTCAAGCCAATATGTTCATCGTTCATCACCAAGGAGAGTGCAAATGTCAAAAACGTGAAACTAAGTCAAGTAAACAAACCTGTGAAATCCGATCCCAAGGCACATGTAATAACCCAGAAACAACTTGCGGAGGCACTTACGATGGCACAAAACTGGATAAAACACCTGACGTAACACAAAATTTAAATTTCGAGGATGAGGGCTTCAAGCGTATCAGCTATAAAAAACCGAGGAAATCGATCAAATCAAAAAGTGTTGAGGTAGGTAATAACACCACTCAATCTGCTTTAGATCTTGTAGGTATGAAACCCAAAGTTTGGCTATTCATTTCCAAAGTCATGTCACACATAACCGAAGAAACTATCCAAAAATATGTATCGGATAACCTATATGGTGCAGACACTGCAGTAGAGCTACTCCAAACTGGACCAAAAATAAGCAACAGACAATGCTTCATCATAGGGGTCGACTATGAACACAAAGACAAGGTATACAACAACAGCTTCTGGCCTATGGGCATCAAATATTCCCGATTTGATTTCAGAAAATCCGGTCATTTTTTAAAGAGCAGCCGAAAACCAGCATCGCTACCCTAAAAGCAGCTCACTGCAACCAAATTAAAGCCAGCTCACCTAATAAACCACCCCACAAGCAAGCCAAACTAATGCGCAACCCAATCAAAAAACGTAACATTAAACTATTAAATCTCAATATCCAGTGTTTAACAAACAAAATTGCTTCCTTAGAATACCTATTACAAGAAGAAAATATTGACATAGCATGTACTAACGAACACTGTCTAAGATCCGATAACATACATTTATATAACATGACAGGCTACAGCCTGGCATCTTACTACGTTAGGAGTAAACACATACATGGAGAAGTTTCGATATATGTACGTGATGATTTGACCTACACACCTCTTCTCAATATCTGCTCTAAATCGATTGAACTCGAAGGCGAATTTTCAGCATGCTTAATAAAAAATCTAAACATCGTAATCATAACAACATATCCATCACCCACAGGTAATATAAATAATTACGTAAAACTCTTGGAGGATGTTATTTCAGAAGTCTCCGAGTCCCATAGCATATCAACCAAGCTAATTGTCACGGAAGATTTTATACAACTTAACGACCACTCAAGTGACAGTGAAAAATTCTAACACTAATGAAATCCTTTAACCTACAAAAACAGTTAATGAAGTGACACGTACAGCAGCACACACCTGCATTGACAACATCTTCACTACTATCGTACCTAGCTTTGCAAGTGTAATTGAGCCAAACATATCCGACCATTATTATTATTATTAACGGGTTGTGGTTTGGGACCCACTGCACTGAAGCTTAGCTTATTGTGCCCCACGTTCCAAGTTTTTACTCCAACAAGTTTGTCTCCTCAACAAAGTCGAGTATGCATTTGAAGGGTGCTTGCGCAATCTCCTCAGCTTCCGGGAAAGGAACACCAAGGTGTCGTAGCCTTTGCTAGCTAAGGCCGGACATTCACATAAGATGTGGCGAGGGGGTTTTCCCCCTCTTCGCCACACTTCCTGCAAGTGGAGTCTTCCACTAACCCCATATTCTTGAGGTGTCTGTTAAGGCAGCAGTGTCCTGTGAAAAGTCCTACTATCCTTCTTAATTGGTTCTTGCTCAGTATGAGAAGTTTGTTCCTCCTAGCTTCGCTTAGGGGGGCCCTTATGAACATCCGCGATTGCCTCAGTCCAGCTAGGCCCGCCCAGTAAGCAAGGTGTTTTTCTCTCAGATTGTCTCTGATTCTCCTCTTTGCGGTCTTATATGAGATTCCGCATGAGGGTTCTGGGCCCATGAGGTTGTACTGCGGCTCTCCTAGCTAGGAGTCCGCTTCTTCATTTCTTTGATGCCCTGATGTCCCGGCACCCACATCAGCGTGACGCTGTTGCCGGTGTCCAGTTTCATCAGGGCGTCCTTGCATTGTTTGACAACCTTGGAGTTTGTTTCAACTCCTTCCAAGGCCTTTAGCGCCGCCTGGCTGTCCGACATGATGCAGATGCTCCTGTTTTCACAGTTCCTCCGCAACAGTTCCTCAGCACAGACAGTTATCGCGATAACCTCCGCCTGAAATATGGTGGCGTGAGTTCCCAGGTTGATGCTGAACGCCTCACCCGTTCTACTTCCACGCACTCCAACTCCAGTACTTGACTCTGTTTTCGACCCATCTGTGTACCAGATGGTATTGTATCGCCGACACAGCTTTTGTGAAGTTTCTACCTCGCCCTCCCAGGTACTACAACCCTGAGAGGTCTTCGGAAGTCCCTCACAATGCTGGTTCTGTCAGACGGCATGCTTAGCATGCTGTTACTCGTTATTGAGTTGATGATCGTGGTGTGATATCCCCCCATAGGGTTAATCCCACCATGTCCATTGATATACAACCTATACGCTGCAAGAAGAGCCTCAGTCTCCACGACCAAGTGCAGCGGACGGAGTCCCAAGAGGGCCTCCATGGAAGCGGTGGGCGTAGATGTCATTGCCCCCGTTATTCCCAGGCACGCCAATCTTTGCAGCTTGTTGAGCCTGTTTAAGTTTCCCCTGTTCTTGGCTTTATGCCACCAGATCAGGGCCGAGTAGTTATCGTGGGTATCACTACTCTGGTGTACAACCAGAGCACCATTTTCGGTCTGAGTCCCCATGTTTTGCCAATCATGCTCCTACAGGCCCAAAGGGCCCTAGTCGCTCTGATTGTGGAGTTATGAATATGAGATGTGAAGGTCAGCCTGTTGTCCAAGGTTAGACCCAGATATTTGACCTCCCTCCTTAGAGGTAGCTCCTCCCCCCACATCCTTAGAGTTCCCACATCATTTAAATTTGTGCGTCTTGTAAACGCTACAACGGAGGTTTTGCTCGGATTAACCGAAAGTCCCTCCTTAGTGCACCATCTTTCGACAGTTCTCAGGGCTCTTTGCATCAATGATGACACAGTTCCCCCAAATTTACCAATAACAAGGATAGTGATATCATCAGCAAATCCTTGACCATGTACCCCCGCCTGTTCCAGCTCAAGCAGGAGGCCATCCACCACAAGGCACCACAGTAGGGGTGAGAGGACCCCCCCCTGAGGACACCCTCGCGCAGCGGAGACCTCCGCCGTCGCCTGCCCAAGGCTGGCTCTAATGCTTCTGTCTCTCAGGGTGGAACTAATCCACCCCGTGATGGTCGGGTCAACGCCCCGTCCATCGACAGCTCTTTCGATAGATTCGAAGGAGGTGTTATCGAACGCCCCCTCTATATCCAAAAAGGCTCCCAGGGCAATTTCTTGACCTCCGAGAGCCTTTTCAATCCTGCAAGTCAGTTCGTGTAGACTTAGCTCGCACGATTTACCAGGTTGATAGGCATACTGGTGTCTATGTAGAGGCAAGTTTGCCAATACATCGTCCCTTATATGCCTGTCAATCAGTTTCTCCAAGGTCTTCAGGAGAAATGACATTAAGCTTATTGGTCGAAATGACTTAGCTTGGGCGTAAGAGGCACGCCCTGGCTTGGGTATAAATACCACTCTGACCTTTCGCCAATTTTGAGGCACATAATTAAGAGCTAAGCTTGCTCTGAATAACGCGCACAGGGGGGAGGCCAAGGTCTCCAACCCCTGTTGTAGTAGAGCAGGAAAATTCCGTCCTCACCTTGAGATTTGTATGGTTTGAATGTTCCAATCGCCCAAGCAACTCTCGAGGTGTTAATGATTTTGTTAGCCACCTTCCAGTGCCGCCTGCCGGCCCAACGAGTTGGTGTAGCATGGAGGCAGTGGTTGGCAGCAAAGTTGTCAGGTTTCGAGTGCATCCCGGAAGTGTGTCCGAAGCAGTAGCCCCAGAGTCTCCTCTCCCGATGATGTAAACCCGCCCTGTGGTTTTATAAGCGTACCCACTTTTCCGTGGTTGCCTTTTAGTAGCGCTCTTTGGAGTCTAGCACATTCAGGAGTTCTTTCAACCTCCTCACAGTACTTCCTCCACGAGTCTTCTTTAGCCTTGCGTATAGCAAGCATGTATATCAGGCGGGAGCTCTTGTAAGCTTCCCAATCACCTGACCTCTTGGCCCTGTTGAATGACCTGTGTGTGCTCGCCCTGAGAGATTCGAGCTCGCGGTTCCACCAGATGGTGTCCCGCTTAACTCTCCTCTCTGGTCGGGCAGCTTCCTTCATAAGCTGTCAAGATGGCCGACGTCACCATGTCGTTCATCTGATCTAGCTCAGCCGTGTTGGTGGGTCTCGACGGACATTCCCCCCACACCCTGTTTTAGTCTCTCCCTAAAGAGAGCCCAGTCACAGGTTCTTGGGTTCCTGTACGTCATCCCCAACCAAGGAGGGGTTCCTATATTAAATCTTATGTATTTATGGTCAGAGAGTGACTCCTCCTGAGAGACATGCCACTCCTCAACCACCCGACCCATGAAGGGGGTGCCCAGCGTCAGGTCGATGACTTCTTTCCTAGCCACATTGGCAAAGGTAGGCTCATCGCCCCTATTAATTATTTCTAACTTATGGCTAAAAATAAATTCAATTAAGAACTCACCTCTGCTGTTCGTGTCCGTGCTCCCCCCATAGAATGTGGTGTGCATTGGAGTCACAGCCGATCACCAATTGTGTTTCACTGCTTTCGCAGTCCATTACCAGTTCCTTGACCTCCTTTGGGGGGTCCTGGCTGGTCATATGGAAGGTAGGCTGATGCCATCACCAGGTCCCTCAAGCTTCCTTCCATTGTTATTATTGCTTTGGCCGCTATTAGGTCTCTAGTACTAAGTCCCCATAGTGGTAGCAGGCTGCCTTTTTTCGCAATAATGCACACTCTAGGATTGTCCCCGGGCTGATAAGCTCCCAGTCTCCTAGTAAGTTAAGTCCTCTGACACAGCCCCCTGTAATCCAGGGTTCTTGTATCAGGCAACGTCGATATCGTTTTTGATAATGTACCTCTGCAGCTTCGGCAGCCCTGCAGTGGTGAAGATTAATCTGGACGAATCGCAGCATTACGTCCGCGATTCAGTCTGGAGAGCTGAGTCTCTCTGTTCCCTCTCCACCGCCGCCACCTGGAGGTGTGGAGGCAGTTTTAGGTGTGGTTAGGTTAGAGGTGTGAGTGGTCGGGGCAAAATGCCCCGCCCTTCAACCTCCATTACCGACCATAAAGCACTCTGCTTAATAGTAGAAATACACAAAATAACAAATTTCGACACAAGGAAAATACGAAATTTCTCTCCCAAATCAAGAGAAAAATTCATACAATTAATTCAAAATACTAACTGGACACCAATTTACGAGGAAACTGATCCCACTGCAAAGTTCAGTCTATTCAACAAAATCATAACAGAGCAAGCAGAATCTGCATTCCCAATGAAGACCTATAAAAACAATGTTACAAAATGGAGCCTTCCCAAAGAGCTGCTTCAGTTAAGGAAAGAAATGCGACTGCAACTCCTACTACACAAGCACGGGTACGTAAGCAACAAACATACCTATAATGCTCTAAGAAAGCAGTTCAACGTTCAACTAGCTGAGAACAGAAAACAAGTAAACATGCAACGCATCTCCAATTCTGACAATAAATCTAAAACCGCGTGGACCATCATTAATAAGGAGTTGGGAAGGAAAAAAGAGTCAGCGAACAGTGACGTATCAATTACTACTAATGACTTTGCTAGCTACTTTGCAAGTATAACACACGAACTCAACAAAAAAATTCCATTGCCACAGGAAAGCCCCCTACATTACCTAAAAACTGCTAGCACCAACATAAGAGACTCAATATTTCTACGACCTACAACTAAATACGAAATTGAAGACATTATCTTTAACCTGAAAAACACTTCCACATACGACATCTATAATCTAAACGCTAAAATTGTGAAACTGGTACACCGCACTATATCAGCTACACTCTCCCATATGATAAATACTTGCTTACAAGAAGGTATTTTTCCAGATTCACTTAAAGTATCCAAGGTTATTCCTATTTTCAAAAAGGGAGACAAGAGCATACCTGGGAAAATATCGTCCGATATCGATTCTACCTACTTTTTCTAAAATCTTTGAAAAAGTCATCTACGCCCGGCTCTCAAACTTTTTAATCAAACACAATAGTCTCACTAAACAACAATTTGGTTTTCAACAAAACAGAAGCACTACTGATGCAATGGAAAGCCTGATGTTCCACATACACGACCTACTGGAGAACAAACAAAAATGTCGGACCATATTCTGCGATTTGTCGAAAGCATTTGATATGATGGATCACGACATATTTTACTAAAAATTCAACACTACGGTATCAGAGGAACAGCAAGTAACCTGTTAAAATCATATCTCCACAATCGAAAACAAAACATTCTGTGGAACGACAAAATGAGTGAGCAATCTACAGTGACGTGTGGCATACCGCAAGGTAGCATTCTTGGGCCTCTCTTCTTTGTTATTTACATCAACGATCTCCCGCAGAATGTTAACTGTCCAACCGTGTTATATGCTGATGACACCGCTCTCGTAATGCAGAACGACCAAAACGCAGACGCCCGGATATGTGAAGCAAAGAAGTGGTTTACGTCCAACAAACTAATCTTAAACGCGGAAAAAACACAAAAAATGATTCTCACAACAAATAGGCACATTGAAGCGGAACCCAAAGTGTCCACTAAATACTTAGGACTAATGTTGGATACACTATTGACTTGGAACGACCATGCTTGCTACCTTTTAAAGTCATTAGGCCCAGCTATTTACGCCATTAGAAGAATAAAGGAAACTGCAGGTAAACAAGCTGCCAAAACCGTATACTTTTCACTGTTCCATGCAAGAATCGTATACGGGCTTTTGATTTGGGGCAACGAAACCCAAATACGGAAAATTTTTGTACTACAAAAACAAGCCATTCGAGCACTAGAAGGAGTTCCCAGCAGAACACACGCCAAACCAATATTTCAAGCCCTCGGCATCATGACACTGCCATCCGCATATGTATATGCAGCTATCAACAAAATTAAAAACGACAAGGAGACCCTACTCAATACTGCGAGCCATCAATATGAAACGAGAACCAAAGACAACATCCAAACAAAAAGACATCGACTCAAATGCACCGAAGGCTCTAATTTAAGGATCAAGCTGTACAACAAATTGACCCCTGAACTCAAAAGCCTACCACCAATAAAATTCAAAAGAAAAGTGAAGGAACTGTTGATCGACACAGCCCTTTATAGTGTCAGTGACTTTCTGCAACCCAGTGTTGAGACGAAAAACAGCAGCAGCTGTTCGCGATATTCCTGCAGCCCGTCTTAATGCATCCATTTCTGTAGCTTTTAATTTTCCTTTCACTTTTTCCGTCATTCTCCACGTTTCTGATCCGTACAATAGGCTACTTTTTATTATTGTTTCATATATTTGTATTTTCCGTTTTTTTCCCATTTCTTTACTCCATAATATCCCATTCAGGCTTCCGATTGCTTTTCTAGCCTGTACATTTCTTGTTTTAATTTCAGCTTCATCCGTGCCCTGCTTATCAAACTGTATTCCCAAATATTTATACTGGTTACAAGATTCTATTCGTTCTTGATGTTCTAGTTCGATATCTGTACTCTCTTCTCCGATGCACAAGTATTTGGTCTTTTCTATATTCATGTATAGTCCCCAACGTTTATATTCCTCCACAAGTTTGCGTGTCATATATTGTAAATCATCTTTGTCAGCAGCAATTAAAACCTGATCATCTGCAAACTGTAAAGTATACACACAGGAGTGGTCGTCCATCTCTATACCCATTCCCTACACTTTCTCTTCCATTGCTTTAGAGCGTGATTAATATATATTTTAAATAGTGTAGGTGATATACAGCATCCTTGTTTGAGACCCTTGTTAATGTAAAATGGCTCGGAGATTGTATTTCCAATTTTTACCGCGGCTTGCGAACCTTTATATAAATCTTGTATCGCAGTAACTACTGTATGGTTAATATTTGTATTTTGCAGGACTTCCCATAATTTGACGATAGGGACATTATCATAAGCTTTCTGCAAGTCAATAAACATCAGATGGGTTGAAGTATTAGTAGCCATTCTTTTTCTATTATCTGTTTAATACAGAATACATTATCTGTACAGGATCTGCCCGCTCGAAAACCGCTCTGTTCTTCTTCCTCATAATTTTGTATTCTTCCTCTGTCAAGTCTCTTAGCAATTTACCATAAACTCTACTTAATGTGCTTGTTACAGATATTCCACGATAATTCCCGCATTCCTGTCTATTTCCTTTTTATAAATGGAACTGATGTAAGCTAATTTCCATTCTTTTGAACTTCCTCTCCATTTACACATCTTTGGAAAATATATGTAAGTATCTTAAGAAGCTTAGTTGTTCCGTTTTTTAGCAATTCTGCATAAATACCTCCTGGTCCGGGGGATCTTCTATTTTTTAATGTTCCAATCGTTTTCTTTACTCTTTCTGGATTTATTGTTATTTCCTCCCCTTGTACTATTATTTGTACATCCGCAGTTGAATATTCTCTTCTGTTTTCTGATAGTAAATTTCTATAATGTTGGATCCATTTATCTGTTGGAATTATCTGTATATTAACTTTGTTATTTTGTGGAGACTTAACTTTATTTATAAATCTCCACGATTCTGTACATTTTCTTCCCCCCTATGTAGGTCTCTATTTCTCTGCATTTCCGATCCCAACTATCCCTTTTTTCATTTAAAATCTTTCTCCGGACTTCTCTATTTACTTCCTTGTACGTCTGCAGATCATTATCTTTTTTTGTATTGAGCCATTTTATGTACAGTTCTTTCTTTTTTTCAACAATTTCCTGAATTTCTTCATTCCACCAGTATTTATTACTATTGAGCTTTTTCTGTATTCCTAGTGCTTCCCTAGCAGCCTGCTTTATACTGCTTTTTACATTGTCGTATATTTCTGATATTAATATTTGGTCTGAGATATCTTTTAACTTACTATCTAGTCTTTGTTGGTATAGCAGTTTTGTACTTTCATGATGCAGGCTTTCTAAATTATATATCTCCTGGTCTAATATACTTTCGGAATGTCGTGTGGTTTGCTTTTCTTCCATACTATGTACCGGGGGGGGAACAAAACTTTTATTTTCATCAAGTAGTGGTCTGATATTTTATTAGCTCCTCTTTGCACTCTAATATTTGTGATGTTTGTTTCATTCGATTCTCTTGTAATGGCATAGTCTATTATCGATTTAAGATTTCGGGTTTGTTGGGTCCAAGTAAATTTGTGGATCTCTTTATGTTTGAAAAATCCATTGATAATTTTCAACTTGTTCTGTTCGCATAACTCGATTAGCCGTTCTCCATTGTCATTCCTAATTTCTTCGCCATATGGGCCCACTACGTTACTATTCGCAGATTTTCCCGTTCGACTATTTAAATCCCCTAGAATAATTATATCCCTGGTATTTCCTATTGCCATTACCTCGCTATTTAACTCGCCAAAGAACTTTTCTTTATCTGAAATTGGTGCATCTTCCGAGACTGCATACACTCCAAATATGGTGACTTTTGACTGCATTATATTTAAGTTTATTTTTTTTATATTTTCATTGATGGCTTCCCAATCTGTTATCTTATGTTTGAGCTTTTATGTATCAGTATGGATACTCCTCTTTTGGCTCGTTCTCTTTAGGTACTCCACTAAAAGATGTATAAAGTTACCAACTGCTTCGTTTCCTGTGCCTTTCTTTTTGGTTTCAGTCAGAGTTGCTATATTAATGTCGAACCTTTCCAATTCCTGAGTAATTTCCATCAATTTTCCGCGACATCCTTGTGTATTCCATGTGCCGAAACTCATAGTCCTTTTCATTTGCTGTTTTCGTTTCCATTTTCCATCCTTTCCGAGGCTTGGTATGTTAGGCTTTTTGGTATTTAATTGTTTTTTCCGAGTGCCAGGGAACCGGCCTGACGCCTCAACCTCCAACCTGGAGGACCGGGTAATTTTTCTATCAAGGTATTCTTCCTCTAGCCTTTGACAAATCAATGTCTTACTGCAAGGCAGCAGCTTTGCCGTACCCTGGCAGGGGTCCTTACAGGGTGCTATCATCCGGACCAGATGAACCCTGGTTTTTTAATGAGGTTGTTACTCCTCCTCTTATTCAGCCGCTCCTAACATGGAGAACAGACGCTGATTGCCTGTTGGTCCGCGGGAGGTATTTTATTTCCCTCCTCCCTCCATATCTGGAGAGGTTTCCCCTATCCGCCACCTGGGGACGCGCCCTGTAGGGGTTTCAGGCTCCCCCGAGGAGGGTACTTGAGGGTAAAATTGCCCCATCGGGTGCACAACGCCTGGCTTTGTTGGGACATCGAGCCGGGTTGCATGGTTCAGTGGCTACACTCAGCGGCTACGGCAGGACCTGGTATTGGTAAGCTGCGTTTGGCTCAATCTTCCGGTGGACATCGTTTAATACTACAGCATTAGTTTGGTGTGATCACTGGTGGGTTCTTGGATGAGAAGTTCTTTGTTCGTAACATATGCCATTGTTAGGGGTGCGAGTCGATGGCGAGGTCAGGTGCCAGCCTAGCAGTTGCATACCTAGCACTGTCAGGATGCAAGTTTGGAGTTGAGCGAAATCAGGGTACAATAAGCTCAGAGCTTCAGCACCAGTAGGGGAGGGTATTTATGTAAAATATTTTACAATTTTTTTTCTAAGTCGTTAACTTGATTTTGAGTGTGCTGACCCCACCCTATAAAGGGCTTTCTTAGATAATTACTTCGGTGGAGCCCTGCCTTCTGAGGAAGACAACGGAATAAATTTTTACTCCGCCCGGGTTTGAACCAGGTATCTAAGCTTGGTAATCGACACACCCAAATGCCAGACCATAACCGTTCTTACTTTACAATTACAATGAATGGCATAGAAATAATTCACGATTAAAACAGATTTTAGTTTCTTTAAAGCTTTTAAGTGAAACTATTCGATTTCACTATTGAAAAGGTTACGATGGCACTTTTGGGCCACTTTCCAGCGTTTGCGACAGCTCCAGAAGCATTTTCTGAGCTCTACACGTTCCAGGGCGTCGATTTATCTAATAAAATGCACATCCTTTGAAATTTTATGCTTTTGTAGTCAAAAAATAAAAGTTAAAATATCTTCAAAATTTCTATTGCTGCTAATGTGTTTCGATGGTATAAATGCAATAAATGCAAAAAACCTAAGATACATAAAAATCCTATTTGGTTAGAGGCGTACGCAACCGTTTTGAAATTAAATATTGATCTTTAAATAAGGACGCTAAAGCACTCTGAATGGTTTACATCATTTTGACCAAAATGCGTGTTTTTCGTCAAATATTTTTTAATGTGATAGTAGTATGCAATAGCATTACGAAAAATGGAATTTTTTTTGTATTACATGTTTAATCGAAAAACGCCAAATAAAGGTTACAAATAGAACTCTTTCTGACAAATGCTTTTGCATTTCTACCATGTAGTACGTACGAAAGCGCCTACTAAAATCATGTATATTTTAAGAATTGTAAAAAAATGTCAAAATTTTGAACTGAAATTAATTTTTTATAGGTAGATACTTACGAGGGTTATTTTAAGCAAAACGGAATGGCTTTTCTGAAAAATACCATATAACTTTCGTTTAATAAAATTAATCTGCAGAGGGAAAAATATTCTTAATTTAAAAAGATTTATCAGGCGGCTTTTTTTTTTTTGGAATTTATGAAAAATTTATGAAAATTCCAAAAAAATCGTACTCAATGATCAGTCAATTGAGCAAGTAAAGAATTTCAAATATCTTGGATGCACAATTTCCTAAACGAAGAGAAAGATATACAGACTAAAATAGAGAACTTCGATTACATAAATTACATAATAAAGGTGATCGTGATAATATGTCTATATGTATGTAGCCCTGCACTAACGTATTTGTAACTTTTATTATTACTAATAAACTTTATTTTATTACTTAAACTAGCGACCAGCCCCGGCTTCGCACGGGTGCAATGCTGATACTAAATTAAATACACTACAGAAAACTATGAACGTTGTATATAAAACATAGCGGCCCGCTCCGACTTTGCACGGCATAAAATATATTGGTGATATTTTTGAAGTTAGACTTCAAAAATACTAAAAAATGGTTTTTACTAGTTTCTTACCAGTAATGTTGGGTTTTCGTCACTGCGAGAAAGAATAAATGTTTTTTTAAGAATTTCGATTTGTTGATCAATTTGAAGATCAACAAAATAATTTGCTTTATTTGCCAAAAGAATGCCAAAAATTGTTACTTTCAACACCTTTTACACAAAATTATGATTTGTTTGATGAATTTGAATGGATTATTTGAATTAGTGTAATTTGTGGCCGCTTTTTATGGAGGATAAAATTTAAAATTTGGAAACGAAAAGAATGTTTTGAATGTTGGCAATTTTGAAAAGAAAGAAAGGAGTTGGTCTGAGGACTGAGACCGAATGCACGTCAGTGAGGACGTGAATTTTGAGATTTTGATTTGCGTTGCCGTGAAAGCGGTAAATTTTGAGTTTGTGATAGTGCCTTCTGAAGACGGGTCGTCTGTTTTATATTTGTATTATAAGTTTTGGTTGATTTATCGAATCTAAAAGATAGCAAATTTAAAATTTGTAGAGGAGCCATTTTGGAATTATTCAAGTTTGATTTGTGCAGCGAGTCATTAAGTTTGTATTGATCGAAAAGAGGAGCTATTTTGGAATTATCAAAGTTTTACTTGTACGAGTCAACGAGTTTTGGATTTGAATTGGATAATGAAGGGCATTAGGCCAACACCTGGAGTGTCAATAAGGTCAGTCGTTGAACATTTGTGCGCTAATTTAATAAAATTTTATTTGTGTTAAAACATTTTGAATAATTATTTAAAAATTATTACCATTGTAAAGATTTACACAAGACACAGAATTGTTTGGTGGTTTAAATTTCAGCAAATGATTTCAATTTTAAATTTAAATTTCAATTACCAAGCAAAACACAATTACACCATCTGGCATATTTGGAATTTTGTCCCAAAATCGGTTTGGAAATAAAGCAAATTTTGAAATCACGTTTCAATATTCGAGTTTTAATTGCGCTGTGGTCGCCGAACATTTATTCATTTTCAGAGCTGCGAACCTTAGAACTCACTACTGGGTAAGTCTCATAGCTCTCCGCTGATTAATCCTAGACAACTGGGTTAAAATTTTTATGGTATTGCAACGGAATTTCTGAAGGGACCTTTCACGAAAAACCACAATAATATATGCCTATGTCACTCAATGAAAACATGATTAAAATCGATCCAGTATTTTGATTCATTCATTACTGCCCTTGGCCTGCACGCATTAAATTTGGAGTAAAACAATTCCTCTTTCCTATACTTACTATGAAGATTTCCTGCTATCTTTGGAATATCTAAATTCATACAATTTTATTACATTACACATTTTACTTATTTACTTTTGACATTTTTACCTAGGTATTTATTTTATTTTACAACAATTAATATATTACAGGATGTCTTTATACGTACCCCCCAAAAGAATTTAAAGTATATCTCCGAAAATTTTGTTTAATTTACATGCTGTAAGGAACCATATTGATCTATATTAATTGCACACTGTATTAAAGGTACTTAATTCGATAAGGATTAATGCCGTATTGCTTAAAATAGCTTCGTAAATAAGCCATTTTTCACGTAAAAGTAAACAATAAAATGGTTAATGTGGGTTATCCTAAAAGATAAACATATACCATCGCGGACTTTTTGTAGACCTTTTATGGTGTACAATACTGTAGTACATTAATTTGATCTAACAGGGTTTAGGCAGCGTTTTGCTAAATTGCTAAATAAGCCCAAAAATTACGACATCACGTTAGAAACCTCTAAAATTAGCAATGTTGCCTTAGTTATGATGCATGATTATACATATAAACCTTCCTCTTGAATCACTCTATCTATTGGAAAAACCGCATCAAAATCCGTTGCGTAGTTTTAAAGATTTAAGCGCACATAGGGATATAGGGACAGAAAAGGCGACTTTGTTTATATATGCTAATAGCAAAACTTTACAGAATTCACGTTAACAACTCAATAAAAATTAGCAAAATTCATTACAGCTTTACAGTATTTCGATTAAACTCCTCTTGAAATGACTCTATAACTATTGTAAAAGCTCAAAATCACGTTCTAAGTTTTAAAGATTTAAGCTCAAAAGAGGGATAAAACAGAGGCAAAAAGGCAACTTTGTTTTATATTATGTAGGGATACTGTTTCGATTTTTCTTATTAACAAAAATGAAATTTAGAGAAAATTCGTTAAGCTCAAACAATTCAAACGGTGTAAACATTTTAAATGCTTATAACTATGTAACAAGTGAAATTATGTCCACGTCCCCTCTCCCAAAGATTTTTCGAATATCTCCGCGACCGTTGAAGCTCAAAAGACGGAATGAAAACTCATTGAGGCTCAAACGAAGCTCAAACGTTTGACACCAATTTTAAATTCGACCTAGGTTTTTTTGCGAATATCTCCGCAATCGTTGAAGCTCAAACGACGGGAATAAGCTCGTTAAGGCTCAAACGAAGTTCAAACGTTTGACACCAATTTCAATAAAAATTTGATTTTAGGGGCAGTGACATGTACCTCGGTTGATGTGCAACTCGATTGATGAGAAATTCGATTTGAGATTTTGAGAAATTTATAAATTTAAGTTAGTCAAAATATTAAACTAATACGAAAGTATTTTTAATTTATAAATTAAGGTCGGTTATGTTTGTCATTTAAAATTTGTAAAAATATTTTAATATATTTTTAAATTTCACTAAATTCAAATTTGTTACTTAAAATGCAAGCAGTATTTTTTAACAAACGTTATTTAAAATTTTTGTCGATTATACAGGGTGTCCCCGTGACCGTGGAGAACCTTTGAGGTGGTGATAAAGGCCACTTTTCTAAGACAAATTTTCAAATAAAATTTTGTCCAAGTCGAAACTCTTGGGGGTACCCTATTTAAAGCAATTTTTGATTTTCTGCCTTCAAACGGCCATATCACCGTAACTATTGATTTTATGGTATTAATAGATTAATGATTTTTAAAGACAATTTACTATCTACAAATTAGTTTAACTACCTACTGTTTAGGATGAACGAATTTTGAGTTATGAAGTAAATTAAAGAAGAAATGTCAAAAAGTTTTATTTTCGTTTTTATTGCAAACCCTGTATCTGTTAAAATAAACTACTTAGAAAAAACTAATGGCCTAATTCGGATAGCAAATTTAACGGGCTATAACTTTAGTCTACAAAAATTTTGAAAGCTAATCCATTTCACAGAAAATCCCAAAATAATGAATAAGGTCGGTACAAAAATATAATAGTCATATAGGGTGTATCCGTGTACATGGTAAAGCTATGAGGTTGTAATAGAAGACACTTTTCTAAGATATATTTTTTTTTTTTAAAAAAAAGTTTAAACCTAAAACTATTTTCACCCTTTTTTTTTTTTATTTAAAATTTACCTTTATTTTTTTTTTTAGGAAAATTTGAGAAGTGGCAATTTTGGTTTTAAAAATGGGTTTTATTTTTGGGCTTTTGGCTTTTCTAAAATTTTCAATGCTTTGAAAAATGTTTGGTTTTCAATTTTAAAGTCTTTTTCCACCTTTTAAAAATTTTTTTAAAATTTAAAAAAAATTTTTAAATAAAATTTTTAAAATAAAAAATTTTTAAAAAATTTAAAAAAAGGTTTTTCAAAAATTCCCAAAAGAAAACCAAAATTTTTAAAAAAAATTTAAAATTTTTCTAAAAATTTTAACAAAACCCTCCAAAAAATTAAACATTTGGGAAATTTTTAAAATATTAATTAACAAATTTAAATAAAAATTAAAAAAAGCTGGTTTTAAATAAAACAAGTTAAAAAATTTTAATTTTTTAAAAAACTAATTTTTTTAAATTTGAAAATTTACAAAAAAAACCCAAAAAATAAAAAAAAAAAAACTTTTTAAAAAAATTTAAAAAATTTTAAATAAAAAATTTTTTTTTCTTTTTTAAAAAATTTCCAAATTGGAAAAATTTGGTTGTTAATTTTCAAAATTTTTGGGGAAAGGGTCCCAAAAATGGTTTCAAAGGGCTGTTGAAAATGTTTAAATTTTTTGGGTTTAACGCAATTTAAAAATACCTCTTTTGGGAAAATTTGGGATTTTAAAAATTTTCCCTTAATTAAATTTAACAAATTTTAAATGTAAAAATTCTTTAAAACCCCTTTTATAAAAAAAAATTGGAAAAGGGAAAAGGGGAAAAAGAACCCCATTTAAAAAAATCGAAAAAATTAAATTTTTAAAAAATTTTGGAAAAAATTTTAAAAAAACCCTAAAATAACTTAAACAAAAAATTTTTTAAATTAAAAACTTTTAATCAAAAAAAATAAAAATTTAAAAAAAAATAATTTAAATTTATTAAAAACCAAAAATTTAAAAAAACAAATTTAAAAAATTAAAAATTCTTTTAAAATTTAAAAAATAAAATTTTTCCAAATGTTTAAATTCCAAAAACCAAAACAAGGTTTAGAAATTGCGTTTGTTTAAAATTTGGGAAAAAAAAAAATACTCCCCATTCTTTCTTAAAAATTTTTTCCCATTAAATAACCCAAAAAAACCTTTTAAAAATTTTCTTTAAACCAAAATTTTCATTTTTTTTATTTTGGTAATTTAAAAAGAAAGGTTAATAAAAAAACATTAAATGTTACCATTAAACAAATTGTTAAAAACCCTAAAAAAATATTAAGTTTCAAAAAATTTTAGGGGAAAAAAAAATTTTTTTCCCTTCAAATTTTTTAAAAAACTTTTAAAAAAAATTAGAATTTTAAATTTGAAATAAAATTTTAAAATCAAATAATTTAAAATTAAAAAATAATTTTAAAATTTATAAATAAATTTTAACCCAAAACAAAAAAAAGAAAAGAGCTTCGGATATTTCTAAAAGTTTTGGTTAAATTAAAAAAAATTTAAAAAATTTATAGAAAGTTTCTGTTTTTTGGGCGATAAAAAATTTTATAAATTTAAAGAAATTTAAAAATTTTTAAAATTTCTTACAAAATTTTTTTTTGCATTCACCTAAATTCAAATTCCAGTTTGAAAACAGGTACTTGGTTAATAAATTTTTATAACCAAACAAATTAAAAAATAAGCAATCATATCAAAATGATTTTTTACTGTGAACAAACCAAAGAATATTTATGTCCTAAACTTGTCAAAATTGGTATTTAGAATTTAAATTAAATTAATAAAAATAATAATTTAATAAATTGAACAAAAAATTATTCAAATTAAATGTTCTTTGAACAATTATAATTCCTTCCTGGATCAATTAAATTGAAAATATAGATACTAGATAATTTTTAAAATATTTTTATAAAGATCCACTTATTTTGAAAAGTTTTTAAACCTTTTTGTATTAAAAAACTTTCAAGATGCAAAATTTTGGTTTAAAATTGGGAAATTATCCAAAATTGATAATTGTTTAAACAAAGAAAACCTTTGAATTCAATTTGTAACTAAAATAAAAAAACTAAAAAATTAAAAATACTTAATTTGGCAAAGTTATAGAAAACGATTTAAAGCTAATGCAAATTGGCTTCAAATTTCTATTATATTCAGAAAATTTACATTTGTAAAGGAAACAGGTATAATTTTAAAATTTTAAATGGAACAACTTTAACATCATTGAATTTGTTATCCAAATGTTTTAGTATTATGAACGAGAATTAAAATTTACTTTCTGTTTATTGCATGATAAATGTAAAGTATTTTATCGTATGACTATTTAAATAGGAATGTTACAATTATTAAATCAAAGAAATTTTGAAAAAACAAGAAATTGCTTAAGTAATACTTTTAAACTTTGGGTAAAATAAAGGAGTAAGTGCAGAAAGCAACTGAAAATCCGGTGAGAAAAGAAAAATTTTCAATATTGGGACACAAGTCTTAGATTTCCGAATAAAATTGGAAGTAAGCATTTTATATGAAAGAAATTTAAATAATTCAGATTTAAATTTTTCATTCGTTCAAATTTCCAAAAATGGGGTATTTCAAGGTCCTTTTATTTAAGGATCTTGATGTTATGTTATTGCATTTTGCATTTAAATTTATGATTTTAATTTTAAGGAATTTTGAAAATGGAAAATTGATGTCGTGGAATCTTATTAGGTTTGGAGAAGTTTGAAAGTTATATTCAAGTGCCGAATGATTTACTGCTACAAAGGATTGAAAATAGTTAAGTAAAAATAGTGTGTCATGCGATTGGAGTTCAAAAATTGAAATATAAACAAGTTTGAAATAACCTTGTTGTTCTATTCAAAAGTAAAAAAGGTTCTTATGATATGCAGTTATCGAACAATTAAATTTTGTTTCTAATTTTAAAATTATTGAAATTTAGATTTATTCAATTTTAAATTAATTAATTTTTATTTTATTTTAATTTGTTGGACTTATTGTAAACTTGAATTTAAATTAATTATATTTCTAAAAGGTTCATGGGAATGACTGTTTTATATTGGACTTTATTTAAAAAGTGGTTTTCAATTTATTATTAAATTAAAAATGAAAAAGAAATTTGAAATTTAATTGTTTTTGTTATAAAATTTAACCTTAAAAAATTAAATTTCAGTATTAATAATTTTACCTTGCTTATAATTGACATTTACTATTAGTTAATTTTTATAAATGGCGAAAAACGTTATTCTTATTGTTTAACGAAATTTCACTTATTAACTTGTAATTATGTAAATTTATATAACCAGTAAATTAATTAACATTGAATTTTATTTTTGATTTTAAATTATGAAAATTATTTAATTCAATGATTTTAAATGAAATTAATTTATTTTAAGAAATATTAAAATTGGGAATTTTAATTAATCCTTGATGGTGTAAGTTTAATTCAAACTGCAACCAAAAACAGAACTTCTCTTATGGATTTTAGCAATTATTTGATTTTAATATGTGTAATTATTAAATTTGTTTAAAATTGCACTTTTTCATTACAACCAATATTCTCAATTTTTTGGTAAAATGAATCAAGGGTTAAATAAAAGTCATTCAATTCTTTCCAATTAAATTTAGTAATTATTATTTAATTTAAATTTTGGTTCTATATTGAAGGTTTAATTTAATTTGAATAATTTTATTTATCTTTTGCCTAGTGAAGTCTACAATTGACTTTTAATATTGGTAAGCAGGGTAATGGGAAAAATTGAATACTTTAGGTTTGTAAAAATTCCTAGTTTACAATTAATTGCCTTATTGGAAAATTAAACAATTTGTAATTTTACAAACTTCAAAATTTAAATTTTTAATTTAAATTAATTTTAATAATAAAATTTAAATTAATTTAAAATTTAAAAAGTTACTATTATTCAAATTAATTTATGGGTTTCAAATAGGCAATTAAAATTTTCCAATTAATTTTGATAATTTTATGGATTTATATTTATCTTTGGTATTGAAGTGAGTACTGGTGGGTTTTACATTGGTTTGGAAATTTTTGTACATTTTGAATTTATTAAGCTGGTTTTAAACTCTGTACAAAATACCTTTGGAAGGAACCAAATTTAAGTAAAATTCTAATCCAAAAAATGTTTTCAGAAATTTTTCCATTAAAATTTATAGAATATTATAATTTAAATTATTATTTAGTTATGAATAATATTTAAAAAAATTTTAATTTTCAATAGTGAAATTTAAAAATTTCCCTTAATTTAGTTTAAAACACCGTGTACAATGTTGTTGTTTTTTAAAACATTATGTTAAATATTTAATTAAATTGAATATTCAATTTTGGATTTTAAATTTTTATTAATGCCAATTAATTCTTGAAATTAAACTGTATATCTGGCACTTGAGTGTGTTGATTACCAAGCTTAGATACCTGGTTCAAACCCAGATGGAGTAAAAATTTATTCTGATCGTCTTCCCTCACAAGGCAGCGACTCTACCGAGGTAATTATCCCTTCATAGGGAGGGGGCAACGATTAAGAAAAGAAGAAGTTAGGTATCGGCTCGCACCCCTAACAATGGGTGTTACAAACAAAGAACTTCTCATCCTATAACCCATCAGTGATTACACCAAACTAATGCTGTGTATTAAACTTTTGGTAACATCTGATTTTTGTGCCGTTATTCTTGCCAACCACTTACTAAAAACCTCCTTAGGTGCTCAGTCGAATCTGGTCTCTCATTACTTCCACGAGTGCTTTTCCCTCCCTCGAACGTGCTTGTCCCACTATACTCTCTTATTTGTGACGCCGAGGACCTTAATCTAGCTTAACTTAACTTTTCCTAGTCTGACGTTACCAACCTAAAACTGCTTATTCTATGTCCTCGTCGCCTGTTTTTGGATATCTCTAACATTCTCTCAAGTTGCTCTTTTTTCTTTATTATGCTTGTGACGATCCTCCATTCTTCCTCGTCTTGCAGCATGATTTGAAAAAGGTTGTCTGAGGTAAAAGCTGTCCCATATTTTAGCGACGTAATGACCGCCCTCTGCTAAACCAAAGTCTACTGTTCCTTTACAAGTTCTACGTTAACTGCTAGTCTTAGGCCTGTTCTAATTTTTACAATTTATTCCACCGTACAATCAGGTAATCAGTTTAGTCGAGCAACTTTTATTTTTTACTATCAACCATTAAGTAGTTTTTCTACATAATCATTAATAAATAAAAAAAAGCCCAAAAATTTTATAAAGCAAATGAAATTAAAGTGCATGCGATTAAAAATAAACTTGACGGGAGGTACAAACGATATGTATCTATTTACAATGGAAATAACTAAATATCCTTTGAATAATAATTTATTTATACAATTAACGTGAAATATAAAAACATGGTATTAAAATTTAATAAACTAGACAATGCAACATTCGTAATAACCTGGTAACGTACATATAGTGATTTATACCCAAGGTTAAAGGACATAATCCATCTTAAATAAATAAACAGACATTTTACAAGTTTAACAAGTTATAGTTTTGTTAATTATAACCAAAGTACCAGGTTTTTTGTTATCAATTTAAAGAGAAGTTTAGTTGTTATTATCAACCCATTTTTTTAAATAAAGTTATTTGCAAAAGTTTAAACAAAAAGGGTTTTCAATTTCAAAAGGCAATTTTGTAATAATAATTGAAATCTTGTTTCTTTCTAATATAAAATTATTGCAAAAGATTAGATACAAAAAGTAAGTGTATTATCAACATCTCTAAAGCAAATCTATGTAAAACAAACAAGTAAAATATCCCTTCACTTTTTAGTGAAAACTAAACTAAGTGAGAAAACTTTTGACAAGAAAAATAAACAAAATAGAATACACAACGTATTAATCAAAACATAACTTCCACAATCAATATGGAGAAAATAAACTATAATTTAGTATCTGTTGTTAGTAGTGTTTGAATTAAATTAGATTGCCACTGCAGCAGAACATTAAAGCTGCACCACGAACATGTGATACTTAGAATTCAGTCGTAATTCTGCTTGAGCTTTGGAAAGCTTTCTCCAGTGCTGCGGTACATACGATGAATCTAAAATTAAAATAAGTAAGTTACAAATTATTTCAATCAAATTTCTAGGTTTGAAAATGAAGTCAATTTGGTAATGAAATTCACCTTAAAAATCAAGAAGTAAAACAAAAGTTCTATCTGGTACTTTAATATTAAAATTAAGAGTGTTAGATTTTGGTTCAAATTAGTTCATGGAAAATATTTTTATAAAATTATGATCAAGATCAATCATAGCCTGGCAATTTGCGACCAACTCCTAATGCTAGATACCCAGTCAAATCGAGGTCTAAGTTTCTAATAACCAACTCTGCTTCAGAGGGCACATAAAGATGACATTCCCTTGTATTGATGAATTGCCATTATTAACAATTAAACAGGGTTAAATGCACATCTAAGGTCACCTAATAAGCTACTATTGATTGTTTTCCAAAAGTTACAATCTTCCAGGAAATTGTGCTATCGTAAATCTTCGTTATTGGGCACATTAAATAAAATTTCGGCATCTTTGATGGACTTATTTCTCAAAGAAAAATTATCCATTATGAACAATAAATTGTTTAAAGATCCCGTCTGAAACTGTGTGTATCGTTTGCAAGGAATAAAGCATTTACTTCCAAAAAGCTATCCACAAAATGGGTACCGTAATCATTCACACCACAGCTAAAAGACACTCCAATGATGATTTTCTAAAAATATTAGAAGCGTTTCAAGTGTAATCCAAACAAAAATTTTATGTTGATTTGTATAAATAGTCAGTAAAACTTGGATCTTTTCCTGCGACAAAAACAATTAATCGATGGAGTGACTACGAACAATCACTAAAGAAGACAAAGGCGATTTGAGGCGGCACCAGCTTTTATGCTGCTACAAGCAGAATTGAGGAATTGTCCTCCCTTGAGCAAATAATGACTTATATAATTAATTTTATTGGAGATGGGCAGCACTAAATGTTAGTTAAAAATATGGCGGTGGCCCATCGCCAGCAATATAAAGTATTTTGGTGTCACCGTAGACAGTAGTAAAGTAAAACAATAATAATTACTTTTACAAGAAAGTGAAACTCAAAGTTTGATAATTGAATGACATAAAGTCAAATTTTCTTGACGTTCAAAGAAAATGAAATTTTATCAGTCAATTATAAAGTCACTGAACTTTTAAAATAATACTTCTCTATCAGAAAATAGTTCAGTGTGTAATTGCTAAACTTTGGTTAAATTCGTAGCGCTTTTGTTTTACACTGCTGTTGCAAAACTGAAGTGAAATTCTTACATATTAATTATTTAACCGCCGAACAACCAAAACTTTAAAATGCCAAGAAAACAACTGAGACAAAAAGGTGTGGAGAATTTAGTAATGATAATCACAAAGAATTTTGCATCATTTATTGCAAAATATCATAGACAATAACAAACTCAAACAAGATCGATAAATAACAGCAAGTTTTGCTGTTAAAATATAAAATGTTATGAAAACGCCGTTAAAACAGTACAGGAATTTTTGTAAAATAATGTTGAAAAATGTGTTAAACTGTTGTGTCTATGATTTATCTGTTTCCTCTTTGAACTAAAAATTGTTATTCAGTAATTCCTCGTTTTACTTCTTAGAAATGTAACAACTATTTCTGGACAAAATCAGTGACATGTAACAACTGTTTTCGGACAAAGAAGTAATATTTTTAATTTGATTCAAGATTTTGCCACCCTATGAATTTTGCCTCGGATGATTTCATCAGCAATAAAGTTATGACTACTGCATTTTGGATATATACGGCTCAATATTCTTGAGCCATGTGTATCCACGAGCAATCTGCAAAATTAAGCATTTACAAACAAATAGCGAACAGCAGACTGGAAGTAATACTCACAAAATGCATGTCAAGTCCTACTAATTTTGGCAGTAGGTGTAAAAATTTTAACTAAGCAAGATCCCTTTTGGCAATAGCAAACCACTCAGGTGCTTTAAAAATACCTTCTCAAAATGATGTGAAAACTTTCATGGTTCGAACCTTGATCTAGGAGCAGATCCTCTATGGTGCTACAAAGCTTCGCATCCTGATATGGATAGGTGCTACCAGAAGAAACAGAAATGATCCAAGTAGATAACGCAGCGACTAAGTTGTGACTCGATTTATCTTTGCTCCCCTACAAACCTGTACTTGGGTAGCTTTTCTAATATTATGTGTTTCGAAGAAACATTAAATAGTGGATCCCATTGTAAATCTTAGTGACAAGGAGAAAGTGTGGTAGGAAAATTATGTTATGTTAATAACAATGACACAAATAATTTTTTACCTATCATACAACACACTTTGGTTTCATGTTTTGACTTTTTCCCTTTCTAAGAAAACTTTTCCCTGAAGATTGAAGTTTTTATAAAAAAAAATTAAAAATTAAAGCTGAAATTTAACCCTTTAGGATTGCATTTAGGTGAAAATGCCTAATTAGTGATCTGGCAGTCCGATTCTTTTTAAAGTAATTAATTTAAACCCCATATTGATAGAATAAATAGGTGCAGCAATATTTTAGTTTCTAAAAACCCCCTGAAAATAAAAATGTTTGGATTAACTGATGAATCGGAATGGAATGCTTTATAGGCAGAACCCAACTACCAACCAACTTTCCTGAGATATGAAATAAGGTGGTTTGAAGATACCAAAAATATGTAGCAGTTTTAAATTTCCCATACAATCAATAATAGCTCATAACTTGATAACAGTAAGTGATAACTCATATTTGTAAATATAGCCTATTGCTCAGATTTAATTTACAACTTAAATATTTTATTGTTTGCATTTACGATGCATAATTTAAAGTTTAGAAATATTTCAAACATCCAAAGTAAAATATCATACTCAAAGTTCAAGGTCTCCCGGTAATTTGGCAGATAACAGACCAGAGCACTGCCAAATTATCAAAAAAACCGAATTACTGAAAATCACTAATGACGGATTTAAACGACAGAAGATATGTTTTATTGTATAGTCAGCAAGCGAGCACAACACAGAATAGACTGTCGCAGCGATCATTGACCCTGCGACAAGCGATCAGTTGTCTCGAGGAGGATATAAAAACGTCGGATTACTAGCAGGGCTGGAGAAGTGGCAGATTATAGAGCGAGTACTATATTGTCGACGATCATGGTTTGGCACTAGAGCGTGCCGATAACCGAGATACCCGGTTCGTATCCAGGCGAAGTAAAACAAATTTATTCTGGTTGTCTTCCCTTGGAAGGCAGCAGCTATCCACTGAGGTAATTGGCCAGAAAAGCCCTTTATAGGAAGGGAACACTCAAAATCAAGTCAACGATTAAGAAGACTGTCTTGTCACATAAATTTTTTAAATTGTAATAATATAAGTGTGTAGTAAGAATTCAAATAAAGATGCATTAAAATATGAGTCATGGTGGTCAGATATTTATAATCATGTATGATAAAATGTTTTTAAACTGAAAAATTCTTTAACAATACTGATTTGTGTAATCTGGAGGTTCTTAAATGAAATGATAACTAAGTTTGATTAAACTGGTAAATGAAACCTGAGCAATGTAAATAATTGAGATAAAATATGATATCCTTCCTGTCTAGAAATGATAAAGAATACTGCAAATTTATTCTAAGAATTTAAATTGAACTATTTAGATAATAAAATTTGTTACCTTTGAAATAAGAAACAAATCTGCAGCAGCACACTGCAAAATCCAAGAGCAATAAGTAGCTCGATGATAGCAATCACAATACTTCCAGCAGAATTATCACTTTTAAATTTGATTAATGCAGTTCTGATGCCACTGAAACAAACACACAAAATTATGTTAAATAAGCAAAGCGAAACTTTATACTTACATGGTTCCAACGCTAGGAATACCAATAGCTTGGAGGACTGTAACGATAAACTGAAAGAAGAAGATGAAGAAAAACACCATAAAATTAAATGATGAGTCTGAACGGAATGCTTTATAAGCAGGACGAAACCAGCACAAATAAGAGAATGGAGTGCACAATATGGTATATAAAATACCTAGACCGATTATGTTGAAATCCATAATAAGTAAGCCTCCAAAAACGTTCAGTAGCATTATTATGGAATGAACTGTAAATAAATTTAATTATTTAATTTATAAACAATAGAAGCATATATTTTGAAATACAACTTACATATCCATAAATAATATAGGTGGCGAACAATTTTTTGGAACTCCAACGGAATGTCGACTTGAATATCTTGGTAGAAGCAAGGTTGAAAACAACATTGATCGGGTAATGGTGGCCAATTGTTTCGACGAACATTGTATGTGCTCTGACGCATTTCTTCTTCTCTTCTAGCCAGTTCCTCTTCTTTACGTTCCAATTCTTCTTGTCTTCGCTAAAAAGAAATAGTGAGACAGTGACATTATTGTCGCTGTTAATCTTACTTGTAATTCAGCCGTGTTAAGAACTGGTTTGGCTTGTGGGGGTTGTGTCTGTTGTCCACTTCGAGAATAAACTGGTGGAGAATCTAAAGTCGGTTGCATTATGGCTGGTTGATTGCTATCTTGATTGTATGTCGTTTGCTAGAGTAATTAAAATTAGATAGAGTTAAATTTGAGCAAGATTTTTCCTTACAGGTCTTTGATTTGGTGGTTGGTTACTAAAAGGATTATAATCGTCGACATTAATCTGAGCGTTTGCACTTTTAGTTACTTGTTGAACGGCAGGATCCTAAAAGTTAACACATTTAGTTTATGTACCCCACCAATAATTATTAATAAATTCAAATTTTAACAAAGATCAACTTACCGCGAAGGGATTATCAATGGTGGGTTCTCCAAAAGGATTTTCGTCAAAGTTCGACATATTTGTATTTTTGGCTGTAAACGTTATCGATGAATTATTAAAAAATTAATAATAATCTTTGATCTAATCTAATAATCATTATCACTAAGCCGCCATATGTATGTTGACAACTCAGGCAGTCAGGTTCACAAAGTAGTTGATAGAAATGAACGAAATGAGATCACAGGGATTCAATTGCAACGTAGCGCGATCAAACGCGTAGAATACATTGTTGTCACGTTAGGCAATAAATATAATTTTTTAAATAAATCATTTGGTAAACTAATTCTTTATTTACTTTCCAAAAAGTTTCAATAAACCTTTTGAGTATTAGATGAACAAACCAAAAATAAAAACTGCAATTGACAAAAAATTACAACAATTAAATTTATCTCAAATTTAATAATAATAATAATATTTAAAAATAATCTAAATGTAATAATAAACTTATTACATAAATATAGTACTGTTTTTACCCTTGTACACATGTACACTTTTTCTATAAAATGGCTCAACCAAACAAAAGAGCATAAAAATACCAATCATTTAAGGTGGGGATGAATTTAGTCGGACTTCTAATAAGGCCACAATTCAAATTTAAAAATTACAATTTTCTCATAAGAAATACATGTAAGTGAATTATTGCGCAAAATTGCGTAATAATTTATGCATTGTGTTAACGGTGCGTGTGCTATGCCTGGGTTAACAGTCACTAGCGGTGAGGAGATACCAGTCGCTCCCTAACATCCGTCGGGTCAACTTGTTGTGTTGTATCATCTTGGGGGATGTTTTTAGTAAGTAAACCGCTTGTAGCGCCCGGAGCGAAGCGTAGGGTGCGAAAAGTAAGTTTTGACAAACGCAACTACATCAAAACTCGGATTCACACAAAAGTAAATTTTACAAAATTTGGTGGTTTTATTTGTTAATTACACCATTATCTTTTATAATTCGTTGTAAAACCAAAATTCTGGTATCTTTACTGTACCACAATCTATTTTAATTTAGATGGGCGGGGTTACAGTTTAAAAGAGCCAATGAGTAAATTGCATTGTAAATAACACATATCTTCTTTTTTTAAACAACTAAAGTAAAAGTTTCGATAGAAAATCTATATTACAAAGATAAATATTTAGCATTTATGTATAACAAACAAATTTGATTTACATTTCAAAGACGTGGTGTTTCAAAATAAGAAATCAGTCAGTTGCTTGAAATTTGTTGTAATCGAACACCACTGTATTCCAGTGTGGACCACATGTGGATCATGTGACCATAAACGCATCGCTATTGGTTTGATGTCATACGGCTCTATAATGCGCTTACATTTCGGAGCAATACAATAGCTCGTCTTCTTGTTGGTTTCCATGATAATAACTGCTTTTAACACTAACAAATTTTAACTTTCAAGCATAAAGCTGCACAAAACAACTAGCCGCGTTTTAAGTTACTAAGCCGTGTGACGTCACTAGCAAATAACAACTTTCGCGGTCGTTTCCTTCTATTCAAATTGATAGATTTTAAATATTTTTAAATTATTATCGAAACGAAAATAAATAAAATAAATAGTATTAATCAGTATTTTTAGATATTTTTGATCTAAGCAATAAAAAATGTATGCATCTTCCTATTGTGAACATTGCATAAGTTCCCCTTATGTGTTGACACACCACAATATTTTTAAATTGTGTTAACCGTCATTCAGTCTGTGCAGTCTAAAAATTGAAAAAAAAATGAAACGGTGAGAGAATTTATTACATAAACAGTGCTAAAAACTTATTTCTGTTTGTTAAAGATGTTTAAAGCAAAGTAGCAGCGATACCGATGAACTGACTTATAAAGCGGGATCCACCAAGATTAATTATCCTTTCGGTGCTTCTTCTAATGCTGGTTTTATAAGGTCTAGTTCCAGAGATTCTAAACCTGTCTTACGTACACCTATTCAAGAAGTTCCTAAACGTATACCAAGTCAATCGAAGCCAAAAGTTTCGGATGTTCCAAAATATATACTAAATCAACCAAAGCCAAAAGTTTTGGATGTTCCAAAACATGTACCTAGTCAATCCAAGGCAAAAGTTTTTGATGTTTCTAAACGTATACCAAGTCAGCTCAAGCCAAGAGTTTTGGATATGAATCTCATAGCGGACAGATGTCGAATTGGAATTGGCGGCAATGGTAATACAACTTTTCTCGAGGGTCATGGTAATGCCAATAAATACCGGCCTAAGAAGAAGTAATTAATACTGCTTTTTTTTATAAGCAGAACAATTATAACTCTTGAATGTTTTTGTTAGGTAATTAAATCAATTTTTAGTTCTTATTTTATTGAATTTTATACAAAAGTGTGGTATATTTATACTACTAACTTCAATTACTTATTATTTTCTTTAATTTTTACTTTTAACTGTAATGATGGTTTTATCTTCTAGTAGCACACAAGATGCAGTTGAATTTGCATAACTTTTGAGAAACGTAAATTCTAATGAGAATCTCAAGAGAGGTTTGTGTTAGGGAAACTTCGAGTTACAGAAGTAGAAAAACATTAAAGATGAAGAATGCGTATAATAATAATTTAAAGCTAGCGATTGACTTGTAACTAAACGTTGTAATGTAACACGAGCATTCGATAGTCGGTGCCGATAAACGAGTGCGAAGCGAGCTCCACTTGACTGTCGGTTTTTTAACGAATTCTTTTGATTGTTACATTACATGTCAGTACACCATAACGATGTGTTCGTTTACATCAACTTTTTTATTTAGTCTTATTGTTTTATGGAGCACAGGTTGAGCCAAGCATTCGAAATGAGCATTTGCAGCGCCAAGGAAACGAGCTTTGTAATGTAATGCTCGCCGTCAGTGTTACATTACAACCTTCAGTTACAAGTTAGTCACCACCTTAACGTAAAGAAAAATTGGTATTATAGGATTTCAAGTTAAAATAATCAGTTCTAATTCCTGCCATAAACATAACAAATTTCCAACCTGAGTTTTGAAAATCCTTTTAGTTTTAAAATATTAAATAAAGGCTAATATTAAATAATAAAATTTAAAATAATAAAAACAATAGTTTTATAAACAAATTTTAACTAAAATTTAATGAGTTCTAAATATCGATTAAAATATGCGAAAACCTAAATTTAGTTTAGAAATTCGTATTACTTTTCAAAATATTAATTAAAACTAATATTAAATAATAAAACTTAAAAAATAAAAACAATAGTTTTCATAAAACAATTTTAACTAAAATTTAATCAGTTCTAAATCTTGACATAAGTATGCTAAATCCTAAATTTTGTTTTGAAATTCTTATTAGTTTTGAAATATTAATTAAAACTAATATTAAATAATAAAATTAAAAAAAAAGTTCCCGTGAATCAATTTTAGCCAAAATCTAATCAGCTATAAGTCTCAATGTAAGGATACAAAATCCAAAATTTTGTTTGAAAATTCCTATTAGTTTTTGCTGTAGGTCGCACACAAAATTTGACCACACACACACACACACACACACACACACACACAACACACACACACACACACAGACATTTTTGAAATGGTCTTATTTTACTCAGGGACCTCAAAAGTGTAAATCCATCAAAATCTCAAATTTTTTTCTGCACGAAAACAATACTTTCTCATATTACATATGATAAAGTAAAAATTCTACTGTATTCATACTAGTTTTTTAACAAGAGTATCGTAGGGTTGACAGTTAAGTGTTTAGCGAGATGATGTGTTGGAAAAATGTTCCCCAACCTGGATTCGAACCCGAGCGTGTTAGATATGCTATATGAATTACTAATTCTAGGACCGTTACAAGTGCATAATTGCTAATACTGAATACCTGGCTTTACTTGGGAATTTTATTTTGATCGTTTCTGATCATCTTTTGAAAATAAAGTGTCTTACACTTCCAAGGTTTGAAACACTAATTTTAGGTAGATAATTTATTCTTATAATTAGCCACAACGTTTCTATAAAGGAAAATCAAAATGTTAAAAGTTGAGGTATTTCTCCCATGTAATTCTCTTTCCAAAGAAACCTTTCACCTTATCCTTATCACTACCACTGGCCTAAATGTCTAAAATGCTCTTCTCTAACAAATTGTTAAACTGTAGGTTCTCTATTCTCAGCACCATAGAAAACTCTAGACATTGAGGAAAAGTATATGGCACAGCAGGTAGTTACTTATACATGAACGATAAATAAACATCAAAGAAAAAGAGTCTGCTTTGATGAACTTAAGTAAAGAACTTTTAATTTTCGCTAAAAACTATGCAGCCGATTTAAATTTGCAAATCTATATCTTATTTTAGTGCTAAACTTTATGAATATTAGTTAATGCTAAAGAACCACAAATCTTATAACCATGTAAAGATTCTGCCAACATACTGTCTTAAAGTAAATATGATTTTTTTTGTGCTACTAATTTTGAAGCTTTCCGAGAATCAGGTCAAGAGCCTTAAGCTCACCTCACACGAAGCTTGTTTTTCTGATAGATTGCTTGATGGCGCTGTGATGGGACCGGTGCTGGCTGCCCTGATGGAAAATGACGTCACTGCTGGCTCACTTGCTTGTTTTCGTGATAAAATATGGGCTATTTTTCTTGCCAGTTTTAAGCACTAACTAATGACAAAGTCACGTCGTCTTCGTAAATACGAGTGCTGCCGGGTTACCACAATCTAACACCTTCCTTTTTCCACCTTAACTTGATCAATTAACAAAAATATGCTAACAGCTGATCATCTACGATGAATTTGCATTATAACCGTGTTTATTTTTGCGCATGAAACACAAAGCCCTTGTGAAGCCAACACGCTAGAAACTATCATGATACCCAGCTCCAAAACAAGCGTCATGGAGGTGGGCTTTAGTATTTAAAATTATTATAATTAATTTGCAGCCTTAATCGACTACCTTATTTAGAAGAACTCTGTAACTAACGTAAAACAGTTCATGCAGTAATTTTAATTACCCAAATCTACCCCATTTTCCTCTAACTCTGGTTTAAGTTACGTAATTTAAATTAAACTCAAATAATACAAGCAAATACATAAATATTAACTTTATTACAAACAACGAATATTTATTAATTAACAGTACAAAAGTTTACACGACTCGTTCTTTATAAAATTTCATAAGAAAGTATGTAATGTTAAATCCTGCAGAAATGCTAATAATATAACACAAAACAATAATAGGCAACGGTAGCAATAATAAATGCGTTCGTTTCAAAATATTGAGAGAACTGTACCCAAGAAATGTGATATAGATGTAGTAACTCACAGCAATTAGCCAAAAGGTATTACCTACATAACGTGAGATTGACCATTCATGACTAAAGAGTCCTTTAATAAAAATTATTAACAAATTATACTCTAAAATTCCTCAAACTTACCATTATAAAAAAATAGTTGGCAAAAGTGTAATATGGTTAATGGAGGAAAGAAGGCATTTAAGTGAACATCAAATGCAAAACCCCATTCAATGTCCTGATTTTCATTCAGTCGAAAATATTTGTTCAGTATGTACCTACAAAAATACACCTTTAGTTCAAGGACAATATTTATAAGTTTCTTAAATCTTACCAAAACAATGTGGCAATCAGAAGTCCACTTCCAATGCAGTCAACGAATATAACGTATAACAAAAAATATATGAATTTCATAAATGATAACCGTAAAGCTAAAGCAAATCCAATTGACGTAACTAAAATTAAAAATAGTGTTCGTTTGGCAATTTGCACTATAATACAAATGTCACTTACTGCATAGCCAAGTCGCAAAAAGAACCAAGAATGCAGGATCGTCTCGAGCAAATTGAGCTTTGCTTTCTAAAACGATAAATTTGGTAATAATAAAAAAAAGAATATTTTAATACCTACGTTTTCGATAACGAAAGTTTCTGTAAACCTTTTGTGGTGCGATAAATAAATATAACATTTGCCAGAAAGCAAACTCAAAATCCATTTGGTCGAATTTAAACATTCGACGTAAATATTTCCATCGTTTTGTGGCTGCAGACATGCAGTCCCTTTGGTGATTTGCCGGTAACGGTAAAGGTGAAGTACTTCGTGAATAATTCATTATTTTGATGATACAGACACAAATTAAACATAATCTGTTCAAAAGTCTATAATAACAAAAAAAGTTAGGTTAATTTCGTTACTTGCATAATTTTGAGACGACCGAAATAAAAGTATTTACCGTGGTGGGTATCGTTCCAAATTTGTGTTTTCACTATTTCATTTTTGAAATTAATTCAGTAATCTAAATTTGGATAAAATTAAATGACTACTTCGAGAATAATTGACAAATCAATAATAATTTTATTTGACCTAAGTCGGCGAAAGTAGATACTTTTGGAACAAATGCGAATGTGATAAGATGCTTGCGTGTGTCATCCATTATCGTGGGAGTGGTTAGGTTATTTGTTATGAATCACCGTTTAGTAATTTATGATGAATTTTAGCTTATTCGATGAGTTTATCGCACGATTGAACTGATTTCGATAAATAGTTGTAGTATTTCGTTATTTGTGAAGTGTTGACTAGAAAATCTTACAAAATGACGGACCATTTTGGTTTAAAATGGGATCCTAAAAATTTAGAAATTCGGACAATGTCCGTTGAAAAAACACTGGAACCTCTTGTGCTTCAAGTAACTACCCTTGTTAATACCAAAGGACCTAGTAAAAAGAAAAAGGGTAAGTCGAAGCGTGCCAATGCCCTTGTTAGTACGGTGGAGAAAGCCACCGAAAATTTTATAGCCAAGGGTGAACAAATTGCTTACGAAAATCCTGATATTACTCAGGAAATGTTAGCAGCTGTTGATGAAGTCAGAAAAACAGGTGAGGAATTTTAATTCTAATTCTGCTTTATTTTATTTCATTCGATCTTGTTATCAGGCAATGCTATGAGTATTGCTGCACGGGAGTTTTCCGAAGATCCTTGTTCATCTCTAAAACGAGGTAACATGGTAAGGGCAGCTAGGAATCTTTTATCTGCTGTGACTCGCTTGCTTATTTTGGCTGATATGGTTGATGTTCACCTTTTATTAAAATCTTTACGAGTGGTAGAAGATGATTTGAAGAAATTACGAAATGCGTCAAGTCAAGGCGAATTATTAGATAATATTAAAGCGTTTGGTCAAAATGCAAACGAGCTTATGAATCAGGCTGCTAAACGTCAACAAGAACTGAAAGATCCTCAACTGAGAGATGATTTAGCTGCTGCGAGGGCAGTATTGAAAAAACATTCCACTATGTTATTAACGGCTTCAAAAGTTTACGTTCGTCATCCAGAATTGGCAGCTGCTAAAGCAAACAGGGATTATATTCTTAAACAAGTTTGTGAAGCAGTGAACACCATCAGCGATGTTGCTCAAGGGCGTACTCCACAACCTTCACAGAATCCATATGACGGACCAGGAGAATTAGCAGCTGCTCTTGATGATTTTGATGTAAGTTATTTCTCGATTTTGACTATTTTAAATCTTATGCAATTATTTTACAGGATCATATGCAAATGGAGCCTCTTGCCTACAATGAAATGCATACTCGTCCATCTTTGGAGGAACGTTTGGAGAGTATTATCAGTGGAGCTGCGTTAATGGCAGATTCAAGCTGTACAAGAGATGAGAGAAGAGAAAGAATAGTGGCAGAATGCAATGCCGTTCGTCAAGCTCTTCAAGATTTACTTTCCGAATATATGGCCAATGTAAGTTTGTTTTATATTTTTGTTGATAAGGTTCTAGACGTATCAAATTAGTAAATAAATTTTGCTGATACTTTTTTTTGCATTCAGCAGTTACAAGTATTACGGGGCGGGAATAGGGTAAATATTTCGTCCTTATCTAAGTGTTCTACTATGTGCACTCCTTAGTTCATTTCAGCATTTTACATCATCTAAATAATTAAGATTTAATTTAAGATTTTGAGTTTCATGAAAATATTGAAGTGTTTTGAACCTCATTAACTGTTGCATGCAAATTTTAAATGTTAATTATTGTCAATGTTGCCTGTGACTCATTGTACTGCTGCCTAAAACTAATGAGAACCTAGTTAATAAAAATACAGTGTGCTCAAGGATGGAGGTTCACAAGTGGTGAAATGATAAAACAATTTGAATTACCTGTTTATTGTTACAGATAAAAATTTAATGATAAAAAATGTCAGTTTATCAATCAATTTTTGCTTTCTAATTTATAAATTAGAACACTGAAAAATAATTCAGAACCACTTTTTTAAGGCGGAAAGCTCGTCTACATTTGTGATTTTTTTAATCTTCCGACAATTGAACCTAACTATACAATGTGAAAATAAAACAAAATAATATGTACAATTTCATATAATTATAACCAGTAACGAGCAGTGCATACATTATAGCATTGACTTTACTCTTTAGGTGGTTTGAGTATTGCCCCGAGCGTTAAATAAAACACGATAAGGCAAATCGAATACTGAAGTTTGATTCTTTTCGAATTGTAGAAATTAACCACCAAACAAATTTTTGCGGACTGCGATTTGATATTCATCCTGTGTGGGTATTGGTGTTGATTTTTCACATTTCGTACAATTCTGCATAAAACTGAATTTAACTCTCCTACTTTATTGGTTTTGCTGTAATTTGACTACTGACTTTTGTTAGCGATGTTAAGTGCTAAAATTACTACTGATAAGTTTTATTGGTTTTTTAAATCGCATTTTGCAATCAACACAAAAACCATTAAGAACAAAATACAATTTTTGTTCTTGTGTTTTATAAATGAATCATTTTAATAATGAAAATTGCATTACAGAAGTAGTCTTCCAAATCCTTGAAAATGGTAAAAGTAGAGAATTATCTTCATGCAACCCAAATTTAGGATTTAGCTTCATATATAGGACATAGCAGCATTCAATAATTTAATACCTGTGTAATTGAATATATTATTATTTCTATTTTCCACGTTATGTTAAGTTTCTCAATATGCTCCTTCTTAATATGCCAATAAATGAGCGCGAAGCCAGCACAAACGGCGAGCAAAGCATTCATTCTCCACTTGACTGTTGATTTTTTAGTGAATTCCTTTGATTGTTACATTACATGTCGGTACATATTGCAACGTGTTCCTTTTGAGCAACTCGTTTATTTAGTCGAAGCCAAAGTGCAAATGCATATTTATTGTTTATTATAATTCATAATAATGGAAATTCGTGAGAGGGGGGTTGATAAAATGTTAAGTCTTATTTTCAAAAATCCGTATTGGGAAAATTCAAATTTGGAGGGGGTAAGTTACAAATTCAAAACAAAATCATTTAATATTTTAGAATTTCTATGTTCAGGTGAATTTAATTTAATAATAGTACTCAAAACTATCTGACAGTTTGAGTAGACTAGGTGGGTAGCGGATGGGTGGGGATTTTGTATCGAGTAGTACGATCTTGTCAATCTGTAGGTTGGTTGAAGCAGTGCGGTAGGTGTCATTTAAACTCATGTGACAGAAACATACCTCTTGGGTTACTTGGCGGCTATCTACCCAATACCCTCAAGGTAAACATTCTGCAATGTAGCCTTGCGTTCAGAGGTTAAAGAAGTAACAAGTTTTAGAAATTTTCGTAACATTTTCAACTTTTATACGAAAAACAATGAATTATAAATAGTTTATTAACTTGTGAAATTATATGTTTTATAAAAAAGGTTTTAAATTTTTACAAGCTAAGTGAAATTTAAAAAAATTTCCAACTTACATTTTTAGTTTAAAACACCGTTGTACAATGTTGTGTCGATGTGGGTTTGTCAAAACATATGTCAATAAATTATAAAATTTTCCGATATAATTTTTGATTTCAATTTTTAATGGATTTTAATCCATGTTCATTCATTTGAGGCCAAATTGAACTGAGGAGACTTTAAAAGGCGAAACAACATTGTGCAACGGTGTCTTAAACTAAAAATGGAAGTTTGAAAATTTTCACAAAACAATGATGAATTTGAGAAATGTTTTATTTCTTCAAAATTGTAATATTAAATATGGTTTTGATTGATTTGAAATCCAAAAGGGAGCTGTTGATTGTTAGAGGCTCTCTGCTTTAAAATAGTTTTTAAAATCTTTTATAGAGCTACTCTATTTATATCTGTTAAAAACACCATCCATGGGCCACACTGCATTTAAAAAAAGCAATTAATAAAATTATGTCAAGTTATTGTTGATGGTAACACACTGCTACTGTAAAGTTGTGTTAACAGCGCACCTTTTTATTGTAAATAAACATTGAGGTTTAAAAAATTCAAACTGAAGTGAACTAAACAAAACACTGCTAACTTGATTTTTTTCTAACTGCACCAATAAATCAACATTGAAATTGAACTTAACTGCAACATGTTGGAAACATCGCTTGTTTGAATGTCAAAAAATGGGATTAATATTTGTTTTTATGTTTATTGTTGTAAGTGTATTCTAACTTGCTGTACTTATTAGCTTCTATCCGTATAAACTAAATAAAATTGCCCTCTTAAACATTTCTTAATTTTTTAGGTTGGTAACAAAGAACAAAGTGATGGACTTGGACGTGCCATTGATCAGATGGGAAGAAAAACGCGTGATTTAAGGAGACAATTAAGGAAAGCTGTGGTGGACCACGTTTCAGACAGCTTCATGGACACTAATGTTCCACTTCTTGTTCTTATAAAAGCAGCTGAAAATGGTAATGAGAAAGAAGTGGAAGAATATGCAAACGTATTTAGAGAACATTCAAATAAATTAGTCGAGGTAAAATTAATGTTTTGTGTTTCTTAAATTAATACAGTTTATTTAGGTTGCTAATTTGGTGTGCAGTATGTCAAATAATGAAGATGGTGTCAAAATGGTACGGTATGCGGCTGCTCAGATTGACAATTTATGTCCCGAAGTGATTAATGCTGCAAGAATTTTAGCTGCTAGACCTCGAAGCAAAGTTGCACAAGAAAATATGGAAGCATTTAAGCAGTCTTGGGAAAATCAAGTGAGAGTGCTTACCGAAGCTGTTGACGATATAACCACGATAGATGACTTTTTGGCTGTGTCAGAAAATCATATTCTTGAAGATGTGAATAAGTGTGTATTGGCACTGCAAGAAGGAGATTCAGATGCTTTAGATCGAACTGCTAGCGGTATCAGAGGACGTTCTTCGCGAGTATGTAATGTTGTAACTGCAGAAATGGACAACTATGAACCGTGCATTTACACAAAACGTGTTTTGGAAGCAGTGAAAGTATTAAATGAGCAAGTGATGCCTAAATTTGGACAAAGAGTGGCTGTTGCTGTAACTGCCTTATCTAGTAATCCTCCAAAAGAAGTGGACGAAAATGATTTTATAGACGCATCTAGGTTGGTTTACGATGGCGTACGTGAAATTCGCAGAGCAGTTTTAATGAATAGGGCTGATGAAGATTTGGATCCCGAAGATGTCGAGTTGGATGAAAATTACACTTTGGAAACTCGTAGCAAATCCAGTGCTCACACTGGAGAGCATGGTATTGATGAGTACCCAGACATCAGTGGAATAACAACTGCAAGGGAAGCTATGAGTAAAATGCCGAAGAAGATAAACAAAAGATTTTGCAGCAAGTTGAGCATTTCCGTAGTGAAAAAATGAAATTTGATCGTGAAGTTGCTAAATGGGATGATACTGGAAACGATATTATTGTACTTGCTAAACACATGTGCATGATAATGATGGAGATGACAGATTTCACTCGAGGACGTGGTCCTTTAAAAACTACCATGGATGTGATCAATGCCGCAAAGAAAATTTCGAAGCAGGAACAAAATTAGATAAACTTACAAGACAAATAGCAGAACAATGTCCTGAAAGTTCAACAAAGAAAGATTTGGTAGCTTATTTACAACGAATTGCACTTTATTGCCATCAAATGAACATTACATCAAAAGTTAAAGCCGATGTTCAAAATATTAGTGGCGAATTAATTGTTTCTGGGGTAACTTGATCACAAATTAAAAATTTTTTTTAATCTTTATTTTTTAGTTGGATAGTGCCACATCATTGATTCAAGCTGCTAAAAATTTAATGAATGCTGTTGTCTTAACAGTGAAATCTTCTTATGTCGCTTCCACAAAATATCCACGCCAAGGAACTGTTGCTGTAAGTATAAAATATTTTTATCAGTAAAACCAACATTAAGTTAATTTTGTTTTGCCTTCTTGGAATTATTAGCCACAGGTAATTTTTAAAAACATTACTTGCTGTTATATTTGTAATTTTGAGGAAGATATTCAATTAAAATTTGTATTTCTTATTTTAGTCTCCAATAGTAGTTTGGAAAATGAAAGCTCCCGAAAAGAAACCATTGGTTAGGCCAGAAAAGCCTGAAGAAGTACGTGCCAAAGTTAGGAAAGGATCACAAAAGAAGGTTCAGAATCCAATTCAGGCTCTTTCTGAATTTCAGAGTCCTACCGAATCGGTATAAATATCAAACTGTATTATAACTTTTTATATAATTTTATTAGTGAAAATAATACATTTTGACACACTAAATATATCCAATTGTTCATTAACGCATTTTATTAGGTATTGGCTAAATTTTATATTTTATGCAAGTATAAAACGGACATATCTTTTGGCTTATAAATAAAATTCAAATGATATACAATCGAGACGATTTTGTTGTATGTATCTTAATACGAGACGCTTTTGATATTTTATTCAGTGTGGACAATTTTTTCATTGTCCAAATTTAAATACTCTAGGTATCTATCTTGAAAAATATTTTAGGTCAGAGTGAAAAATTTTTAATCTGTGATTGTGTGTCTAATCTGTATTAAGTTTTTACATTTATACTTCACCAATTATTTATCGGACAATGAAAAATTAGCTGAGCTTTGATTGGTTTAGAATGCAACAGTTAACTCGATTGCCGTAACTTAGAGAAATACATATTTATTTGCACTGCAACTAGTTTTACTGTAACATGATATATTATTAAATAATTATTATTGTATTATGTGTTGTAGAAAAGAAAGACTTTTTATTTGTCTGTAATCATGTGTACTGCGAGAAATCTTATATTTTACATCTTTTAATTTTTAAATACATTAATATAAGTCTATTACAAATTTTATTTAAAACTAAACCTTTTAAACAATTTGGGTACTTTCAAAATTTGGTCTTGTAAGTTGATAAGGAAAAAAATTTCTATTATCAACAAATCTAATGTTTATCTTTTATAAAACAAAATTGAATAATGACCATATATAAAATTTTGTTACAATTGTTGCAAAAACTAGAGAAAAAAATACATTGAAAACGCCTGCAAAATTAACAAAATTATCTATAGAAAATTAAATTTTCTACAAAAAAATGAGCAACAACATATTATGTTTATGTTTTATAGTTTACATCTGGAAGGAATTCAAAGGAGCATATTTTGGGTTTTAGTTTTTATGTACAACCTTACAGGCAGTCCTGGCCTTTTAGTACAGGAATGATATGGAGATTTCTTTTAGTAGGGAATGAAGGGGATATTATCGGGGGGTTTATCACAATCGATAAACAAAATTAATTTTTCATGCTTTTTAAATCTAAAAACCTGATGTGACATCACATGACTTTTCCATTCACTCCTAGGTTTATCAAAATAACAACAATTTTAATTTTGTTTAAATTTTAAAAACATTTGTTTGAATTTACTGGTTATTTTGTTTCCAAGGCTGCTCATATTCGTTAAAATGCAATGATTCTATTTATGTATTTTAATAGTAATTTAAGAGAAAAATGTCAAGTGTTGGGTATCTTTACATGCAAAAATTAAATCTCTTTGATTGACACTATTACTTTCCCATTTACGTAATAAAGGAAAGTATTTTCATTTTTAACTATTACAATAGGAAGAAGTATGGCGCATTAGAAGTTTTGTTTTTTCAAAACAATAAGTAAAATGAACGGATTTCAACCAAAATCTACTCCACTTTTGAGATGGTGATTTACAACCAACGTGCCAAATTTCAAGTCAATCGGTGCATGCGTTTGCCCGAAATCGTAGACGAAAAAAATGGTCTCACACACATCCGGACATCATTCCAAAAATTGTCTTAAACGACTTCTATGGACTCATAATAATAATAAGTTGGCACTCCATTCCTCACGGAATATCGCCACGTCGTTAGACGTTTCTCAATCCATTTTTTAAGGTGGATTAATCTATCTTTCATTTTCAGTTCTTCACACTTTCTTTATATTTTGTTTTTTTACGATCTTTTTATAAAAGTTTTCCACTTCTTATTCCGTTTACTTTAGTCCATTAGCAAGTCTTTCTCCAGCTTCTTAATTCCATCAACTCTTAGTCTTAGAAATCTCACTTTGCCTCCATACTGCACCTTCTTGGTTCTATCGTGTCTTTCGACGCCTTGGTCTCACAATTATTCACTCCTAGTATCTGACTATCTTCTTTGCGATTCTAATAACGTTCTTCAAACTCTAACCTAATCCGAATCTTCCTTATTATGTTTCTTCACTGCATACTGTTATGCTATCTCTGTCATGTGTTCTTGTTCTTTGCCCTTGTACAAGTTAAATTCAAATCTCCTGTATTAATTTTCTTATAAAAATTCTGAAATAATTTTTCATGAGCTGAATGGTTTTAATTTCTTGTAATTTTTTTCCTGTAAAATAAATTATCAACTCTAAAGATACCTGATCCTTAAAAAGTAAGGATTCTGTCATTTGTTATAATAATGATCTTTAATAAAGGTAATGTTCAAATTTCTTGAAATAATTATTGTATTTTCAAGTAGCCCTATTTATCAGATTAAATTACCATTAAATTTAAAAATTATCCTACTGATGCAAAGCAATAGAGTTCTGTTGAATTTGTTATAAAATCGATCTTTAATCAATAATGTGCGCAAATATATGAAATTAATTTATTGAAATATTTTTAGTGCGACCAGGGGAGCATTCGGTTACTTTTTTAGGCACCATTAGAATCTTTATAAATTAGTCAACTATGTGCAAATGACCGCGTTATTTCCGAGTGCGCACCTATGGTGCGCAAAGATAGCGATTTTATTAGGCGCCCGTATGTAAAAATACGATTAGTGACAATTATCTTTTATAACCATATTTTGTTAGTTATTAAGATAATATTATATTTTAAATAAAAATTAATTATAATAGTTTTAAAAATTTTTATAAAAACATTTTTTATCAATTTTCTTAAAGTTGGTTAAAATTTTTATAATTATGCATTTATAAATTTTCTAATTTTTTTTTTACATTTTTTACTAGGAAAAATCTAAACCACCTCAAAACTGCAAGGCGACTAGCATACTTAAATAATTTTCATGTACTATTTATTATTGCGTAAAGATTTAGTGACAATATCTTTTATAACCTATTGTCGTTAGCTTACAAGATAATATTATATTTTAAATAAAAATTAATTATAATAGTTTTAAAAATTTTTATAAAAACATTTTTTATCAATTTTCTTAAAGTTGGTTAAAATTTTTATAATTATGCATTTATAAATTTTCTAATTTTTTTTTTTTACATTTTTTACTAGGAAAAATCTAAACCACCTCCAAAAACTGCAAGGCGACTAGCATACTTAAATAATTTTCATGTACTATTTATTATTGTACGTAAAAGATTTAGTGACAATTTTTACTGAGTAAACTCTAGTCGTGCGTCAGCTGACACAACGGTTTTTTTTTCTTTATCTATGACCATCCCATGACTTTATCTTACTTTTATTAAATATTAAAAGAATAATTTTTAATAATAAAAAGAAAAAATAATTTTTAATAATAAAAAGATAAAATATTTTCCGTTAACCAATTTGACCCAAAATCTAATCAGGACTAAGTAAGTCTCAATACAAAGATGTACCATACCAAATTCAGTTTTGATATTCTCATGAGTTTTTGAAAATTTTAATAAAAACTAATATTAAATAAATAGATTAAAAAAATTGTTTCCATGAACCAATTTCAACCAAAATTTAATCAGCTTTAACTGCTATCATAAAGATACGAAATCTCAAATTTGGTTTGGAAACGTTTATTAGTTTTCAAATATTAAATAAAGACTAATATTAAATAATAAAATTAAAAAAATAATAAAAACAATAGTTTTCATAAACCAATTTTAATTAAAATTTAATAAGTTCTAAATATCAATATAAGTATGCAAAATCCTAAATTTGGTTTTGAAATTCTTAATTCTCCGCACCCCTACGTGACCCTCCGGGTCACTTCGGGGGCTCTGAGCGGTTTTGACACGCGCTTTACTTACTAAAACCATCCCCCAAGCGGCCCCAGCTCGAAAAGTTTAGAAGTTCCGATCAGGACGACGACTCTTCCTAATCATTCTAATGGCTCTAGTTAGCTTATGATTGATTCGCTAGTATCAAATCACAAGTACCGTTAATAAAATGCATAAAATTATTGCGCAATATTACGCAACAATACACTTACATGTATTTATATGGGAAAATTGTAATTTTCAAAATTAAATTGTGGCCTTATTACAACTCCGACAAGATTGATCTTCACCTTAAAGAGCTTGTATTTTTGTGTTCTTTTGTTTTGTAAAGCCATTTCTATAGAAAAAGTGTGTTTTCGAATCAGGGTTAGTCGACTCTTGCCCGATTTTTTGTATGCAGTTTTATCTTAAAATTGCTTAGCTATGCTTATTTAAATTTAAATATTTTTTACGCAACGAGTAAATTATTTCGGAGGGATTTCTACACCCATTGAACGAAACCGATATCGAGGTATCGGTCCTGCATTGAACGCAACTATTTTGTTGCATTAATTTTGAAGTACCTAGATTCCTAACCTCTGTTTTTGTTGACATTTCTATTTACGTTTCTGCATGAAATGAAGGAACGTAAATAGCAGAATAAATAAAATATTCAATATTTATCTTTTACCTGCTTCACTTGAAATTTCTTTCGTATTATGTCATATTTTATAAAATTTCCTAACCCCAAAATTACTAACTAAATTTTACAGAAATGAGTAATGTAATCGCATCTCAAATTAAATTCAATGACTTATGCCAAGTTTTTGAAATCACTTGTAAATCAAAGAGGCAGGAAAAGACTATTGCATTAAATAAATTTATTGTACATTTTAAATCGAAAGCAAAAGGAGTGCCGACAAGTGATAGTTTTTATCCAGTGCTCCGTTTACTTCTACCACAATTAGAACGCGAACGAGGGCCTTATGGATTAAAAGAACACACCTTGGGCAAAAAAATCATAAAAATCTTGTGTTTACCTCCACAAGGAGCGGATGCTAAGTGCATCTCCAACTTTCGAACAACAGGTTCAGATATTAGAGATTTTGCAGAAGCTGTTTTTCTGGTTTTGAAGAAACATTTTATTGGTGGTGAAAAATTAAGTATTACGGAAGTAAATGATTACTTGAATAACATTGCAGAACGACACTCCGAGAATGATCCTCGTATGTTTTTCATTTTTATTAATTACCAATAATTCTTATTGATTTAGTGTAGGTGGTGTGGATTCCAAATTGTATGAATTATTTCAAAATACTTCAGCATTTGAACAAAAATGGCTAATTCGTATTATTTTAAAAGATTTAAGACTCGGAATAGGACAAGATCGGTTGTTAAAATTATACCACCCAGATGCAGTTGATTTATTTTCTTCCAATAATAGCCTCTTAAAGGTTAGTTTGTTCAAATTAACTCGAAAGATTTTATCTTGTTTATTTTAAGGTGTGCGAAACTTTATTTGATCCTTCGATTCGTTTACATGAAATTGAAGTTGTAATTTTTTCTCCTTTTCGTCCTATGTTGTCCCAAAGATGCGACATAAACCAATTTAATAAAGTAGTTTCTACAAGCAGAACTTTTTATGTGGAAAACAAGTTTGATGGAGAAAGATTTCAATTACACATGGAAAATAACACTTTCAAGTATTTTTCTAGAAATGGGTACGATTATACAAATACATATGGTTCTAATTTTTACACCGGATTATATACGCCTTTACTTAAAAATGTTTTTAAATCACATGTATCTAGAATTATTCTGGATGGGGAAATGATGGGTTGGAACACAGTTACAAAGACATTTGGATCCAAAGGTATGCTGACGTTTTAACGTAGGTAACCTTACGATCTTATAATTAAATTTTAGGAATGGAATTTGATGTAAAACATTTAAAACCAAACAGTAGACATCAGCCTTGCTTTTGTGTATTTGATATTTTGATGCTAAATGAGAAAGTTCTATCAAATTTACCTCTTAGGGAACGGTTGTCATTTCTTGACCAAATAATACAACCAATACAAGGTGTAATTATTAGCAAGCGCGTTGAAGTTGATAGTAAGCAAGAAATTTTGGATGCACTAAATAAATCAATGGATTGCAAAGAAGAAGGAATAGTGTTTAAAGATATAAATTCACTCTACAAATCAAATGATCGAAACGCTGGATGGTGGAAAATGAAATTAGAGGTTTGTTTATTTTAGTAAAATAAATAGTCTTCATAAATCGGGAAAGATCCTCTCTCCTGAAGGAAAGTCTAGCTGCGGAACTACATGGGGGTATCATTGTTGTCGATTAAGAACTCTTTAATTAAATATTAAAGACGGTTATTGGCCTGGTTGTTAGCGCGATCTACTGCTAACGTAAAGCGCCCTGGTTTGTATCTGGGTAGAAGCTCACGTTGTATGGCCGTCTCCGTGCTTCGGAAGGCACGTAAAGATGGTGGTTCTCTCATTAAGTGCTAGCAACATCTTTGAGGTATTAAATGCTTAAGTAATCTCTTGGAGGAACGGGTAAACGACATAAATTGTTTCCTTGCAAAAACAAGCCCGAAATATATATAGTAATAATATATTAATTAAATATTAACTTTAAGTGAAATGCACCAATCAAATAAAATTAGAATTTAACTAGATTTATGGAGCTTATTTGCTGCTAAAGTAATCATCTCATTAAAATACATAATTAGTTAACAATGTTGCTGCCATTATTAATTAAAATAGTTTTCTCAAGAACTCAACAATTTTCTGCCTGCCACAAACCTTTTTACTCGTATTAAAGAAATTTTAATGGGGAATTTGTATTTAAAATAACTCTATGCAGTGCGTAGCTTTAATTAGGCATGCAACCCGAATGAATAACGTGATGAAAGACATTATTACTAATCTATGATTCAAAGTTTAAAGTTCCTCTTGTCTGTGGTCCTTATATTATTATCTTGCATTGGATACAGAGAGGGTCGTCAATCTCTTACAAGGAGCTTCTATTTATAAAATGTTACCATGCTTGGGATAGTCTGTCGGTTATTCGGTTATTTGATAGAAATAACGATGGGAGAAAATTTAATTTAAAATTTTTCGTATTTTTTTAAAAGTTGTTTGAACCTTAACTTTTTACATTTTAGTATTTTGAAAACGTTATTCTTAGATGTTTTGAATAGAATTACGGGAAGAGGTATAATAAAATTTTAGTATTTTGTTACCAAAGTTAAACCGTAAGTTGAGAGTTTATTTTGTCAGAAACAAATATTTTAACATCTTACCAGGTTCCAAACATCTGATATTTACTTAGTAGCAGTGGTTTAGTAATCAAATTACATTATTGAAAAACTGGTCTTATTGGAAAAAGTTAAATGAAGACGATCCTTTAGAACACGGTTTACAATGGGGAAAAGAAAAACCAGACGTTTGGATACCACCTACCAAGTCATGCATTTTATTGGTAAGAAAATCTTCCACCTCTTTTAAATTTAATTTTTGGATTTAGGGAACATCTTTAATTAAAATTCATTTGGATTTAAAACAGATTACTTAAGATTTCCTTTGAATTCAAGAATTCGTGTGATAAGCCATTAATTAAAACTGAACTGGATTCTAACAAGTTCTTCGGTAAAAAATAAAAAACGACACTTAGAGTTATGATCTTAGTACCAGAAAAGCAAGAAAAATCCGGAAACAATTGCATATTGAGAAGACCAAAATAGCAAGAAAAATCAAACTTTGATAGGATCATTATTATGAAACTCACGGGTTTATGAAAAATTAAAAAACGATGTAGAAATGGCAATTCGTGAAAATGGAGAAATGTTGTTAAATATGAAGGTTTGTTAAATGCATTTGGCTTAAACACAATTTTTAAATTAAGGAATTTTGTAGGAAACATCTGAATTAATTAAAATTCATACTTCGGACTTTAAAACAGATTACACATTAAGATTTCCTAGAATTCTAAAAATTCGCTTAGATAAGCCATTTTATGACTGCCTTACCATAACTGAACTGCAAGATCTAACAAGTTCTTCGAAGAGTGTAGAAAAACTAAATAAACGACACTTAGAGTTGAGTGATCTTGACGTACCAGAAAAAGCAAGAAAAATCCGGAAACGAAACTTGGATATTGAAGAAGACCAAGTAATTCAAGAAAAATCAAAACTTTTGATAGGATACACTTTTTATGTTCTCACGGGTTATGAAAATTGGAAAAAAACTGATGTAGAAATGGCAATTCGTGAAAATGGAGGAAATGTTGTTAAATATGAAGGTTTGTTAAATGCATTTGGCTTAAAAACAATTTTTAAATTAAGGAATTTTGTAGGAAACGATACATTATGTATACTTGTTGGTGACAACCATCCCCGTGTTGATAGTTGTAAAAAGTCAGATGCACCTTTGATTTGGTAAAATTAAGCTGGTTAAGAAATGTCTTAGATGCTGGCGTATTTCAAATGTATTCGCCGAAAGATTTGTTACACACCAGTAAAAAAACCAGAACTCAATTTTTAAGCCAATATGATAAATATGGAGATTCTTTTATCGAAGACCTTGATTTAGATTCCCTACCATATATTTTGAAAAATGTAGAAGAAAGTGTAAGTTTACTTTAATTAATTTAGATGACTAATCAGTCATATGTTGCTGGTTTAAATCTTTCCAGTACTCTTTCCTTCTATACCATTTTGTTTTGTTGAAGATCTAAATTTTTAGTTACTAGATTTACCTATTTAGTTACAAAAATCAATCAGCGAAAGACTGATTTTTGCTGGTCAACTTAAGGTCAACTTATGCAAGTTTCACTGTAGTTCTAATCGATTAAAATTTTTAGAAAGATTATATATATCCAACATTATTGGAAATGAATAATTTACATGAACAATTAAATTGTTCTTGTTGCTTAACCATGTTTATGAACACCTTGGCATTTTTTGATGAAAGTGAGAAAAGTGTAATAGAAAAGGCAGAATTTCAATTCCTTGGAGGTACTATTAGTAACACACTGAATAAAGATGTGAATCTTATTATTGTAAATGAAAGGTAAGACTAAATACACATGGTGAACCGATATAGGACCTGGACGAATTGTAGATTGTTTTTGTTGTGAGAAAACAAGTTCAACTTTTGTATAAAACAGAAACACTTCTGAAACTTCTTAATTTGCATACTATTCAGGTGCTATCGATCGAGCGTAGCAAAAAAAATGTAAGTAAAACAAGATTGCCCTAAGTTGATTTTTCAAATCTAACTGGGCCGTGTTGAATATTTTGGTTATCATTTTTTTGTTATTAAATTGTGCATCAGTATTGTTTTTTGTCTTATACATCTAACAGGTCAGGTCAATTGATCGCTCTAACCTTCTAATGATAGATTGATGTGCAAATGGATTGTCATAGTTGTGAGGATTACCTACGCAGTACATAGTGTATGGTACACAAAGAAGAGCTTCTTAAGCACCGTAGATACAGAATACTCCTTAAAAATACAAAGCTACAATTCTTTTTACTCCTAATCGGTTTACCACATGTTGTTTTAATATAATAATAATGTTACTTTATTGATAGGGACCAATGTAAAGAAACAGAATTACTACAAAATTGGAATTTTATGGTAAACGAGCCTTCTCCAGATGTTAATAATAAAAATTTTATTAGTGAAAAATTTAAAAGCTTCAAAAACCAAATTATATGATTGTAATTTATTAATAGCAAATAAGTAATCTGTTACATATATTTAATATAAATTCTATTGCTTTGCTAATTATTTAATTATATAAATGCTTATCGTCGTTGATCTGTGAATAACTCCAATGTGACAATTTTTGCAAAAATTATGTTTTGGTTGATTGTGATTCTACATTGTATGCTACATAGCTGGTAAAAGCCCCAATGTAGAAACCTAAGTAATCAGGATGCCTAAAAAAAAGAAATTGTAAATATAAATTAAATATTTTTTATAAAAAGCAGTTTTATGCGTCTCCTGGAAGATTTCACTTTTGTAACATTGGAGTTATTCACAGATCGACGACGTTATTCTAATTTAGGAAAAATAAGATTTTCATTGGTCAATTTAAAAAGGCGACACATTGTTGAGAACTGATAGTCTTTTCATAGATTATAGGTATGTATACTGTAATGTATCTACTAATAAATCTCAGTACAACAGTTAAATATATTGCTCTGGATTTAACGCTTTTATAATTTTCAAAAAGTCACTAAAATTAAGTTTAAAAAGTGGCCATGCCCATGACTTTATAATACTTTTATTAAATATTAAAAATAATTTTAATATACAGCCTTGCTCATTAGAAGTTGGCCACCCACGTTTTCACCATAGTAAGTTGGCCCGGTCTAATTTTTTAACATATTTTACCTGAACATATACCTGTCACCTTTAAAAGATTACAATGCAAATTGGACTAAATCACAATTACAGCAACTAATCTTTTCAAATAATGTCAATTTAAACCTTTTATCATTTACTACCTGTCGATAACAATATTTTTATTTTGTGTACAAAAATAAAATTTCTACCACCAAAACTTTTAGTTAAGTGTTCCAAAGTCGTATTAACAACATCACGCCTAAAAACCTCATTTAATGCCCGATTGCACGACCTCCGACTAAAAGTGGCCCTTACCTAAGTGATCCTTAACTTAAGGTTCAGATTAGTTTAGGTTGCATTGCACCACCTTTACATAACGTCGGCTTAGTTAAGCTTCAGATTAATTTAGCAACACCGCATTTTATAGTAATTTTGGTAATATTTTAGAAATTTTACACAGACATAAATTTTAGGTTGGTTAAACTTGCAAACAAAAACAAAATGCATATATGTACATAACCTTATATTATTCTTTTACATTCAACGTTATTGTTCATTGTAAAAATTTAAAAAATATCTAAAAAACAAGTTTATAGGAGATACAGAATTATTTCTGTCATATGGATATTCCAATTGTAGCTCAATTTCTCTCAAAACCTTAACAACTGTCTCCTTCTGAAGTCGAAATCTTTTAAAAAACGACAAATCATCCATCCTATTAATATAGTTTGCTCTTTCGTAAATTTGTCTTGAAAAACCATGATTAATTATTAAAATTTTTAATAATTTTTAATTAATATTAAAATATTTAATAAAACTTCCAAATAGTCTTCAAACAAGTCATGCATCATGTCATTCATGTTGTGCGCAAATATAACACACTTTATTGAAATATTATTAATGTTTTTAACCTATAAATTTACCTCACAACCATAAAATTATTCATCAATTTCTGTCATTTAAGGTTAAGAACAGTTTAAGCCGCAGATTTCGTCGGCTTAAATTTAGGTGGTTCGTAAGAGGTTAAGGAACACTTAATTCGGTGGTGCAATGGAATAGGTGGCACTTAATGATTTAAGGAACAGTTAACACTTTAAGGAGAGGTCGTGCAATTGGGCATAAGTGTCCTTCAATGGAGCCATATCGTCTTTTGGATTCGCAGGGTATGTCGCATCAAAAAATTGCAAAACGAATAAAGTGTTTGAAGTATACCGTGACAACCACTTTAAACCGATACGCCGAACTGGCTCGGTGAAAATAGATCAAAATTGGACGAAAACGTTTGACAACCGCCAGGGAGGATCGGATTTTGGAGAGAATGTTGCTGAAAAATCGCAGAAAACATCAAAAGACTTAAGAAGGGACTTAGCAATGCACTGTGGGGCACAAATTTTGTCACAAACTGTTAGAGGACCCTTGAAGGAAAGTGGATTGCATGGTCGCAAATGACGTAAGAAGCCCTTTTAAATCAAAATCAAATTAAAAACGATTAGAATTTGCGAGAAAGTACAAAATTGGAAAGTTGCCGATTGGTCAAAGATAATTTGGTCAGACGAAAGCAACATAGAGGTACGTATTTTAGGCATATTTTAACAAAATAATTTTATAATTACAACTAAAAAATACGAGGAAAAATACTTATTTTCATTTTTTTTTTAAATTAAACGAAATTTAAACTAATTTTCCAGCTTTTCGGTCAACCTGGAGCAACATCCGTGAGAAAAAGGGTGGGGGAGGAGTTTAATCCTGATTGTATTGTGCCTACCGTTAAATTTGGCGGCGGCAGTATTATGGTTTGGGGCTCAATGTCGGCCAGTGACGTGGGAAAAATTAAAATATGCGAAGGAAGAATGAACTCAAGCACCTATATCGCAACTTTACAAGACCATTTAGAGGCTACTATTGTAAAACTTTTTCAAGAAGAGAGCCCTGAAAATGTTTTTAACAGGACAATGCTCCATCCCATTGTTAAAAAAACAAAGCGATGGTTTACTGAAAACAAGATTCCCTTTGGAGTGGCGCCACAGAGTCCTGACCTGTCGCCCATAAAAAATTTATGGGCAATATTTAAAAAAAAGGTAGCACTTTGTAAAACCAATTCAAAAAAGGCATTAAAACAGGTAATTTTAAAAAAATGGGAGAAAATCAATAAAGATGTTTGTTATAAATAAGTTGCTACCATGCCTGATCGGCTTAAAAGCGTCATTAGGGCAAAGGTGGTGCCACAAAATATTAAATTTTGTTAATAACTACTTGTTAATAAAAGTTTCAATCTATATTTGTAATTTTTTTATTGAAAACCCTTCAAATTGCCTAAAATCCATAAATCATAAATATCTACAGGTGGCCAACTTCTTTTGAGCAAGGCTGTAATAAAAAGCAAAAATATTTTCTATCAACCAATTTGACCCAAAATCTAATCAGCTCTAAATCTCAATACAAAGATGCAAAATACCAAATTTAGTTTAGAAATTGGTGATGAATTTCTTTATCTTTTGTTTAAGCGCTGTGTGTAAAACACAAAACGAGTAAATTTGAAAATTAGGGCTTGGCCGACCTCTCCCGTCGCAGTGATAAGCAAATCTTTAAAATGCAGTGTCCGCAAATCTTTAATACCTCCGCCACTATCATTCTGAAAAAGTTTATGGCATGCAGTACTTATCCTCCGTGACTTAAAGATTCATGCCTTTTTCTGATGGTGGTTTTGGAAACTTGAGAATATGGGACAGAAATGGATGCTTAGACTGCAGATCCGCAAGTGTTTCTTTAGTATCGGAAATCAATACATCATCTGAGAACAGCAAGCAAATAGCTGCTCGAATGTCTCCATCTGTAATTTTGTTTTCAACATTTTTGCTAAATTGGAAGTTCTTTTTGCACCCAGTAAGATGCAAACTAGAGATAGACTGGGCTATAATTGAACAAGTCATGACGTTCAACTATCTGGGAGCGGAAATAACAAGCGACAGAAGCCTGAGAAGAAGTACGAAATCAATCATTGAAAGCGGCACGAATAGCGGGATGCCCGAGAGATGGTATAAAAATCCCGATATGGAAAAATAAATTTATGCGCGAGGAAAGAAAAATTAAGATTTACAAGATAATGATCCGACCTATATTGACCTATACTACAGAGACAAGAGCGGAAACGAAAAACTAAACAACAAATGAGATCAGTCGAGATAAAAAAATTAAGATCCATCTTGAATTTGACAATCCGAGATAGAAAACCAATGTTTCCAATAGAGAAGATTGCGAAATACAAGACGTAGTTAAGTAGAGCAAAACCATGAAGAAAGACTAGAACAGCAATGTAGAACGTATACAGGATGGAAGACTGGCAAAATTTTGTAAAAATGGCCTGCCGAAGGGCAAAAGACTACCGGGACGACCGCCTAAGAGATGGGCCCAAAGCTGGTTTTCCTCGTCAGTGGAGTGAGAGAGGCAAGACAAACAAGGGTAATCCTAGTCATAAGAAGCAGAAGAAGAAGAAGGAAGATCTTTTAGTGCAGACCTGAAAGGGGAAATATGTTGTTAAATCGTTTATGTTATCCTTGATTTGATCTGCCAGTGATTTCTTATTTTTCCGTTGGCTTGATTCTGGACATGTAGAAACTTTTAAGAAAAAGTAAAAACATCCTTTCATTTCTCCTGGTTGTTTTCTATAACACATTTTTTAAAACGGAAAATTATTTTGGGAAAAAGCCTGAAATTTCAACAAAGAAAGTTTGGGCGCAGAGCCAAAAAACCACATAAGTGTAAAGTATCAGGCTGAACTGAAAGGGACGGGTTAAAATTGACGCTCGGATTTGTGGAAGGTCCATAATCTTTGAGGTGAAAATAACGAAAACTTTAATTATATTTCTGTAAAGTTCTTCGCTGGAATTTGCCTATTTAAATTTTGTATGATGAAGAAGAAATTTTTAAAATTATTAGTATTTTAAAATTTTGGAAAACGAAAACCAGGAATATTTAACTAAAATGTAATTGTAGTTAAAATATTTAAAATTAAGTTGAGATTTTTTTAGAAATCAATATCGATAATTACAAAGGGACTTTAGAATTTTGAATCTTCTTAAATAAATATAAGTATTAAATTTTATAATATGGTAAAATTTTTATAAATTTAATATATGGCAATCATTGCTTTTAAAGATTCAATTAAATATTTTAATTATTTTTTGGACTTTATTATTTAAAAATTTTGTTTAAAAAATCAGGAACTTTAAAATATTGGAAAATTTGAAAATTAATGTTGGATTCTTAAAAAACATGATAAATTTTTAACTTACTTTTAATTTAAATAAAGTTAATTGAATAACTAAAAACATTATGGATAATCTATTTGTAATGAATAAATGGAATTAAAAATTTATTATGGTTTTTTGTAAAATATTTTATTTTTTATTTATTTGTGGAAAAAATTTCTTTTTTATATTCCCTTAAAATTTTAATTTAAAATTCCTTTAAAATTTTATTTCAAATTTGGCAATTATTGATCCTTATCAATGGGAAAACTGATTTAAGTTAAGACTTAAAAACTTGTCTAAAAATGTTACATTTTTGAAAAAACTAAATTGTAAATTCAAAATAAAAATAAAATTAGCGAAAATTAAAAAATTAATCAGGAAAATTAATTTGAAATTTTGAAACATTTATTTTTTAATGTAATTAGTCAGGAAATTATGGGTTTGTTTTTTTAGAGGATTATTTAGGTGAATGAATTGGGTTTTACTGAAGATAATGTCAAATGAAAAAATTAAATGTACTCTGATCAATACAATTTCAATTTTTTTAAAAATGATAATCTGATTTGTTAATTTTAACTGTTAAATAATTTTGATTAATAAGATTTAAGCATGAATAAGGAGGTAATCTTAAGATGAAAAATGTAGTTGGACTTCTTCCTTTGTTAAAAATTTCTTTATTTAAATAAAGAAGTATTTCACAAAAGGTTCCATAAATTTTAAAAAAACTATGCGATTAAAACGTCATCGATGGTGATCCTTTGTAATCTCAAAATGGGCAACATTTAACTCAAAAGTTACCAACTTGGTTTATCAAAATTGAAAGATTAATAGAATAGAGGTGACTAAATTTGGAATAAGATTCGGTTAGTTTAATCACTTTTTATCGTTAATCCATCTTTCAGCTCACATTTTATATCCCGCCTGTACACTTGTCGGCTTTGACGCAACATTCCAGATAATGCATAATTGGTCAAAGAGTTCATAAATTAACCTTTGGTTAATTTTCAGTTATCTCAGTTCAACTAACCAATGGCCTATTTATTCTTTTAAACGGGAAAAACATGCAAGGATGTGTTGGTTTTTTCCAAAAATTAAACAAAACTTGACAAGTTCTTAAACTAAAAGGATTTGATTTAATTTAAATTTGAATTTTTCATAAGTGATACTAAATAAATTAAACCTTCTAAAAATAATTTGCAATTTTTTAATGATTTCTAAGTTGAAATTTAAATTTAATTTTATTTTTGGATAGTAACTAATTGTTCCTAGCTAAAAAATTTAAAATAGGTTTAACAAAATCTTCAGGTTAAAAAGATCAAAAATTTAATTTAAAATTTTTCTAAATTAACGTTTGTATTAAATTTTAAAACCCCATTTTTTTAAAACTTTTTTCCTTAAATTTTAAAAATTTTAAAGTAAACATTTAAAAATTGTAATTTTGTTTCTTTTTAAGGGGAAAAAAAAAATTTTTAAAAACCTTGGAATTTTTTTAAAGGCCAAGGGCAAAATAAAATTTTAATTTGGCCCTGTGGAAAAAAAATTAAAAAAATAAAAAACTTTTTGCCCAAAAAAAAAACCAAAAAAAAAAAATTAATTTTAAATTTTTTTTTTTAAAAAATTAAAAAATTTTTTTTTTAAAAATTTTTTTTTTTATAATTTTTTTTAAAATTTTTTTCTTAAAAAATTTTTTTATTTTCAAAAATTTTAAACTAAATGGTGTTTAAAATTTTAAAGTAAAAACCTTTTAGGAAAAAATTTTAATTTTAGGGGGGTACAAAAGGTTTTTTAAATCAAATTTGCCCCCAATTTTTTATTAAAAAATTAAAAAAATTTTTAATTTTTTTTTAAAAAAAATTTTATTTTTTAACATTTGCCCAAAATTTTAATCTTTTTTTTACAAAATTAATTCAAATTTTTTTAAAAAAAAATTTTAAAAAAATTTTTTTTTAAATTTAAAAAAATTTTCAAAATTTCAACAAAAATTTTTTTTTGTACTTAAAATTTTTAAATTTTAAACAGGGAAAAAAAAACAAATTTAAAAATTTAAAAAATATTTTAAAAAATTTAAAAATTTAAATTTTGGGGATAAAATTTAAATTTTGGTTTTATTTTTTTTCCCACGGTTTTTTTTAAAAATTTATAAATTTTTAAAAAGGGGAAAATTTGGGTTACCAGGTTTAAAAAATTGGTACGCGGACGTACCAATAACGGACGTTATTATAACGACATAGTGCTGCCTGGGATACGTTTAAAATATTAACTTTTCTAGGATTACCAGTACATCTGTTCTTCAATTTAGGCTTTTTACATAGTATAGAAAGAAGCCTTATGATCTGGCTTCGTGTCCGTCCGTCCGTCTGTCCGTCTGTCCGTCCGTCCGTCCGTCCGCATAATTCAAAGTCACTAAATTAGTGACAAAAAACCTTTGTCACTAAATTTTACTTTTTTTGTGGGTGGATGGACAAACGCGTGAATGGATTAACAAGATTCAAAATAATTAATTGAGATCAAACACACAGAGTTGTGGACGCTTTTTCAATTGTTTATGTGATTATTTTATTCATCTTACACTTTTTTTTGGGTTGGTAATAAATGAACTAACCAATTAAAGGTGCGAAAGAGTGAAAGTAAAAATTACGTAAAACGTAAAAATAACACTTACAAAATGCAAATCAATTTCTTATATAGAAAATTTTTGTTACCAACTAAAAAAATTAAAAATAATTTGATAATCCGTCAAAATAAAAACAATAACGATGCTGTAACTGACGTAATACATCGAACAAGCCTGCTAATATTTTTTTTAAAAGCGCTATTTCTTAATTTTAGTATCGAATTTTTAACTATAATATAACTATAATATATAATTAAAAAACATAATATCAAGTATTGGGGATCTTTAGACGCGGAAAAAAATCTCTTTAATTTGATATATCTTTTATTCATATCCGTTATAATGGGAAGCAGGAATTTAGAAAAAATCAATTTCCCATGTTATTTCCCTATGTTCAGATTTCAACCGGTCACTCGGTAGAACATTTTTGTTACTAACTAAACAAATTAAAAATAATCTGATGATCGTGCAGGTAAAAAAAAATTATAAATTTAAATTAAAATAATTACAAAATATTATATAATTGTAAACAAAAAGGTAGCTGTATAGAAGCCTAAAAGCTGCGGTCATCCGAGTTCCACCTTGTTTAAAAACTATACCGCTATTAATCCTAGGGCATAAATTGAATTTAATGATTAGGGTTCTCCGCCATTTTACGCATATAGAGGGTGTCCCACGTAACAGTGGAGAACCTCTGAGATAAAGGACACTTTTTTAAGACAAATTTTTTTTATCTACACCTTGTTTATTATTTTCAGAATTTCTGTGAAAACGGTTGGTTTCTCAAAAATATTTATTTAAGCAAGGTTGTAGCCTGCTAAATTCCCTATCTGCTTTGGGGCATTAGTTTTTCCCTATGACGTTTCGTTTAAGAAATACGGGGATTGCATGAAAAATAAAAATAAGTAAAACCTGAATTTTTTAACATTTTTTCCCTTAATTTAATTTATAACTCGAAATCCGTTGATTCGAGACGATAAGAGGTTATAACCTAATTTATAGACAAGCGAGTAATCTTTAAAAAGTTATAATCCATTAAGTCTAAAGTCAATATTGATTCAAATTTTAAAATTTGATCAAGAGGAAAAATGCGATGAACAGAAAACCGACATCGAAGGTTTAAGTAATGTCTAGCCATCTACTCATCTAAGCTACAAATAACCTATTGGTTAATTTTTCCTATTTAATGAGTTCTTATGTAGGTTGTTCCTTAACCCGCGATTATCTTTCAAATTTTATGGATCAAGAAATCGTCTCAAATGACAATACGTTATAATATTCGTTTCATGTAATTGCACTATTATTATTAAATGTCTGATGACAGCAGTAACCATTGAAAGCTACAATAATGTTTCGTTTTATTGTTCATTTAACCTTATAATTTTAAAAATTTGAATCAATATTAATTTCAAAGGCTAATAATATATAATTTCAATAAAAGTCAATAATATCGGAGCTATGGCTGTTTGAAATCTGAAATTAAAAATTGCAGGAAGGTACCCTGCAAGAGTTTGGACCTGACAAAATTTTATTTGAAAATTTGTCTTAGAAAAGTGTCTATCACCACCTCAAAGATTCTTCACAGTCACGGGGCATTACATTCAAACAATTTAGATTTGATTATTTAACAATTAACAGTCAACCTCTGGAATTAAAAATTTTTACTTGGTCAAAGGATCAGATAATTGTTTGCTGGTCCAAGCTGAATAAAATAAAATTAAAGTTCTCCTCAGCCGTGTTTACTAGTTTTATACGTTAAAATATTACATGTACATACATAGTATTATAAATAATTATAAAATTACAATGTGTAACCTAAAGGTTGCTTTTTTCTAATCAATTAAGTAATTCTGAAACGTAGATAAATAATTAATGTAGTATATAAAAATAATTACAATATTTACATAGTTAATTTATAGTTCAAGTTACTCATTCAATGTGCGTCAAACTGTACATTACCACCCAGGACTGTTATTTACCTTGCACCGTTCGGGGAACGAAAGCTCAGATAGATTACGTAGAGCAAGTCGTAGGTTACTCTCAAATAAAAAAATGAATAATTAGTTATAGGGCGCCAAAAGTTTTTAAATAAATATTACCAATTAATTATTAATAAACGTAAAAACTACAAAAGTTTTTTTTTATTTCCTTGAATATTTACAATCTGTTTTACACAACATTCAGTAAATCAAATGACGTTAAATTATTGACATCTTAAAAATATTTCATTAAATATTCTCATGCAAAATTAATTTACAAATTCAAATGTTTTAATTTTGAATAAAATTAAAGTTGTTTTCTGACATCGTATAGGTAAGTTCGGTGGGATTGAATCCTTTGCAATACTTCTAACCTGCATTCGCGAGTGGTCCAAAGTCAACGTTTTAGATTCATTTGTGAGTTGATTCTACGTAATTGTACTTACATAAAACATTGTCTGATTATGTCATGAGATCTTATTTTTGAAACTTTTCATGATGGATTTCGTGATTTGATACACTGGCATGGAGCAGTTGACCATAAGTATTCTGGCATCTATATTTTAAAATGCAAGATTGTTTTGTTTGACATTGCAGTTTTCCATCTTAGCAGTTGTATACCTAAGTCCAAATGGCTTTTTTAGATTTTAAGTAAATTTTGATCTAGATGGAGCTTAGATACTTTCCATCGAAGTTCCGGTTAGTTTCGGGTTAGGCCAACGATCAAAGGTACAAAACTGTCTCGAAGTATACGTCGGGAAGATGTTATTGGCTATTAAATTTTGATTCTCCCAGATTTGTATAAAATTTTCTTTAGTAAGATGGAGCTTTTAGATACTTTCGCAAGAACACTGTGTGGCAGGTTATGTTTAATTTCGTGGTTCGGATCCCTGTAGACAATTGGTATCTAAACTCCAAGCATACTGTCAGTACACCTGCGAAGATTGGATTTTTTGGTGTAATTCTCTCCATGTTTTACTAAACAGATGTTGTAGATTTTTTTAATAGGTTTTCGTTGGTACAGATTCATTTTAAGAAGCAGCTTTGGAATAAATACTGTCGACAAGACAGTGTTTTGTCATTCCGGCAAAAAAGTATTTCAACCATTTGTTGATTGTTTACACTGGTTTCCGTATTAGATCGTCCATGCTTGTATCAATATACCAAATACGGTTGTGAGTACTTTTTACTGTACCTTAGTCGGAGACATTTCCTGGTTAAATTGGAAAATTACTGGTCGATATCTTCCCAGATTTTTTTGCTAAAACATTCTGTTAGATAAAAGTTTTAATTATTTCGTGCAACATTTGGCTACGTTTTTTCACTTTTACTGTAATTTTGTCAGTTGCAAGTGCTTTGGTTTCCAATTAACCTGTCGAATAGCTTGGACTTTGTTACCTAAGATAATCCGCAGACAGAAATTGCTTCTACACCCAATCTCGCAAGAGTTGTTTCAAACCACTTGCGGTGTTACAACTTATTCTCTACTTCTGTTGTTTCCTAAATTTCCAATTGATGGTTTGGGATGAGTACATTTTCTTCTAGTACCGGTTTTAGTCGTTTGAGTTACAATTTCACAAATTTTTTTAAAAGAATTGGAAGTAAACTTACTGGTCGATATGACGTCAGTTGTTCTGCTTTCTTCCCTGGTTTTAATAAAAGAATTATTTGTGCAACATTTAGGTTACTTTTTTTAACACTTTTCCTGTAATTAAGTCATAACCAGGTGCTTTTTTGGTATTAATATCACGCAGAATAACTTGCTGAACTTTTTTTACTTTAAGCACTTAATCGGCAGATTCATTTGAAATGGTGCGTCCAAATAATCAAGTACTTCATCATCTTCCGCAAGAGTTGTTGGAGAAAATGGTGCAAACACACTTGTAAAGTGTTGAACAAACAAGTGAGCCTTTTCCTTCTCACTTCTGGCCTAGTTTCCTTTATCGTCTTTGACTGGTGGTACTATTTCTTGTGGACGCTTGAATGTTTTTGTGGCTTTCCAAAGTTAATAGTCGTCAGCTTTGGAGTTTGTTAGCCCACGGAGATAATCCCGAAAAAATTGATTTTTAAAATTAGAAAGTAGTATTTTAAACTCTTTTGCGGCTTTGTTAAACTTAGTTTTATTTTCTGTATTTCTTGAAATTTGCCACTGCTTGCGTAACCTTCGCTTTTCAGCAATTTTTTGCTTTACTATAACTGGACATGATTGCATAATGGATGATATATTTTTCTTTTGGTGTCGCTTCCCACGCTGCACTCTAGATGGCTTTAGTTAGGTGTTCAACTGCATTGTCCAAGTCTTCTTTTAATTTCAATAAGATGTTTAATTTAATTTCTTTATCTAATCTTGTTTTGAATAATTCCCAGTCGTTTTTTTTTGCTATATAGTGTTGGTTGCTTTTGCTTATGTATCAATTGCGAGTATATTGTTAATAGGACAGGTGTGTGGTTTGAGGAGAGATCTAAAGATGGTTCTACCTTACATTGTTTGTTGCTTATGTCTTTTGTCACGTAGAAGTCGATGAAATCTGGGACTTTAGTTTGATCTCTTATGATTGCGATGATGATTTCCCCCTCTCAGTTGGCACATTTTACATTGTTATCTCTTTCTTTTCTTTGACAGTTGGCCGTTGGGGTCGAGATAATAAACCTGAACTCAAAAGTACACTTTTTTCTATAAAAATGGCTATACCATATAAAAGATCATAAAAATGTGAATTTAAGGTGAGAATAAATTTAGTCGGACTTCTAATAAGGTCACAATTCAAATTTGAAAATTACAATTTTTTCATAAGAAATACTACATGTAAGTGTATTATTGCAAGGTATTACGTCATTAGAGTTGCCATTCTATTACCAGTCCGCGTGCTGCGCCTGGGTTGACAGTGACTAGTGGTGAGAAGATACCAGTCGCTCCCTGATATCCGTTGTGTTAACATCTACACTTTTTCGAGTTGGATCGTCTTGGGGGATGTTTTTAGTACGAAAGTGCTGGCTTATCAAAACTACTTGAAGCGCCGGAGCGGAACGCAGGGTGCGGAAAGTGGGTTTTGATAAACGCAACTACGTCACGACTGAGATTCACTTTAAGATTCCAGAAATTTTAATGTTGTTTCTTTCTAGTTCTTTCTCCAATATTTGGAGTTTTCCAGCCTTCAGGAGATCTTGTACATTCTACGTCCCTATGGTTAGTGCACGTGTATTCACTATTCTCAAAGCGTCCCCCCCACCTCGGAGATCCGATTGGGAGACTCCTTTTATCTCCGGAAAAATTTTCTATGATTTCAGTCTTGATAATAGGTTTTCATGAGTAAATGTTTTCAAAGTGGTTTCCCGTTGCCTTCCTTGATTTCTTGCAGTTCCCTATTATGGGTACAGACGCGAAGTTACAATTGATAATTATAAATTGCTATGCGCCAACAAAAGAGAGTAGCGATATGGAAAAGAATGATTTTTATGAAGAACTAGAGAAGATTTATGAAGCGGTACCCAAACACGACATGTTAATTATACTAGGGGATTTTAACGTTAAAGTGGAGAAAGAAGACTACATAAGCTCCGTGGCTGGAAAACAAACGATACATGACCCAAATAACAAATACAACAATATGCAACACAAAGTTTATACACAAAAAGTTACACAAATAACATAGCTATGCCCTGGTAGAGCACACGAAGATGGAAACCAAATTGACCATATATTGGTATCGAGAAGGGGGGAAAGTGGGGTAAGAGATGTAAGAACGTACAGGGGAGTCACTGCTGAAACGGCCCACTACAAGGTAGTTGCAAAATAAAGCAAAAAAGAACAGAGCACAGTAAACTAGAAAACCACACAAGAAAAATTGCAACTAAAGAATTTTTTAAGGGGGAGATAAGAAAACGATATCAGGAAACAGTTAACGAATAATTAGCTAAAAGAAAGAAAGGCGATGGGGAGGGGACAAGTTTTGTTTATTGTAACTACACTACAAAGGGGCACTGAAGGTGTCTCCTTAACAATAAAAAAATAAAAAATTAAAGGACCAATTAAATTGAACTGAAGTTTCACTTTAATAAAAAAAATATTAACAACTGCTGAAGGCGTAATTAGTTTCTCACACCCTGAGTGACACTTCGGAATTTTAAATTCCGTTTTCAAAAAAATTTTGATTATTTGCTCTGGGAGACCACACAACGGATTAAACGACCACAAGAATCTATCCCCCCTATTCGAAAATCAGACTCAACATGGGCGAGAAATAGTAAAGAAACGGCAGATGCATTTGCAGAATACTTTGCCGATGTCTTTCAGCCATATCCAAGAGAAACAAGTACGGAAGAAGAGCAACAAATACGTAACTTCCTCGATACACCCACCCAAAAGACTGCTCAAATAAAACCAGTCACAGTTAATGAAGTATCACTAGGCATTCAGCAAACTGCAAAAGCTAAAAAATCGCTAGGACATGATCTTATAACCGGAACCGTTCTTAAACATTTGCCACTAAAAGCACATACTGATCACATACATCTTTAACGCAATGCTACGAATAAACTACTTCCTATTGCTTTGGAAAGTAGTTCAGATTATTTCGATCTTTAAACCAGGTAAACCACCAGAAAAACGCAATCTTATAGCCTATAATACTTTGCCCATGTTCAAAGCATTCAAAGACAAACTAAGTACTAACAGAAGAACAAAATAATTCCGCATCAGTTGCCTTCAGCAGACTCAGCTCAAATTGCACATGAACATCACTGTATAAAATTAAACAACAGCTATCATCTAATTACTTTCACTAATTAAATCGAACCGAAAGAATGTTCTAGGTCAGTTCAAAACGAGTATTCTGACTAGTTCCAATCAATTCAGGAGTTCCGCAGGGTAGCGTGCTGGGTCAATCCTGTAACTCCTATTCACCGCAGACTTTCCTGTTTCTACAAACGTAATGGTGGCAACCTTTGCCGATAATACGGCGGTTATGGCATCTCACGCAAATGCATCCATAGACTCAGATATGCTCCAATCAAACCTGGAAAGATTCAAAAATAGATGAAAACTTGCAATCAAAGTAATGAGAAAAAATCTGTACACATCACATTTACTATGCGCAGAGAAACGTGCCCGCCAGTCACCTTAAATGGCAATGTTCTTCCCCAGGCGGAAGATACAAAATATCTCGAGATGCATCTGGATCGAAGGTTGACATGGAAAAAACACATATGGTCCAAACGAACAGCTTGCCATTAAGCTGTACAAATTAAATTGGTTAATGGTCAGCAATCCCAACCTAACTATAGAAAACAAAATTTTGCTATATAAAGCCATCATCAAACTTATTTGGTTCTATGGTATTTAACTCTGGAGTTCGGCCAACAGCTCAAATATTGAAATCTTACAAAGATTTCAATCTAAAACGCTGCGAAAAATAAGCAAGCTCCATGGTACATCACCAACGAAATCATCCACCGAGATCTGAGAGTGAATACCGTTAAGGAAGAATACGGGCCAGTAGTGCTAGGTATTATCAAAGGCTGTCAATCATCAAACATCTTGCCTTAAACTACCAGACAACTCAAATCAAGTTAGAAACTCAAAAAGTCGATTTTCTAGATCTGCCAAAAGAACATTTTGATACATGCATGAATAAACCAAACCTGTATGTAGCTAGTACTAATATTGTAAATTTTAGCCTTGGCAACTGTCGTGGGACGGTAGGCCATTCAAGTCACAAAAAGCCATAAACCTTACCAAATGTAGAATGTACAGATAGTAAATAAATAAAAGGATTACAAACAAAAAAAAATTTAAACCTACTAAGTCACAATAAATCCCCGCCAAAGGCATGCAACAGAAATTGTAATCTTTACTCACCAAGATATTAGTGTGATTTTGCTAGTAAATGGCTTGGTTAAAATCTTATCGGTTCCAAGAAAGCTTTCCTTCTCCGCAGAATCCTCGCCTTCCAACAAAAATTGAATAAACTAAAATCAAAAATTACAACCCTATCACAACCCAAAACAGTAGACCATATGTGACCCGTTTTGTTTTCAAAGGATGGCAATAAAAATTGTATCCACTCAAGAGCGCGCAGAACCAAAATTGTTACAATGAGTATATAAAAGAAATTCTTCTTTGATACGCCTTGGGAACGATGGATGCTATCACTGTTTTTAATTAAATGATATATCGCACAGTACTTGTAAAACAGTTTTGCAGTGTCTCCAAATCAGGCCTCGAGATACCCCTCACTATATGTTCAACGGTCGTCAGATGTTGACAAATCAAAGCCACATAAAAATTTTCCAATCCAAAAAACTAAAAATTGAAAATCGGCAACCCGATCCAAAAAAATGCAAGGTATTACCTACAAATATTCACAATTAAGCTCTAAATGATTATCAAATCGGCACTAACTGTTATTACAGTTTTTTTAAATATTCAAAAAATTTTTATTTGTTTTACACAAAATGTGTTCTCGTTATTTTTATTTTTCTAACCTGCATATTTTTGAAATCTCAATCAACTTTTAATTTTCTCATGTATCCAGTGTTTAAAATAAATTGAACACCACTTAATCCTTAGATTTAAAAAAATTTTATTTAGCGACGCTGGTTGACATTTGCAACGCTACAACAAGATCAAATATATGAAGTGCAATAGAGACGAGAAGGGTACGCAATCGGACTTAAAGGTAAATGATTTCGCTTTTGAAAAATAGATAGGCTTGTTTAATTAAGGAGTGAAGGTCAATAATGACAGCAGTAGATTAGAAGAAATAATGAGAAGGGTGCAAGCGGGAAATCGGGCGTTTTACGCAAATTAAGCAATGTTAAAAAATAATAAACTTAAAAGAGACACCAAAATAAAAATTTACAAGACACTGATAAGGCCAACAATTGCGTACGCAGCAGAAACACTGTGCCTATCCCAAGCTGAAGCCGAAATGCTAAGAAGATGCAAAAGAAGGATTTTGAGAACTATCTCTAAAAGGATGAAAACGGCGAACATAGAGCATGGATTAATTATGAAGTACTACGGGAGTTTAAAGGGGAGGACATAGTGAAATTCATCAAGTGGCAGAGAATACGTTGGTTGGGTCACATAATGCGGAGTCAGGACAAAGACATTGTGAAAAAATAACATTATGGAAGCCAAGTGAGAATATGATACATGGTCACGATCACGATCTGCCTATATCTATCCACTGCTGGATGTAGGCCTTCCCATTTCGCTCCACCTCCGTCTGTCCTCGCTTCCGCCATCCAACGCACTCCAGCCACTTTCCGGACGTCATCCTTCCATCTTGTATTTGGTCTGCCAACACTTCTTCGTCCTTCTCTTGGTCTCCACTCCAGAACTCTTTTTGTCCATCTGTTGTCGTCTCGACGAGCTATATGTCCAGCCCAGTTCCATTTTAGCTGGGAAACACGTTCAATAACATCTGTGAGCTTTGTTTGCTGTCTTATCCAGATATTTGTCTTACGATCTTTTAATTTTATGTTAAGAATTATTCTCTCTTGCGCTCGTTGTGTTCTTGCGAGTCTCTGTATGTGTTTTTTAGTGAAGCACCAAGTCTCGGCTCCGTATGTGAGTACCGGAAGGACACATTGATTGTAAAGTTTACTCTTCAGGGTGTTCGAGTTTCTGATTTAAAACATTGCTTAGCTTTCCAAAGGCGCTCCATGTTAAGGCTATTCTTCGGGTGATTTCAGTTGTCATGTTGTCCTTGTCCATTGTGATTTTCTGCCCCAGATATACATAGCTATCAACAGTGTCGAGTCGTTCTCCATTCAATATAATGTTGCAATCGTCCTCTGTATTGCTCATGATTTTAGTCTTTGCAATATTCATTTCCAATCCGATTTTCTGAGAGTGAGTGTTCAGTTCTGTGACCATTTCTTGTAGTTCCTGAGGACTAGTACTAAACAATACTACGTCGTCGGCAAATCGAAGGTGGCTGAGATATTCTCCGTCCACTTTTATTCCTTTTTCGGACCAGTCTATTTCTCGAATTAGTTCTTGTAGAGCCGCTATAAACAGTTTGGGGAGATTGTGTCACCCTGTCGTACTCCCTTTTAATGGTATCGAGTTGGTTTTATCAAACAGCGCACACTCATTTTGCAGTTTCATAGATATTCTTGATTAAGTTGGAGTATCTGCTGTCAATGCGGCATCTCCCTAAAGAGTTTAGTACTGCCCACGTCTCTATTGTGTCGAATGCCTTTTGGTAGTCAATAAAAGCCATGTATAGTTCTAGGTTATATTCATTGCATTTCTCTATGAGTGTTTTTATTGTTTGTATATGGTCACAAGTGCTGAAACCTGATCTGAATCCCGCTTGTTCGCGTGGCTGTTGGGAGTCTATTTTGCTTGTTATCCTGTTCGAGATTATTCTGGTGAAGGTCTTATACACTTGAGACAGCAGGCTTATAGGTCTATAGTTGTCCAGCTTAGTGATGTCACCTTTTTTATGGATAAGAATAACATCCGCTTCTTGCCAGGATTTAGGGATCATTTCTTCTTTCAGGCATCTATTGTATAAATCCTCTAGTTCTTTCAGCAGCACACTTCCTCCTTCTTTAACATTTCGGCAAGATTCCGTCTGGGCCGGCCGCTTTGTTTCTTTTTGTTTGTTTTAGAGCGTTCGCGATTTCCTCCGTTGATATTTCAGGTATATCCTCGGATCCCACATTTTGAACCTTTTTCCATCCCGTTTCTATCTCTATACAGGTGGGTTGTTTCTTAGATTCATATAAATCTGTGTAGTACGTTTCTACTTCTCTTATTATTTCGCTTCTGTGTGTTACCGTTTTGCCCTTTTGTTTTTGATTTTAACAATCTCTTTTCTTCCCAAGCTTAATTCTTTCCTGAGGATTTTGGCCGCGGTTTCGTTCAAGTACCTCCATAATTTTATTCATATTACTTTTCTCATGTCCTTCTTAGTTCTTTCCTTATAAGCTTATTCAGTTCTGCCCATTGTATCAGATTGCTGTGCCTGTTTACTTTTAATTTTCTTCGTTTTTCTAGTAGTGACCTGGTATTAGCGCTTAGCTTTTCCGCTTTTATCCTCTTGCCTGCCGCCGCTACTCTTTCCGCAGCTTCTTTTATTGTATTTGTCAGCTTCTCCGCTAGTTTATTTATGGGAATGTTAGGATTGGTTTTTTGGAGAGTACTTTTCAGTATCTGTTGGTAGTCCATCTTGTTTTCTGTTAGACGTTCTGTATTGATTCTTGTCGCCTTCTTTAGGTGCACTTTTGCTCTTGCATTGTCCGAGTTGATGTATACTTTCGCTCTTACCATTCTATGATCACTTCCCGTATTCACCCTGTTTATCACAGACACGTCTTGAATTATGTGTCGTTGGTTTGATATAATGTAGTCGATCTCGTTTTTGTAGTCGAAGTTTGGACTTCTCCACGTCCACTTACGTTTATCTCTTTTCTTGAAAAAGGTGTTCATCGCATACATTCTATTGGTCTTCAGGAAGTTCATCAAGTCATCACCTCTGTCATTCCTCTCTCCCAATCCATACTCTCCGATCGATTCTTCATGTTCGTCTTGTTTAGTGCCTAGCTTAGCGTTAAAGTCTCCAACTATTAAGGTGTATTTAGTTGGGTGCTGCTGCAGACTCTCTGTAAGTTCTTCATAGAATAGGTCGACTTCTTCATCATCGTAACTCGTAGTAGGTGCGTATATCTGTATAACCTTGAGGTCTTGACGGTTTGATAGTTTTAGCGTTATGTATGCTATTCTGTCCGAGAGACCCACGTAATGTTCTACTTTGTGTTGCAGTCTCTTGTTTATCAGGAATCCAACCCCGTTTCTTTTCAAGTTCTCCCGTCCGATATAATATAATGTATGTCCGGTTTTTAGTTTTATTATCGCCTCATCGGTTCGTCTCACTTTACTCAGACCCACAATGTCTCACTTTATCTCTTTTAATTCGTTCTCCAGTTCGGTTAACTTATCGTCTGTTCATTTTCTTGCCTGTTTCGTCATAGATGGGCAGCCAGATCCAACCCAGTTATTCTTAGCACCCTCCGCCTTTCTCTTTGTCCGATCGCTGCCGTGATCAGAGAGACGAAAGCCGCTGGGGACTAAGGGCCGTGGATTATTTGTATTGGGGAGTTTTAGCCATAATACACCACGTTGACCAGACGTTTTGGTGTATGAGACGAACAGTCGTCCCTCCGATTTTAAGAAAGAAAAGAAAACCTTTTGCGTCAGCCCTGTGGGTTTTTGCCATCCACCGGGATTGGTTGCCCGATCTCCGGGAGTCCCCCGCAGGTTACCAGGGGCCACCAGCTTGGAGGTGCAAGTAGGATTTTGACCCCGATACATGGTAGACCACGGATTAAATGGTGAGAGCAGGTGACGGGGGATCTGAGGGATATGGGTGTGTGTGTGGAAACAGGCGGAGGTGGAGGGAGATACTGGCGGAAGCCGCTGGACATAGAAAATTATAAATTAATTTTTTTTAAGGTATAAGAGAAATTTTTGTTTGTATGGGGCTGATCCTTCCCAATAAGTGGAATTGTAAATCCCGAACGGGATAGCTATATTTCGAACAAGAATGTAAAGCTGTAAATAATATAAAATAAAATAAAATTGACACCGGTCTCCCTTATCCTGCGAAGACCAGTTACCAAAAACCACCTTCCGTTATTGACGCTCAATGTGATCGTCCTGGCAAAAGTTCTACCTCTGCAGCAAAACCTCATCTAGCCCTAGTTAAACAACTACTAATTTACTAATTTATTATACATTACGACTTAAAAAATAAATAATGAAATTAAATTTGTAAAGTTTACAATAATATTAATTTTTACTATTAAAATTTTGTGTTGTATTACTAATTTTTAGTATAATTTATGTTTTGAGGTAAATTTACCATCCCTTAAAATTTTCAGAAGCAAGTGGTTGTTTGGTCCGCTTGCCCTGTTTGCTCTAGGCACTGACCTTGATCACATAGTGTGAATATAAATATATTAATTAATTTATTATGCATATGTTTTTAACTAATATTATTCCACGTTTTGGAATTAATTAATATGATACTGTATAAAAAGGCAAACTTCAAATTACACATTTAAAGTGCATCAAGCATTAAACGACTGTTACTATCGATCATAATTATCAATTTATAATGAAATTTGTTGTTATTATTGGCGTTTTCTTTCTAATTTTGAATATTTCTATTCAAAATAAAGTAAGTATAAATGAATTTTAAATATTATTACTTAATATTAGTTTTTGTTTAATATTTCAACTAAATAACTAATTAGGATTTCAAAACCAAATTTAGGTTTTGCATACTTATATAGAGATTTAGAACTGATTAAATTTTAGTTAAAATTGGTTTTTGAGAACTATAGTTTTTTATTTTTTTAATTTTATTATTTAAGATTAGTTTTTATTTAATTTTTTTTGAAAACCAATAAGAGTTTTAAAACCAAATTTCAGATTTTGTACCTTTATGGCATAAACTAGAACTGATTAAATTTTGATTGAAATTGGTTAATATAAACAAATTTTTTAATTTTCTTATTTAATATTAGTTTAATTAAATATTTCATAAACTAATGATAATTACAAAACTAAATTTGGGATTTTGTATCTTTGTATTGAGATTCGGGGATGATTAGATTTAACTCAAATTAATTAATGGAATTTTTTTTCATATTTAAAATTATGTTTTAATAAATATTAAAAGTATGATAAAGTCATGGGCATGGTAACATTTGATTTTTTTAATAATCAATGTTTGTGAAAATATATTTTAAGATGAATTTAATAGTTTCAAGTTCAGTAAATTTTTAAATTAGTAAATTTTTCCACGGTTAGTTATATTTATTATCTATATTTTGATTTATTGCATCTTACCGGATAGACAAGGATTAATAATTGATTTTAAAGATAAAAAATGTAATATTTAAACTGTAAAAAAGTCAGTCAACTGATTTTTCGATCTTTTATTTTTAAAAATTATTAGTGTGCCAGGAAAAAGCACTTGTCTTTGGCCTTGACAAGTGTTTTTCTTAAGTCTGGCCCTAATGTTCTATCTTGTCTTCGGTTCGAAAGAATCCTGACAATACATAGATTCATTGTCATCACTTATTGTACAAACTACTATTGTTGCAATAATAACGTTTCAATTAGGATAGTTTAATGAATTTATATTTTTTTAATATAAATGTTTATTAGTTGGCAGGAACGATAATAAAAAATTATTTTAAAAATCACGAAGAAGTAAAGAAACATTGCATGGTTGATATAAACGTTGATCAAAAATTGGAAACAATTTTTGAAGATAATGGAGACATTGACAGTAGTGAAAACTTCAAATGTTTCATCAAGTGTATTCTTGTAGTCTCGGGTGGTTTAAATGAAGCTGGAGATATTTTTATTGAAAATATAGCAAAGAATCTGCAAATAAATATAGAGATAATAGACGACGCAGAAAAAAATGTTCAGAATTTGATAAAGTCGATCTTTGCCAAGGTGCTGCACAATTAATGGAATGTGGTTTGAAATATTTCGAATCGCATTTATAAAATAATAGGTTACAGAGTTTGCTTTTTACAAAAACTGAAGCTACATACTTACAATTACATTAAAATTAATTGAAAATTATTTTTGAACTTAAGTATAAAGAGCAATGTTATAATAGTTTTTTTATTTATTTAAATTTATATTATGGGCACAATCGATTGATTAAAGTACCGATAAAAATAGTACCGGCTGTATGAAGAATAATTTTGTGGATGAAAAATCTAAAAAATCGTTAGTATGCAACGAGATCACTATCAAGTATTTATGTTAAAATGCACTATAGTCCATTTGAAATAAGAATGCAGTAAAAAATAGTAGGAGCGCTTCCGACGCGACGCAAAGAAGATTCACACAGGGATACGTAAAAATTATTGCTCATTGCTGAAAGCTCACTAATAATTTTGTTTTATTGTTTATTTAACCTATTAATTTTGAAAATTGTTAATTTAATATTAATTTCTGAGGTTAATAATTTTAAATAAATATTCTAATAAATTTTTTAATGTTCTAATAAATATCATATTATATTGTTCAAATACCTAATGAAATGCAAACTCAAAATAATCATTTGTAGAATTTATTGTTTCCTACAATTATTCATAAGTAATCACAATTTCTATTATTTTATTTTAATAAGTATTAATTGTCACTGTTGATTAGCAACTTTATAGGCTCTAAATAACCATAAAACTAATAATTTATAGTTATATCTATAATTACAATTTAAAAACCAAATTACGCCCGCATTTGGGTACGATATGGATAATGTCGAAGATCCCCAAAGGATGTTTCGGAAGGTGCTGCATCTCGAGCGCTTTAGTTGCCTCCCGATCAGACTCAATCGAGATTGGTCGAAGAAAGTGTCTTAAGTTAGCAACCAAAGCGAGTCGAAGTGCAGGGAAGTACTAACGAGACGACGGTCTTGATGCTACTACGTTTATTTAAATTATTTACAAGATTTATATACAAAATTACAAATGCTGATTTATAGTGATTACATTTCAAAAGTTGTGACCTATTAATTTTGATTAGTACTTGATACGGAATGTGCTATGTGCACTTTATTTATTAAAAATACAAAATTTTGCTTATATGTTACAATACTTTAAATAAATTATCTACAGGGTGTACTGGTTATGAAATAAAATTATAATTGTTTAATTATAAGATTAAACAGATAATAAACAAGATTATAATTCCAAAATGAAATAAATATTTTATTTACAATTACATTAATATTAAAATTTATTTATTTAATATTACAATTAATTGAAAATTATTGTTAAACTTAAATAATAAAAAGCAATTTTATAAATATTTTCATTTACTATGTTACACAAAAATATTTTATTTATTATCTTAGAGTTCCTTAAAGCCCCCTAATCTTCATATTTACTAGCAAACAGACTAAGCTACTGACCGCCACAATTATATTTCTTCATAAAAAGCAAAATTATTGGTACTATTTTGATGATTGTAAAATAATGAGAGGCGGTCATTAGTCTAGTAGTTAGAGCGAACGACTACTGATGCTAAGGTACCCGGTTCGAACCCAGGAGGAGTTCACCTATGTTAATGAATTGCCATCATTAACTAATATAGGATAACAGACACATCTGAAGCCAGCCTAGCAATCTACTTCAGATGTAAAGCAAGTCATGCTCACAGTACTAGCAGTGGCTTTGGAACTTTACCGAGGTTACTGTTGCTAATACAGGACCTAGTCCTAAATTAAGAGGAATTGTATGTTCACCTAGCAAGAGGACAAATTTTTAAGCTCTTCACCAACGTGCAAGTATTTTAACACCTTTCTTCTTGCTAGGTGAACTGCATTTTGTGCAGGTGTTACATCTAGCACTTTTTGTATTTTGTAGGGCTTAAATTATAGCTAAGGCACCCGGTTCGAACCCGGGAGGAGTTTACAAAGGAAAGTTTTTTTTCTGACTCTCTTTCTATCGATGACCGTCCCCGTGCTTTGAAAGACACGTAAAGACAGTGGTTCTCCTATGTTAATGAATTGTCATCATTAACAATAATATAGGGTAACAGGCACATCTGAAGTCAGTCTAGCAAAATACTTCAGATGTAAAACATATAATATGCTCACAGTACCAGCAGTAGCTTTGGATCTTTGTCGAGGTTACTGTTGGATATTACAGAACCTAGTCCTAACTTAAGAGGAAGAAGAAGCGATGACAATTTTTTTACGGTTCTGCAATATGTAAAAAAACAAAACTATTGCGTATAGTTACAGTGCAAATCAAAAGACGGTGACGGTTAAGAATCCCGAATCTAGATTTTTACCATTTTTGAAGTGGATTATAAAAGATGAGGGTCTAATTAGCGTATAAAAAAAATAAAATTTGCGGTTGGTTCACACAATTTTGAAAAAAACGGCTTTAAAGTTAATTTGGAATGCAATTTTATCATTGACTTTTTGAACTGTAACCCCGCCCCAAAATTGAAATAGGTTGTGGCGACAGTAAATATACCAGAATCTCGGTTTTCACGACGAATTATGATAGATAATGGTGTAATTAGCTAATAAAAATAATTAAATTTGTGATCGGACAACAAATTTTTGAAAAAAAATCACTTTTTGTGTGAATTCGTTTCTTATTTGGTTGCGCTGTTCCGAGCGATTTTGACACGCGCTAAACTTATTAAAAACATTCCTTGAGCGGCTCCAACTCGAAAAGTTTGAAAGTTGACGCGGCAGATCTCAGGGAGCGACTGACTCCTACCTAACGCTGCTCTAGTTGGCCCCGCCCTAAGGTAGATTCGCTAGTGTAAATGTGCACGGACTGTTATGAAAATGCATAAAATTATTGCGTAATATTACGCAATAATACACTTACATATATTTCTTATAGAAAAATTGCAATTTTTAAAATTAAATTGTGGCCTTATTACAACTCCGACAAGATTGATCCTCACCTTAGAGAGCTTGTATTTTTGTGTTCTTTCGTTTGGTATAGCCGTTTCTATAGGGAAAAGTGTATTTTAGAGTTTGGGATTCTTAACTCTAGCCTCAAAAGACAACTTAGACCAGCAAATTGCTCTGCGAAAGCAAGCGTCTGCCACAGGACCCGCACCACTCGTTTTCATTGAACAGAGCGTAAAGGTAAATCAACAAATCTACCGTGAAAAAATTTTAAGCGATGCTTTGTTATCTTGGGTACGTAAACAATTCGGTAGAAACAATTGGACATTTTGACAAGACTCGGCACCATCTCATAAAGCCCATGAAACTCAACATTTTTACAAGAAAAAGTTCTCAGTTTCATTTCTTTACAACAATGGCCACCACCCCGGACTTAAACCCAATGGATTTTTCCATATGGTTCATTCTGGAGACCACAGTATCAACTAAAAGATATGAGACGGTCGACTCCTTAAAGATTTGTAGAAGATGCGTGTGTATCCTCACACGTTATAATTGTAAAGGTTGCGTTGTGTTGGAATAACTATTATTTTATTTTAAATATTGTATTTACAAAAGGAACTATTATTAAATTTGGAACAAATATGAAACATTACTCGTTACGGGTATGTTGTTTTATTTCGTACTGTCTGATATAATAAACAATAACCTCATGGTTACTGGTTACCATATCAATTTGTGTACCTTCTTTAGAGCTCCCTGATCCCTACATTCATTCCCAAACAGGCTGTGGCGTTGGCCGCCATACTACTCCCCCTTTCGGTAAAAGCGAGGTAAGGAAAGCAGAAAATGAAGAGAATAAATTTGAATTTGAAGGAAAGCTAAGAAGTGGTGAGTAAGGTGTTGAGTGAAATTTAAAATTTGAACTTTTAGATTGTTAAAATTTTGAAAAGAAAAATTAAAATCTAGGAGTTCAGGTTTGAAATTTGTGCCGTGTGGTTGTCTCAACAAATAGTAAAGGTTGTATCACTTGTGTCAGTTTATTCAATTTGTCAGTGTCAATGGGCAGAATGGAGTGATGTGAAATTTTGAAAAATATGTTGGGAGGTTTTGGTGTAGCGTAAATTTATGTTACAAATATCTGCATTAAGATTTGTAGATGTAAATTTGCTACTGTGTCAGTAAGCCAAATTGTAGTTGAATTTGCGTAATACTGAGTGTTTGTGCCTCGGTGTATTTTTGTAAAATTTGATCACTGGAAAATGCGATTGACTGAAATGAAATTGTGAATAAAATGAGTTGTAATATTTGTTTGTCTTTGCTTGTGTTAGTACTTTTGGTTTGGTTTGGGCTTGAAATAAAATTTTGTGTAAAAGTAAAATTTTATGTAAAAGTCAATTTTTAAAATTTTAATTCAAAAAAGGTGATTCGACTACTTTTACGATAGAAGCAGTGATGGTGGTTGTGTTTGTAATGTGTCGATTTCAAGGGAATATGACGTCTGATACTTGTGCCAAAATTGAGCTTTAAAGAAGCTACCACTGTATTGTACTTAGTACGATCATTGGTAATTCTTGAATTACAAATTTTCATTTGGCAAAACCAAATGGCGGTTAGCACGCCAAAAATCGGGACTTCGACACTGACAGGGGCAAGTAAAGGAGCAACATTTTGCAGCGGAGGTTTGACGAAAGGAGCAGTGGGGTGAATACCAGGTGCATCAACCATATTTATGAATAAATATAAATATCAAAAAACTACAAAAAAGGCACTTAGCTATCCTGTCCTGTTGCACTGTGTTATAGAAGCTTGATTACTGGTATTCTGGTGGATACTGTTTAGTTTAGCTGATGATATCTTGAAAAGACGAAACCACTTTACACAAAGGAGGTTTTATACTAAAATGTGAGTTGGAAAATGTTCAAATTTCATTAGAATTGTAAAAATAATAAATTTTTTTCAAATTTCATTAAACTTGAAACCTTTTAAAATATCCCATACAATATACGTACTTTTATTAAATATTAAAAAAATAATTTTTATAAATAAAAAGGAAAAAAAATGATTTCCATTAACGAATTTGACCCAAAATATAATCAGCCCAAACCCTCAATACAAAGATACAAAATACTAAATTTAATTCTAAAATTCTTATTAGTTCTTGAAATATTTTGTAAAAACTAACATTAAATAAATAGATTAAAAAAAGTTGTGCCCATGAACCAATTTTAACCAAAATTAATTAGCTTACATTAATTACTTAATTAATTAAATTAATTACTCTTACGTTGACAATACGAAATCTCGAATTTAGTTTTGAAACTCTTGTTAGTTTTTAAAATATTAAATAAAGACTAATATTAAATAATAAAATTAAAAATATAAAATAATAGTTTTCATAAACCAATTTTAACCAAAATCTAATCAGCTGTAAGTCTCAATATAAGGATACAAAATCCTAAATTTGGTTTCAAAATATTTATTAGTTTCTGCTGTAGAGTGCACACAAAATTTTACCACACACACACACCTACACCCACACGTACACAGACAATTTTTGGAAATGGTTTTATTTTACTCGGAGGACCTCAAAAAGTGTAAATCCATTAAAATCTCAATTTTTTTTTCTGCACAAAAACAATATTACATATGATAAAGTAATAAAAATTTCAATAGTAATGTAATGAAGAAGATTACCTTGATTTTTATTTTATTGGCAATTTTGCATATTACATATAAAATCAAAATTAATAGCATTGGTTAGGAATATGCGAATTTTTATATTTGTAATAAAAACATTAACATTAAAAAACAATTAATTTCGGACCATCAGTTTGGCTTTCGTAATCAACACGCTACAATCGAACAAATTCACAGAGTAGCTAAACAAATAAGACAAAATCTAGAAGAAAGAAAGTATTGCTCAGCCGCCTTCATTGACGTGACTCAAGCATTCGAGAAGGTTTGGCACGATGGACTACTGTATAAAATTAAACAACAGCTATCGTCTAATTACTTTCACTTAATTAAATTGAACCGAAAGAATGTTCTAGGTCAGGGTTCAAAACGAGTATTCTGCACTAGTTCCAATCAATTCAGGAGTTCCGCAGGGTAGCGTGCTGGGTCCAATCCTGTAACTCCTATTCACCGCAGACTTTCCTGTTTCTACAAACGTAATGGTGGCAACCTTTGCCGATGATACGGCGGTTATGGCATCTCACGCAAATCCATCCATAAACTCAGATATGCTCCAATCAAACCTGGATAAGATTACAAAATGGATGAAAACTTGGCGAATCAAAGCTAATCTTACAAAGATTTCAATCTAAAACGCTGCAAAAATAAGCAAAGCTCCATGGTACATCACCAACGAAATCATCCACCGAGATCTGAGAGTGAATACCGTTAAGGAAGAGATACGGGCCAGTAGTGCTAGATATTATCAAAGGCTGTCCAATCATCTAAACACTCTTGCCCTTAAACTATCAGACAACTCAAATCAAGTTAGGAAACTCAAAAGAGCCGATTTTCTAGATCTGCCAAAAAGAACATTTTGATACGTGCATGAATAAATCCAAACCTGTATGTAGCTAGTACTAATATTGTAAATTTTAGCCTTGGCAACTGTCGTGGGACGGTAGGCCATTCAAGTCACAAAAAGCCATAAACCTTACCAAATGTAGAATGTACAGATAGTAAATAAATAAAAGGATTACAAACAAACAAAAAATTTAAACCTACTAAGTCACAATAAATCCCCGCCAAAGGCATGCAACAGAAATTGTAATCTTTACTCACCAAGATATTAGGTGTGATTTTGCTAGTAAATGGCTTGGTTAAAATCTTATCGGTTCCAAAAGCTTTCTCTTCTCCGCAGAATCCTCGCCTTCCAACAAAAATTGGGATAAACTAAAATCAAAAATTACAACCCTATCACAACCCAAAACAGTTGACCATATGTGACCCGTTTTGTTTTCAAAGAAAGGCAATAAAAATACAAATACAAGACACTGATAAGGTCAACAATTGCGTACGCAGAAACACCGTGCCTATCCCAAGCTAAAGCCGAAATGCTAAGAAGATGCAAAAAGGATTTTGAAAACTATCTCTAAAAGGATGAAAACGGCGAACATATGGCATGGATGAATTATGAAGTACTACGGGAGTTTAAAGGGGAGGACATAGTGAAATTCATCAAGTGGCAGAGAATACGTTGGTTGGGTCACATAATGCGGAGTCAGGACGAAGACATTGTGAAAAAATAACATTATGGAAGCCAAGTGAGAATATGATACAGGGTAGACCACGGATTAAATGGTGTGAGCAGGTGACGGGGGATCTGAGGGATATGGGTGTGTGTGTGGAAACAGGCGGAGGTGGAGGGAGATACTGGCGGAAGCCGCTGGACATAGAAAATTATGAATTAATTTTTTTTAAGGTATAAGAGAAATTTTTGTTTGTATGGGGTCTGATCCTTCCCAATAAGTGGAATTGTAAATCCCGAACGGGATAGCTATATTTCGAACAAGAATGTAAAGCTGTAAATAATATAAAATAAAATAAAATTGACACCGGTCTCCCTTATCCTGCGAAGACCAGTTACCAAAACCACATCCCGTCATTGACGCTTAATGTGATCGTCCTGGCAAAAGTTCTACCTCTGCAGCAAAACCTCATCTAGCCCTAGTTAAACAACTACTAATTTACTAATTTATTATACACTACAACTTAAAAATAATCAAAGAAATTAAATTTGTAAAGTTTAAAATAATATTAATTTTACTATTAAAATTTTGTGTTGTATTACTAATTTTAATAAGAATTATTATTAAACGTCTGATGACAGCAGTAACCATTGCTGAAAGCTCACAAATAATGTTTCGTTTTATTGTTCATTTAACCTTATAATTTAAAAAAATTTGAATCAAATATTAATTTCAAAGGTTAATAATATATATAATTTTACTAATTTTTAGTATAATCTATGTTTTGAGATAAATTTACCATCCCTTAAAATTTTCATTAAAATGCTTGGTCCGTTGCTTTTAGGCACCTTTGTCCTTGGGACCTAGGACCTTTGTCACATAATGTGAATGTAAATAAATATATTAATTACTTTATTATGCATATGTTTTTAACTAATACTATTCTACGTTTTAGAATTAATTATTAGGCAAACTTCAAATTACACATTTAAAGTGTATCAAGCATTGAAGCATCAACGACTGTTACTATCGATCATAATTATTAATTTATAATGAAATTTGTTGTTATTATTGGCGTTTTCTTTCTAATATTGAATATTTCTGTTCAAAATAAAGTACGTATAAATGAATTTTAAATATTATTACTTAATATTAGTTTTTATTTAATATTTCAATAACTAATAAGAATTTCAAAACCAAATTTAGGTTTCGCATACTTATACAGAGATTTAGAACTGATTAAATTTTAGTTAAAATTGGTTTTTGAGAGCTATAGCTTTCTTATTTTTTAAAATTTTATTATTTAAGATTAGTCTTTATTTAATATTTTAAAAACTACTAAGAGTTTCAAAACCAAATTTGAGATTTTGTACCTTTATGGCATAAACTAGAACTATTTAAATTTTGATTGAAATTGGTTAATATAAACAGTTTTCGTTAAATCTTTTTATTTAATATTAGTTTAATTAAATATTTCATAAACTAATGATAATTACAAAACTAAATTTGGGATTTTGTATCTTTGTATTGAGATTCGGGGATTACGTTTTTAATAAATATTAAAAGTATGATAAAGTCATGGGCATGGTAACATCCGATTTTTTAATAATCAATGTTTGTGAAAACATATTTTAAGATGAATTTAATAGTTTCAAGTTCAGTAAATTTTTAAATTAGTAAATTTTTCCACGGTTAGTTATATTTATTATCTATATTTTGATTTATTGCATCTTACCGGCTAGACAAGGATTAATAATTAATTTTAAAGATAAAAAATGTAATATTTAAATTGTAAAAAGTCAGTCAACTGATTTTCGACTTTTATTTTTAAAAATTATTAGTGTGTCAGGAAAAGCATTTGTCTTTTGCCTTGACAAGTGTTATTCTTAAGTCTGGCGTAATGTTCTATCTTGTCTTCGGTTCGAAAGAATCCTGACAATACATAGATTCATTGTCATCACTTATTGTACAAACTACTATTGTTGCAATAATAACGTTTCAATTAGGATAGTTTAATGAATTTATATTTTTTAATATAAATGTTTATTAGTTGGCAGGAATAATAATAAAAAATTATTTTAAAACTCACGAAGAAGTAAAGAAACATTGCATGGTTGATATAAACGTTGATAAAAAATTGGAGACAATATTTGAGGATAATGGAGACATTGACAGTAGTGAAAACTTCAAATGTTTTATCAAATGTATTCTTATAGCCTCGGGTGGTTTAAATGAAGCTGGAGATATTTTTATTGAAAATATAGCAAAGAATCTGCAAATAAATATAGAGATAATAGACGGCGCAGTAAAAAAATGTTCAGAATTTGATAAAGTCGATCTTTGCCAAGGTGCTACAAAATTAATAGAATGTGGTTTGAAATATTTGGAATCGCATTTATAAAATAATAGGTTACAGAGTTTGCTTTTTACAAAAACTGAAGCTACATACTTACAATTACATTAAAATTAATTGAAAATTATTGTTGAACTTAAGTATAAAGAGCAATGTTATAATAGTTTTTTTATTTATTTAAATTTATATTATGGGCACAATCGATTGATTAAAGTACCGATAAAAATAGTACCGGCTGTATGAAGAATAATTTTGTGGATGAAAAATCTAAAAAATCGTTAGTATGCAACGAGATCACTATCAAGTATTTATGTTAAAATGCACTATAGTCCATTTGAAATAAGAATGCAGTAAAAAATAGTAGGAGCGCTTCCGACGCGACGCAAAGAAGATTCACACAGGGATACGTAAAAAAATTATTGCTCATTGCTGAAAGCTCACTAATAATTTTGTTTTATTGTTTATTTAACCTATTAATTTTGAAAATTGTTAATTTAATATTAATTTCTGAGGTTAATAATTTTAAATAAATATTCTAATAATTTTTTTAATGTTCTAATAAATATTATATTATATTGTTCAAATACCTAATGAAATGCAAACTCAAAATAATTTATTTGTAGAATTTATTGTTTCTACAATTATTCATAAGTAATCACAATTTCTATTATTTTATTTTAATAAGTATTAATTATCACTGTTGATTAGCACTTTATAGGCTCTAAATAACCATAAAACCAATAATAATTTATAGTTATATCTTAAATTTTAATTTAAAACCAAATTACGCCCGCATTTGGGTACGATATGGATAATAAACAAGATTATAATTCTCAAATGAAATAAATATTTTTATTTACAATTACATTAATATTAAAATTTATTTATTTAATATTACAATTAATTGAAAATTATTGTTAAACTTGAATAATAAAGAGCTATTTTATAAATATTTTCATTTACTATGTTACACAAAAATATTTTATTTATTATCTTAGAGTTCCTTAAAGCCCCCTAATCTTCATATTTACTAGCAAACAGACTAAGCTACTGACCGCCACAATTATATTTCTTCATAAAAAGCAAAATTATTGGTACTATTTTGATGATTGTAAAATAATGAGAGGCGGTCATTACCCTAGTAGTTAGAGCGATTGACTACTGATGCTAAGGTACCCGGTTCGAACCCAGGAGGAGTTCACCTATGTTAATGAATTGTCATCATTAACTAATATAGGGTAACAAACACATCTGAAGCCAGTCTAGCAAAATACTTCAGATGTAAAACATATAATATGCTCACAGAACCTAGTCACACAATTTTGAAGAAAAACGGCTTTAAAGTTAATTTAGTTTCAAATTTTTTCCATTACCAACTCGACACAGCAATCAGAGATTTCTGGAGGTGAAAACATCATCAATATACTTCAACATCCAACCCATACTTGACCTCACTAGGTCATTAACAAATATAGAAACAGCAGGGTCCTAAGTTAGAACTGAGGCACCCTGACTTAGAAAAAATTGAATGCGATCTATGTACTCTACAAAATATTTCCTATGAAAAAAGTAAGATTGCATGAGTTTCAGTATAAGTATTGGAAAAGTCCATTTGTTGCACTTGAAGCAGAAGAATGCGTAAGTCAATCTGATTGAACACCTTCTGGATATCCAAGTAGATGAGATCTACTTGCCCTTTACCGTTAACCTCTTCGGAGACAAATTGCATGAAGTAGGCAAGATTAGCTATAGTTGACCTTATGAAACCATGCTGAGATGGAGAGATAATAGCCTCAACCGTAGTAAACACGTAATTAACATGTAAATAATTAAAGCTTAAACGTAATAATAAACCTATGCCTAAATGAATGAAAATGGATAAAAATCTATTAAAATTGAAATCAAAAACTATATTGGAAAATTGTTTTAATAAATTAATTGACATGTGTTTTGACAAACCCATATCGACATACTAGATTTTAAAACTGAATGTCACTAACACAAGTAAACAAAAAATATTGTAATTTTAAAATATTTTATTCAACATATAATTTCACAAGTTAATAAACATTTACATTAATAATTTTACAAAAGGCATCTAACTAACTCTAAATATTATACATAATATAATATTATCTAATTGCTTGAAAATTTTGTATACATATATTTTCTATATTCACATTTATATAATTTTCATTTCATTTTATTTTTAATATTTTTTGTAATTTGTGCAACTACTATTAGAATATTTATGATTCAGTTCATTCATTATTTAGTTTGTACTTCTATATAATTTTATAACATAAATAATTTAAATATTAAATATTCAAATTTTTACCTAGTGAAAATTTAAATTATTATACGATATACGAGTACCTACCTATATAAAATAAATATTAAATTATTTCATAAGCTTTTAGCAATGATAAATTTTCCCCATTATGTGTTTTATTCGTATTAACTTTATATTTACAAATTGAAAATGTCTGAAGATGAATTATTATTTGCATAATAATTAGTATATGAAAACCTTCTCATGAATACTTCAACATCGTCGTGTCCCAGAAGCTGTTACATACGAATAGAACGCATCGCTTTTACAAAAAATTAATTATGATAAAATATGATATCAACACAACAGTGGAAAATTTGGTAGCCTATTAATATTTCACAATAGTAGTTTACGGTTCTGTGAAGTAGATCAGCACATTGAAGTACTAGTTTCAGGATATGTTGCTATTGTTAGTATTTAATTCCAATTTGTAGCAACATCTACGAGTTTCGAGATATACAAATAAAACAAAATTGATAATGACGCACATGTTGGATTAACAAGATTAGTTGTGCATAAATTTAAAGTGGCTATTTTGAGTTTTTGACAACGATAAAATTACTTACTTTTTAGAAAAGATTTGTCTATAAGTTGTATGTAAATATCATCATAATCTGATAATAATTGCGACTTCTCGAATTTAAGATATATTGCTTCTGCAAGGTGTTCTTTAGTAAAGTACAGCAAGATATTTTAGCTTATCCAAAAATTCTGAAAGTTTGCCACTTTTCAAAATAAAATTAACATTGTACCAAATTTTATGTAGCTTGGTGCTGCTGCAGTCTGTTTGCTGAATATTTAAAATCTGTTTACACCTCTGAAATGCACTATATCATATTTTTTATTTATGGAAGCCTTATCGGCAATACCATAAAATTAATAGTTGCGGTGCAATGGTCGTTTGAAGACAGAAAATCAAAAATTGCTTTTAAAGAGGAGTACCCAAGGGTTTGGTCTAGGACAAAAATTTTATTTAAAATATCTCTTAGAAAAGTATCTTCGAGGGGTCAACCGCTACAGGAAATCCTGTACAATTAACTTCACATACTTCGTCAAAATTCACCGTATTTCATATTCTTCATCAGTAATTCACCGTACTTCATCAATAATTCACTGTACTTCACCTACTTCATCGATATATTCATTGTTTTTCACCTATTTTACAAGTACTTCATGTATTTCATGTATTAATTACATGGGATTTCATGTACTTCATGAGATGTGTACAAAAACTTCACCAGCGGTTAACCCTCTGTATCTTCTATCATCACCTCAACGGTTTACCATGGTCCCGGGGACACACTGTATGTGCTATGACCCTTTCTATTTACGCAATATAAATTTATTACACCAACTATAAATATTTTTTAATTATTAAATTTTGTGGCAGATTTGGAAGATAATATTTTTGAAAAAATTAAACATTAAATGGTAACGATAGGTTGAAATTATCTCGAATTATAATCTAGTGAATCGAGAAATATGTTGCAATCCAAAACTCTTATTTATTAATTCAAAACATTAATATAATACATTTGCGAAAATATTTCCTTAAAAATCAGATGTGGCCATTCCCCAGACTTGGTCATACTTTTATTAAATATTAAAAAAAAAATTTTAATGATAAAGAAAAATATAAAAAAATTATTTTTAATAATAAAGAGGAAAAATATTTTCCGTTAACCAATTTAACCCTAAATCTAATCGGGACTAAGTCTCAATACAAAGATCCACAATACCAAATTCAGTTTTGATATATGTCCGTGAAGTTAGCCCCTTTTTTTAAATTGAAAAAAATTGATTGTATTATATTGTTTTCAATTTGTTTTGAGTGTTTTGCTAAATTTAGTTCAAAATTAATATAGTAAAAGTATTTCTTTCAAAAAATTTGAATTTTTTTGTATTTATTGTTTTCAATTTGTTTCGGTGTTTTGTTAAAATTTCAGTTTTAAACTAGAAAACCGAAATCACAAACAAAATTTCGCCAGCCCCTTTTTTAAAAATTTGAATTTTTTTCTTGTATTATATTGTTTTCAATTTGTTTCGGGTGTTTTGTTAAAATTTCAGTTCTAAACTTAATAAAACGCGGAAATCACAAAACAAAATTTCGCGCCAGCCCCTTTTTCAAAAATTTGCAATTTTTTTTGTATTATATTGTTTTCAATTTGTTTCGGGTGTTTTGTAAAAATTTCAGTTCTAAACTTAATAAAACCCGAAATCAAGAAACAAAATTTCGGCCAACCCCTTTTTAAAAATTTGAAATTTTTTTCTTGTATTTGTTGTTTTCAATTTGTTTTGGGTGTTTTGTTAAAAATTTCAGTTCTAAACTTAATAATAACCACGGAAAATGCGAAATAAAATTTCGCGCCAGCTCCTACTTTTCAAAATTTGCAATTTTTATTTATTATGTTGTATTCGATCTTAAAACCAACAAATACAAAACTACCTGAGTGGACTGGCGTAAAATATTATTATTAAGTTTAGAACTAAAATTTTTAAAAACTCAAAAAAATTTGAAAACAATATAATACAATCAATTTTTTTCAATTTAAAAAAAGGCTAACTTCACGGACATATTTGATATTCTAATTAATTTTTGAAAGTTTTAATAAAACTAATATTAAATAAATAGTTGTCCCCGATAATCCGACAGTTAAGGGACCGAGAGTGTCGGATTACCGAAATGTCGGATTACCAAAATGTCATATTACATATCAAAGATGTTTTATTCTTAATGCGTTTGAACACAATGAAGTTAAAAAAAGAAACAGTAAAGGTACATGTAATTTATTAATACCAGTATACAAATAAATCATATGTAAATGTAAAAGTTTTAAAAGAAATAATAAAATATAGTTTAAAATAATTGGAAAACAATGTTTAGACCTTGTATCTGAAAATAACCAGTAAAATAGTAAAATTAAAAAATAGTTTCATGACAATTTTAACAATGACAAGCTTTAATATTATAAAAAAATTCAAGTTTCATTTTAAACTCTATTAGTTTTTAAAATAATAAATAAAGACTAATATTAAATAATAAAATTTTAAAAATAGAAAACAATAGTTTTCATAAACTAATTTTAACTAAAATTTAAAATACTTAAATCACTATAAGATATGAAATCTTAAATTTGATTTTGAAATTTTATTTAGTTTTAAAATATTAATTAAAACTAATATTAAATAATAAGATTTAAAAATTTAAAAAACATACAGTTTTCAAATTAAAATTTTAAATTCTAACTAAAAATTTAATTAGTTTTAAACTTTGTATTCATTTAAAGTATCTAATATAATAAAATTTAAATTTGAAAAAATTTTATATTATAAAATTTAATATAAAATTAATAAGTATGAAATCCTAAAAATTTTAAATATGTTAAATATTTTCAAATAGTAAACATATTTATTAACAAAATCTAATCAGCAATTAATCTAATTATATTAATATATTGGGATACAAAATCCAAAATTTGTATTTAAAATTTATTAATTTTGCTGTAGTACAAATTGATCACACACACCACAACATTTGAAAAACATTTTCTCAGGACCAATGTGAATAATATCATCTCATTTTTCTCAATTTTCAATTATAATCATAAAATCTCCTGTTACGGCCCAACCATTGTTCAATTTGTTTACGTATTTCCCCTTAATTGTATATAAATGAAAATCTTCAGTATAAAACTTCTTTCCTTACGACATTTGTTGAATCATAATCCATATTCGCAAAACTCTACTGACTTTCACCGCAGATGTCGCCATCCATGCCATTTTAAATTCTTTATAATTAACAAAAATAAAAACAATACCATTAAAAAGAAGTGTTGTTCGCCGGTGTAAGTGCTGTATTAAGTCTTGTAAGGACGTCTTTGTATAATTGGTTTTGTGAGTTGATCAACGGCAAGTCTTGAGTGTTGGATCTTGTTTTGGTTATCTGATTTTTAACGTATCATGTTGATTGCGTCTTTCGCGTATGGGAAGATTACTTTCGATTTTTTCTTCTTTTCGTTGATTGGCTGTCCTTGTAGTTTAATAGAAGTCTAGTGGATAACCTTCCTATAAGGATAACTTCGAGTTACAAAACTTTTTCCAACGACATTTGTTATATTGCTTGTACTTTAATTTGTATCCATTTTTCTACAGTCTTATCCCCATTGACTGTCCTGCATAAAAAAGGTATCGATATAAATACCACTTTGTCAAAGCTCTGCCCTTGAGACTTATTTATAGTAATAGCGAATGCCAACACTATCGGAAATTGTCGTCTATGCAGTACAAATGGTAATCTGCTTGCAGATGTATCGCCTGTATCCAATTTAATTCGGGGGATAAATATAACATTGCCGATATGATCACCAGTCATAATCTTACCAGCTATTGAATGTTTATGTAATTTAACAATTTGTAGACGCGTACCATTGCAGAGGCCATCCTTAATACTTAGATTACGAATTAGCATAACAACAGTTCCTATTTTGAGTTGTAACTTGTATACCGGAAATCCAGGGTAATTCAACGAATTTAAATATTCGACTGGATATTCCAACTGAATGTCTTCATCTGTTTGATCGAGCCCTCGATGTTTGGCTGTATCTACACTTAAATAGGTATGAACCTCGCCCTCGACTAAATTCAGAATTTTATTATTTAATGTGCGAACATCATCATTGTGGCAAGCTAATATAATTCGGTCGAAGAGATTGGCATTAGAAGAAATGGACTTGCCGTAGATATCATGAATTATATTTGTAGATTCCCAGTTATCCGGTACTTTTAATACGTCTATATTACCATTGCCAATATTCAATAACCAATTTGCATGTTCAATATCAGATGATCTCATGTTTTCGTTAATTGAAATTTAATACAGCTTGACCTTTTATATTATAGGGTAGATATATGCATTTAATGAATCGGCTCATCGGATAATACATCGGATAATCGGATAAAATGCATCTGCGCGTTGTATCTGCGCGTTACATTTTAGCGTTGCATAAAACCCTTACCTTTTATATTATAGGGTAGATAAAGTAAAATTCCATAAATTGTAAGTATTATAAATAATTTTTACATTTATTTTTCGTAGGGTTATTATTACACTTTCAAAGATCAGAATAAAGCAGAATACAGGGTACACATTAACTCAAGATGCAGAAGAAATACCAAGATATCAACAATTATATTATAGAAGGATTCTTGTTTAAACGAGTCGAATGAGTTTCCAATCAGTTGAAGTTCTCTGTTTAACTTGGCGATCTGACGATTGAGGACATTGCAAGAAAATTGAAGAACAGAGTAACGATTGCAACAAAAGTATGGAAAATATTAACATATACTGCTGACACCGTGATTATAGCCAGATCAAGACAAAAGATGATGCACTAAGTATATGAAATTGAAGAAAAGAGACAATACGCGACAAAATGAAATAAAGATCAAGAGATATGCATATGAAGAGGTGGAAAGATTTAGGTGTCTGGGAGTACAACTAAGCAGAATCACGCGAGAATACAAGCAGGATGGAAAGCTATACAAATAGGAAAATGTTAAAAAACAAGAGCACATCTATAAGAACGAAGATAAGATTATACGAGTATAAGACCTTTGTAAGAATAGTAGTCACATATGCGGCAGAGACATTGATCCTGACTACGAATAAAGAAGAGAGATTGAGAGTATTTGGGAGAAGCTCAAACGCTGAGGTAACAAAAATGTTCGGAAACGGAGACATTGTGAAACATGCGAAGGCGCCAAGAATTTGATGGGTGTACCACCTAACAAGAAGGGAACTACTAAGCGTACTAAGAAAAGTTACGAACTGAAAACCGAGTGAGACGATAAACAGAGGAAGAGTAAAAGTTAGATGAATGGACGAAGTGTTAGATGATCTGATAATAAATTAATTAATAACCTGAAAATAATAATCTGTAATAAAAGTTTGCTAAAATTAATACAAATTAATATTAATACATTTTAAAACTGTTTGATTTTAGAATCAAAACTTTCCAATTTTAAAGTGATATCAAGTACTTTTAAATTATTGACAAAATATTGAATAGTTGAAATTTTGAATGCAGAGAAATGGTTTTCAAAAGAAAAACAAAACATTTTTATATTAAAAGTAACTGCTTTTAATATCAAAGTCTATATTGAAATATCTCATTTACTTTCAAGCTGTTGCTTGTTATGTTTTTTAAAAAACGAAAGTATTTCTAATAAAATAAGAGTAAGAAGGTTTTTAAACAAAACAAAAATTTTGAATCAAAAGTAACTGCTTTTGATTTCAAGGTTAATGTTGTAATATTGTACTTTGAATGAAACGAAAACAATACTATAAAACTGAAAGCAGTTACTTTTTTGCTTATATGAATAAAAAAGTGGTATAGGTATTTTTTATATTAATAAAAGTTGCAGAAGACAGTTTACACGATTGTTAAAAATTTAAAATATCGGTGAAAATAAAATAAAACGCAAAACTTTTAAAATTGTGTTTTGGTTACAATTAAAATTCCATTTTTAAACAGAGACGGTGTTCATTCAATTGGTAGTATTGAAATTTAAATATATTTTCTGCAATTAAAATTTGTTTATCATATAAATTATCACATTTTTTTGCGAATTTTTAATATTTTACTTTTTCCAAAAAAGAGAAGGGGCGGTCAAAACTTGTTGATAAGTTGAAAAATATATTAAAAACTAATTTCCACTTATCGTTAAAATTGATCTATTCTTAAATAATAAATGTTAAAAACAGAAAAAAAATTGATTAATGTAATTTTTACATACAAATCAAAAAATGTATTTTAGAAATTTATATAAAAAGAAAAATAGTTAGGTATTTGATAAGAAATAATTGTCTGAATGAATAATTGATTGTAAAAAACCTGACATGGTACATACTGGAACAATGCATACTATTAAATAAATAAAAAGTTAAATACCCATAGTTAGGTATGTACCAATAATAAAATAATCAATTTATAAAAAAAATATAATGAGTACTTTTCCTAGAAAATTATGAGAACGTGGGCATTATTGATCTAATTGGCAACTGGTTGCGCACAGCACCGCGACGCATCAACGAGGCGTCATGACGCAAATATAAACGATAGTTTGAGCTGGACAGGGTGGTTGCTACAATCGGTTTCCATCCCGAATTTTACACCCTACGCCAGCGATGGTCCGGGCGGTGTTAGCGCTGCACCCGCTGCTGCTGGCCACGGTGGTGGTAGCTGTATGTGCTGCCATTCCTCGCGCTGTTATGGCCATCGACCTTAGCAGATTATACGGTCACTTGAGCTTCAAGCGAAATGGTAAGTTTGCACCGTCCTAACCGCACTTGGGGTCACATACATCAACAGTTGTGTGCCGCATATTACGATCGATAAAAATTAATTTTTTATTTAATTTGTGTGTTTATTGCACAATATTACGTCAAAAGTTTATAAATCAACAAAATTAAAAAACAGTTTATTCGTTCAATTGATCCTATTTCGTTGTTAATAGGTGATGCGTGCCATCCCTACGAACCCTTTAAATGTCCTGGAGATGGCAACTGCATATCTATTCAATACCTCTGTGATGGAGCTCCCGACTGTCCAGATGGTTATGATGAAGACTCCCCGTCTTTGTACAGCAGCTAAACGTCCTCCAGTGGAAGAAACCGGAAGTTTTTTGAAGTCTTTACTTGCAAGTCATGGGCCTAATTACCTCGAAAAACTTTTCGGTAGTAAAGCTCGAGATGCTTTAAAACCTTTAGGAGGTGTAGATAAAGTAGCAATAGCATTGTCGGGTAAGTTCATAAGTGATATTTTAACAAGATTTTAGCTAAACAAAAAAGTATCATTTTTTTATACTTTTCAATAGAAATTTTTTTAAAATTTAATCCGCAGATACATTCGGGAAATTTAATGCGTAAATATTGGAACGGCAACAATGCTGATATTTCAGATTTTCATATTGTTCTCACTTGAAAGCACTTCAAGTCGATAAACGTGGAGTGCACTCACTGTAGTGTAAAAATGTTAGAAAAATAAAATATTAAACAAAAGAAAAAAAATTATACGGGGCTCTGTTTATATTATAATATTATCATGTAAGAAGTGGGTTATAATAAGATTGAGATTACTCAAATTAATTTAATCTAAGGATAATAACTTCTTTGAACTTTAAAATTTAAATTTTGTAAAATTGTTCACACTTGAAAACACTTCAAACAGCTAAACGATAAACTGATTTTTCATTTTATTTTTGTAAGCATTATTCTAATTATGGTCTTCCAGTTTTATCCAAAAATATGTCAAAATTTTTCCAACAAAACTTGAATGCTATTGATATGATTACTCATTAAAGTCACCAATGGCTGGGGATAATTTGTCTAAAACATGAATGTATCCAATCAGAAAACTCCAATAGCTCCGAGAAAGTTGCGTCGTCGGTATAGTGGTTATTAAAATAAGCTTCAATAAATTCCAAAGTGTACTCGAAACATTTCATTGTGTTAGTTCAATACTGCAAAAACTAAAAAAATTTTTTTTGACTTATTGTAGTTTCTCAACAGTGCAATGTAATAAACAAATAAAATTTATTTCTATCAAATTCAATCGAGAGTTTTGTAAACATTGCCCGAAGTTATTACTTCGTAGTAATTGTTTTGTTAAAAATAATTTTGACGAAAGGCGCCCTTAGCTTTATTTTATATAAATATAATTGATTTATTAATTTGTGAAGTTATATGTTTAACAATAAATTTAATAATTTTCAAGTTTAGTAATTGATTTTTTAATTGGTAAATTTTTTTCACTTACATACTACGTATTTGAACAAATTTTTTAGTTTAAAACATTATTGATCAACCATGTTTTGATTTATAGAATCTCGTTAGTTAAACCTAAACCGATAATTAAATTCAAATATTAATTTATATTCAAAAATTAATTAGTGAAAAAATATATAATTATAAATTATTTTTTTTACTTTTTACCAAATTTGATATCGACACACTTGATATTACTTGGCTAAATGTAAAGTATTATTTTGAATATTAACAAAATGTCTTTTAAGAATGATAAAAATTTTACCAAATTCCATTATCTATGAGGCTAAATGAAATATATATGGGCCAATGTCATGTTTTCTCAAAATTCTTCTATAATATTAATGAAATAATTTTTGTGACCTTTCAGCAAACTTTTACCAACAAGTTTGATTTAATTTTTGTAAACGGTAAAAATATTTGAATTAATATTGAAATTGCACAAAGCAGTTTTTAAGAAAATGTGGATGTGAATGCGAATAGTGAAATAATATCATTGATATTATTGAAGAATTTTGAAAATATGAAATTGATCTACATATATAAAATTACTTCATTCGGTCTACACGAGGGTCAACCGCTAGAGGAAATCATGTACAATTAACTTCACACTTCACGTACTTCATCATAATTTACCATACTTCTTCGTATTTCATATACTTCAGCAGTAATTCACGGGACTTTACGTACTTCACCAGTAATTCACCGTACTTTATCAATAATTCACGGTACTTCTCCTACTTTATCGATACTTTATTGTATTTCACGTACTTCATCGGTATTTCACAGACTTTACGTGTTAAAATATTACCGATTTTACAAAAATATGTTAACTGTATGTTGTATGTGTCGTTTGTGTTCATCACAATTTTTAAAACGTAACGGGCATAGGTAGCGAATCCGATTAATGGGATAATTATTATGACGAATAATAATTATTTGGAAATGTCAGAATACTCTCTTGGCCGTTTCTATGGTAACGTGACATTTTTATAGTCATTATTGCAATACAAAGAAATTGCATAAAATGAAAACAACCAAACAAATGATAAATATTATCCGTACCCCTGGGTACGGAATTTATAATTATGCAGTTTATGATTAATTGTCAGATTATGAATTAAACACATTTACTTGGCCATAGCTAATTTTAAAAAACTTGAAATATGCTTAAATATTAAATTCACTTTTAATAAAAATAAATTAGTTAAACGGGGGTCTGGGGTGTGGAACACCTCCAGTGCTTTTGCAACGGAGATTGTCAGTTTACTTCTGATAGAAAATAAACTACTCGATCCGGGGGTTCTACATGTTTTGCAATGTTCTTCATTCCAAAATTTGTGCACTGGAGGGTGTTCCACACCCCCCAGACCCCCGGATTGAGTAGTTTATTTTTATCAGAAGTAAACTAAAGATCTCCCGTTGCAGAGGCACTGGAGGGTGTTCCACACCCCAGACCCTCCGGATTGAGTAGTTTATTTATTATCAGAAGTAAACTGAAGATTTCCGTTGCAGAGATCTACCCCGGGGGTACGAATTTATAATTATGCAGTTTATGATTAATTGTCAGATTATGAATTAAACACATTTACTTGGCCATAGCTAATTTTAAAAAACTTGAAATATGCTTAAATATTTAATTCACTTTTAATAAAATAAATTAGTTAAACCGGGGGTCTGGGGGGTGTGGAACACCCTCCAGTGCCTCTGCAACGGGAGATCGTCAGTTTACTTATGAGAGAAAATAAACTACTCGATCCGGGGTTTAATTTAATTAATTGATTACTGTTAAACTAGCAACTACCAAA
>JARFIX010000234.1:0-146754 GCA_036346125.1 Lycocerus yunnanus
ACCTATTTTAATTTTGGTGGGCGGGGTTACAGTTCAAAAGGGCCAATGATAAAATTGCTTTCCAAATTAATTTTTAAAGCCGTTTTTTAACCAAATGTTTGAACCGACCGCCAAAAATTTTTTTTAATGTGTAGAGAACGATATTCTCTTTCATAATTCACTTAAAAAATCATGAAATTCTAAATTCGGGTTTATTGACCGTCCCCGGAAATTGTTTATAAAAAAGAAAAATATAATACAAACGCAGACTGTCTATCCAGAATTTCAATTAACGCTTTAGAAAATGAATCAATAATTAATAATCCAGGAGAAGTAGACGAAGACATCCTTGAATTTTTTCGGGAATTTACTATCGAAAATACAATTACAAACCAACCCCAACCTTCGACTAGTAAAAGCATACTATCAAAAATTAAAGTTTTATCCGATATGCAAATTAGACCCCCAATGTTAATATTAACGACAACCATTCTTTAACCTCTACAGTACATTCGAACATAAACGAAAACACAAATGTTGGAATTCAATCTTGTGACGAAATTATTAGCAATAAAATAAATCAAATTTTAGTGTTCCCAAATCCATATCATACAGCCCAAGTCAATCGAGATAGTTATCGATATTTAATCGATAGTTAAGACCGTGTTCGACTTGGACGCTTACGTGCTGTTGGTACCAACGGATGCAAACGCTTATAGCACGCAAATTTTGACGTTCGACTTGCAACGCTCACGCCGACGTTTCAAATCGAACGATATGTTAGCACCATCAGCGCTGCAATTTAAAAGTGACAGTTGCTTAACCTATAAAATATTCAAACAATCTGAAATAATAATTGTTTTTAAATGCGATTACGTTTTTAGGTATTTTTTCACAAATTAATAACTATTATTTCACACAACAATTTATTTTGGGTTTACATTTCATTTACAATCTTGTCACTAATTTTTTTATAAAAAATTGAGCGGTAAAACAAGGGCAATAAATTATTGAAGTAATAATTAATATAGGACAACTAATTTTATGTTTAAATTTAAATATTGAAGTTAAATAGTAAACCTAAAATATTTAGGTTAACTTTAGCTTTCAAATAAATTCAAAAATAATTACAATTTTTACCACTACAGCGCCGCGCTTACGCTGCCCTACCTAAATGAAATTTGCGTTGTGAGCGTGAGAAAATGGCGAATCCATGACGTCACGGTTGCGTTTACACGGCGCTGTAAGCGCCAACATTTCCAAGTCGAACGCTTAAAGCGTTTACGTTTGCGCCAGTTTGTACTAACTAACAGCGCTGTAAGCGTCCAAGTCGAACACGGTCTAAAAATACCCGAAAAGGTAACTGTTTATGCATTCGTTGGTTTTGCGTTAATATTTTGTGCGCAGCACTTGCAGAGTTGTTCTGCGAGCTGTTGCAGTGGTGGGAAGAGTAGAAGAGTTGTTGCTGTGGTTGTTGTTGAACGTCAACCGAGCCGCTAATATGCTGGTTAATTACGATGCACTAAGTACACATTTATACAATTACGAATAAAGTTTATTTTAATTGCAAACAAAAATAGAAGTTTTACTAAGTGTCAATTACTACAAGATTGGTCCTTCGATATGGATTTGGATATTCGAAATTTACAAATTACTACATTTACATACAACACATGTTTGGGTCTACCACGTGCAGTCCAGACAAGAGCGATAAGGAAGTACAGTCAATACGAAAAACACACGAGTAAGACATTCCTTTCTTATTACTTTATTTTTTACTTGCATTCCTTTTCATTTGTTTACCAATTTGATTTTGCTAAAGCACAGTGTAAAAATGAAAAAGAAAATTACAGTTTTAATTTCAAATCGCGCTGCTTTGACAGCAAAAGTTAAAGCATTCAAAAATTACGTTTTCAATTTACAACAAAAATTCATTGCTAAAACCATTACAAATTGCGACGCAATAGAATTACAATTGCGGGTAAATTCTATTGAAATTCGGAAAATATGCGAGAACGTCGACGAACATTTAGAGGAAATAAATAAATTCGAGGCATCTTATTATAGGTCAAAAAACATCACAGGGGCAAAATGCGAACACGGGTCAACTGCCAGTTGAACCGACACCGATGCGAGAATCGGCGCAATAGGGATGTTGCATGATTTTTGAAGTATTTTTTTTTATAAACTTTAGGTGCTGGTAAACAGCACTGCATAGATAAAAAGTTTAGGAAACCTTCAGTTTTCTCAAAAAAATGTATAAAAAATGATTTTTGAAACCGTATTTTTAGCGCGAATGACGTCACAAACTATTTTTGAAACAACTGGCAACACAGCAAATGCAGTTTGTGTTAATAAAGTAACCTATAAATAATTTGTGTAAAAATGGAAAAATGAATTTCAATAAAAACACGGAAAACTCGACATAAACCATTTTTCCTATAATTGTTTGTGACTACAGTTTGTATTAAAATAAATATTATATTAATAAAAAATACAATTTAATTGGTAAACGTTATATTGTTTGCAACTGTCAAATACAAGTCAAATATTTAGCTGTCAGGTCTTTGCGACGTTGTAAAATTTCCATAAAAACGTTCGGGATCACGTGTATGGCGTCAGAGGTGTAATCGGCTGACCGATTCATTTTTGAATTTCAAATTTGGTTTTCTCAACGCAAACCGCATTTCAAAAATTTTTATTTCGGTTATAAATTTCATTTGATATTATTTTCAAGAATTAATAGGAGTTATCACTAAATTCGATACCATGCAACATCGCAATTGTCAAATATTAAATTACCACAAATTAAGTTACCTAAATTTGAGGGTTCCTACGAAGGTTGGCTGGAATTTCGCGATACCTTGCAGTTCTTAATACATGAAAATACTACTATAGATGATACGAAAATGTCACTACTTACGAGCGGCGCTTGCAGGGACCGCTGGGCAGGTTCTACACTCAATCGAATTTTCAGCCAGTAATTACGAGATGGCATATCAATTACTTTGTAATCGCTATGATAACGAAAGGCTACTAGTCCACAATCATATTAAATCACTTTTTAATATTAAACACATAACAAAAGAATCGTCGTCAGAGTTACGGAACGCTCATTGATGATACTTTGAAGCATTTGAGGTCTCTCAAAAGTTTGGGTCAAGCAACAGACAGTTGCGACACGTTGGTAATATTTATTTTACATAGTAAGATCGACAATACAAGTTTAAGGAAATGGGAAGAGCATAAAATTAACGGCGAATTTCCAACTTTTAACGAATTCATTGCATTTTTAAAAAACAGGGCTGATAGAAGTTAACACTGATACAATTCTAAATTCTGATAAAGGTCATTACATTAAAAAGCCTAATAAACAATTGAATTCATTTTACACAGCAAATAACCCGTGTGTCACTTGCAAAGATGCCAAGCATCAAATTTACAATTGTACAAAATTTACAGTTCTATCAATAAATGATAGAATAGAGCAAGCAAAGAAGTCACATCTTTGTTTCAATTGCCTACGAGCTGGTCACATGCCATCAAGCTGTATCTTTTCAAATTGCAAAAAGTGTAATAAAGCATAACACATTACAGTAAAGCTCCTTATTCGCGGGGTATACGTTCCAAAATTATGCCGCGAATAAGGAAACCGTGAATATGGAATAGTGATTTGTATGGAAATGCAAGGGTTGGGTTCCAAGGTACGAAAATAAAATAAAATAGATAAAAATAAAATCAGTTTAATCACATACCTATCATTATTATTAATTATTATTGTTTGAATTATTTGGTTTAAAATATTTAGTAATTTTTCTTGCTTTGCCGTCTTTAAAATGCCTTTTAATTCCGCATGGTATTCAGCTGTGGCAACTTCAATTTTCCTTTTAAAAGGAAGGTTTCTTTCCAAAACGGGTCAATTTTAATGAAGTGATCTCACAGTTCATTTGCCATTTGAAACCTGCGGTCTGGTTTTTAAGGTGATTGTCATCGTATCATTGTAAGATGTTGAAGCTTGAAGGGTTTTAACATTTCCTGCAAGTCGGCTTCACTTAAATCTTCATCGTGTGATTGAAGCAGCTCTTGAACGTCACTCGAATCTATCTGTTCAAAACCATCATGTCCTATTCCATTAGCAATTTGTACAATTGTGTCAGTTAATGTTTTAATTTGTTTAAATCCTCACTTTCACAGACTGTTAGATCAACCTATAGTTTTTCCAATATGATTGCAATGTGTATGCAATGCTTGAGCTCTTGTAACGATTCCTTTATGTTAACAATGCACATTGCTATGTTAAATTTTTCCAGAATTCCATAAACTCACGTCAGAATCACATTCCATGATATCCAGAATGATTTTAAAGGTTCGCCTAATGTAAAAGAGCTTGAAAGCTTGAATTATTCCCTGGTTCATTGGTTGAAGTAAAGCCGTCGTGTTCGGAGGCAAAAAAATCACCTTAATATTTAGTTGCATGGTTTCAAGCTCATGAGGATGACCCGGAGCATTGTCCAAAATAAGAACCGCCTTGAAGCCTAATATTTTTTCTTTTAAATATTATTATTTAATTTTGAGTTTTGAATATAAATTATATTCAAAATCGTAAATTATTAATCCGCGAATAATGAAATTTTCGGCCGGGAATACAGAAAGTGGCCTCAATTTTTCTTCCGCGAATACTGAAACCGCGAATAACGGAACCGTGGATAAGGAGCTTTTACTGTATTACATTTGAACAAACAAACGATTCAGGTTCAAATGATGTTCCAATTTCAAACACACTTACGATTACAAATTTGTTTCTCAACAACACCCAAGTCTTATTATCAACCGTGCTTATTTTAGTCAAAGTCAGAGATGGCAACAACCTCAGATGTAGAGCTTTATAGGACTCCGGATCTGAATCCCATTTTATGTCAAAAGTTTATTTGACAAATTGCAACTGTCAAAAACAGAAATACAATGTTCCATCAGGGGAATTAATCACATTTCATCTTCAATAAATTACAAAACTCAAACTACAATTAAATCTAGAATAAATTCATTCATAGCGGAAATTTCTTGTCTTATCGTACCAAGTATTTCGGGCAATATTCCAAATTTTCACATTTCGAAATCTGAATTTAACATACCCCAAAACTTACAATTGGCTGATCCACATTTTAATGAATCTAGACCGGTAGATATATTAATAGGCGCAGATCTATTCTGGAAATTAGCTGGCGTGGGTCAAAGATCGATTACCAAAAACGGACCCATATTACAAAAAACCCTATTCGGTTGGGAAGTTTCAGGATCGACTTTTTCATTTAATCAAAGGACTTTAACATCGCAGTCCATAGTCAATTGCAATTTTTCATTAGAATCACATGAATTCAATTTAATACAAGGGCAATTGCAACGTTTTTGGGAGATAGAGGAAATAGCAGAAAGGCGTCAACTTTCTCGCGAAGAAGAAGACTGCGAGTCTCATTTTCATGAAACCGTATGGAAAATGTCAGATTTATGGTTACTATACCATTCAGGGATAGCTTAAATACATTAGGCGATTCATTAGTGTTTGCTACAAAGCGATTTTACGGATTAGAGCGACGATAATCAGCTAATCCAAATTTTAAAGAACTTTACATACAATTTATGCGTGAATATTTAAATTTAGGGCGTATGTCAAAGGTTCCTGATGGGTTCCACAACACAGAAATTTGTTATTACATGCCACATCATGGCGTGCTAAAAGAGGAAAGTTTAACATCGAAATTACGCGTAGTCTTTGACGGAAGCGCGAACAACTCAACAGGTTTTTCAATAAATAATTTCTAAATGACAGGTCCTGTGTTGCAACATGATTTACTATCGGATCATTTTGCGTTTTCGAAGTCATCGGTATGCTATTGTTTCAGATATTGCAAAAATGTACCGCCAAGTACTAATAGTTTCTCATCGGCGTTGTTTTGCAAAGAATCGTTTGGCGTGAACATCCTTCCAATCCCCTTGGTATCTACGAACTAAATACGGTAACATACGGCACTTCAGCTGCGTCGTACTTGGCAATTAAATGTTTGTCGGTATTAGCAGAACGAAATCGATTACAATATCCAGAAGCGTCTCGCGTAATATACGAAGATTTTGATGTCGATGATTTACTAACAGGTTTCAATGACCCTGGAGATGCTAAACTAATATGCTCTTAAATAAAGGAAATCTTAAACGGGCTGGATTCCAGTTACGAAAATGGGTTTAAATTGTCCCGAATTACTAAAGGCGTTTCAAAATTCAGAACCTTTGGCGGTTTTAGATTTTGGTTCGCGTGAAAATACGAAAACTCTGGGACTCCATTGGTCTTGTTCCAGAGACGAGTTAATTTACAATATTTAATCAATACAAGCTTACAATTTTATCTACGGTTTCACAAATTTTCGAACCGTTAGGCCTTGTCAGCCCATGCACCGTTTTTGCAAAAATTTTATTTCAAAGCCTATAGCTACTCTAATTAAACTGGGATGAATCCTTACCAATGTCAATTCATTCTCAGTGGTTAAGTTTACGCGATAACTTACATTGTTGTTGTTTTTCAAAGCTGGAATTGTCTCTGGATTATTCGCATAACATCGGTCTTTAACGGCACCCCACAGGAAGAAGTCCAGCGGTGTCAAATCGCAGCTACGCGCAGGCCAATTGACATCTCCTGAACGGCTGATTATGCGGTTGTCAAACTTGGTGCGCAGAAGGTCGATCGTAAGTCGGCTTGTATGGCATGTGGCGCCATCTTGTTGAAACCAAAGGTCGTCCACATTCATAGCGTTGATTTTAGGCCATAAAAAGTTGGTCAACATGGCTCTGTAGCGTTCGCCATTGACGGTAACGGCGTTGCCAGCATCATTTTCGAAGAAAAATGGGCCAATTATGCCACCACTCCAAAATCCACACCAAACTGTGACTCTTGGAGGATGCATTGGTCTCTACGATTGCATGTGGCTGTTCCGAACCCCAAATCCGACAGTTTTGCTTGTTCACATATCCGCCGAGATGGAAATGCGCTTCGTCCGAAAAGATGATTTTTCGACCAAAATCGACGTCATTATTGAGCTGGTCTATGGCCCACACAGCGAACTGATATCGAAGCGGATGGTCATTTGCTTTCAACTCCTGAGTCATCTGGATCTTGTAGGCGACTAATCCGAGGTCTTTGTGCAGTATTCTCCCAGGCTGGTGCGACTAATGCTCAGTTGCTGCGATCGGTGTCGAGTTGAGGTCGTCGGATTTTGTCTCACACTTTGGGCCACAGCCTCAATATTCTCGGGTGTGCGCACTGTCCGAGCTCTGGAACCACTTCTGTCATCCACTAACATCCCTTTCTCACGAACTTTCTTCACCAATTTGCGTATAGCGCCTTCGGTGGGTGCTTTATCAGGACCCATATTTCTTTTCAAAATTCGCACAGTTTTGGCGACACAGCACTGACTTTGAAAATAAGTTTTTAAAATTTCAAAACGTTCTTCAAGAGAAAACATGTTGTTTTGTGCCGCGGACGGTATGACTAATGAACTGTAAGAATTTCGGGTCTGTAGCTCGTTTGCCGTTGTCATACGACGAAATTCAAAAACGTACCAACAGATGGTCCACCCTTTACTTCGTTTGGAATTCCCCAAAATTTTAATATGGGCAAAGGTACCGAATTCAATAATGAAACAGTAAAAGAAATTTTAAACGTTCATAAAATAAAAATTTATTTCTCAACAACAATGCATCATGAATCGAATTCTATGGTTGAACGATTCCATTACGTACGATCATTGAACATTTGAGAATTCTTAACGAAATATATCCTAACGAAAAAGACCTGATGGATTATGCCATCATAGAATACAATAATTCGATACACGGTGCTACGAATTATACCCCTTTTCAATTAACTTTCGGTCATACAAATTCCAAAAACCCAAGTGAAATTTTCAACTCAATTTCATTCTACACCGAATATGCAGAAAATCACAAAGACAAATTGAAACACGTTTACCGAGACTTGCATGAAAAATTAAACGATCAAAAACGCACAATAGTTGTTAAACATAATGTTCACGGAGACTCTAACGAAAATTTCAAAGTAAATTAAACCGTTTATAAACAAAATACAAAAATTCGGAATAAGAGAGAAAATAAATTTATTGGGCCCTTACAAATTACCGAAATTTTAGACAGAAATAGAGTACAAATTACTAACAAACAAAACAAAATGAAATTATTCACATCAAGGAACTTAAGAATCCTATTGTTTCAGATACACGTTGTTCATCACAACAACTATCTCCGCAAAATTTCACAAAATAATCGATAACCCAGGGCTTTGGCCTTTAAAATTAGAAAATGCTCAAGTTAAAATATATACTACTTGGTCATTCTTTCAAATATACGACATTACTGATACAGTACAAGAATTCGATTCACTTCAATCAAAATTAAATCAACTTAAAAATTCATTCGAAATCAGTTCAACAAATCTTACTGGGAGTCATAAACAAAAACTAAATAATTCCTACAATTTAATAAATACTTTAGAAAGAAAAATAAAGTTGCAAATTCAACAACTTAATCCTTTAAACAAAATAAGAAATAAAAGAGGTTTAGTAGACTAATTAGGATCCATAATTCGGACAATCACAGGTAATTTGGGCCAAAATGATGCGATAAAATATGACAAAGCAATAACAACTATTTCGGGAAACCAAGAAAAAATTAAATCTTTAGTAAAAGAACAAATAACCTTATTACAAAATGCAATTGACAAAAATTATCAGAAAAACATTCAAACAGTAACACAAAATCAATTAATGCTAGAATCCAAAATTTTACAAATCGAAAATTTTTTAAAAACAATGAAATTTAAAAATATCGAAACTTATCATTTCCTTCTTAAACAAATATTCCTTTCACAAATAATGGCAGCCTTTCAAACAATTTATGATTCATTGGAAAAAATCAAAGTAGCTAGCACCTTTTTAAAAATAAATACTTTTAACAATTCTATCTTAGACCCAAATGAACTACTAAATGAAATTTTAATAATTAATGAACAATTAGATAATAAAAATAAATTTCCATTCGATCCAAAAATTAAAATATACTTTTATTCGCAAAAATTATGGAAATAAAAAGTTATAATAAAGGATATCAATTTTATCTTTATTTTAGAAATTCCAATAGTGGAAGCAGAAGGTTACAATTATTATTATCATTTATACCCTTACCAATTCTAACAAAAACATCCTTCAAAACTATAATTCCTCATTCCGAATATCTCCTTTATAATGAGCAAAAATATGCATTTTTTAATGCAAAATGTCTTGAAATCTCAAACAAGGCATACTTATGCCAAAATGGAGAAATCGTCGATTTTAAAGAAGATGCACCATGTGAAATTCAATTGCTAAAATATTCAAAAAATGCACCAAATTGTGAATTAATACAAGTTCAAATAAAAACGCCAAAATTCAAAGACTGGAAAATAATCAATGGATCATCATTACACCAAAAAGTGTCGTTGCTACGAAAAAGTGCGGCAGTGAAAAGGACAGTGAAATCGAAACAAAATGTGAAGTGAAAATAGAAGAGATAACATTAAAAACTTTTAAGATTTTAAAATTGGAATTCAAAAACATAGAACTACACCTAAATTGAACATATTCAGTCCGCGTCATAGTAACGGTTGCGACTACACGCATATTTTTCTGCTCGTCTTAATTTAATTAATTTTCGGTATATACGTATTTCATTATTTCATTATTAATAGTTCTGTTAATCAAATTTGTTACTGTTTCTTATTATAGCATTACAGCTTAGTTAAGTTCGTGTTCTATTGCTTATTTTCGTAAACTTAAATATAATTTGTCAAAAACTGACAGAAAAAAAAAACCTGGAACGAAAACGCACTATTGACACCATGGATGATACCGATACAACTCAAGACTTGAATATCTCCTAAGTTAGAACCAAAAAAATAAAAAGTGGAACATTAAGTCTAATTTCAAGCCTAATGTAACCGTATTGACATCCATACCGATAGTACCAGTAACAAGTATGGAACTGGGAAACAATGATGTTGAGGAAGTTCATTGCAATAACGAGGAAGATTTTCATTGTCTAAAACCCCGAAAATATAGTAAGCAACCGGAACAACCAAAATCATGCTTGGTATCAACTCAAAATCAATTTAATTCTCTTCAAACACACATAGATAGCGTAGATGTTCCGCAATGTGAAACACCAGCTGAAGAACAAGACATAACAGTATCCACGAACAAAGCCTCTAAAAAATCGTCAAAAACCCAACCAAACCTCCGCCCATCATAATAAGCAACTTCATCGATGATCACGCTAACTTTATGAGCAGTATTAAAAAAAACTGCAGCAAAGGTTTCCACATCCGATATTTTAAGAATACTACCGGAGTGTACGTGTATGATAAGGACGAATGGGCTTTACTACAAACACAATTGGACAAAAATAAGAAAGAATTTCATACCTACACTCCACGAGACGAAAAACTCACGCTTTTATACTAAAAGGACTGGACTTAAAACCAAGCACAGAAGAATTACAAATAGAACTTAAAAGGATAAACTTAAACTGCAAAAAAGCTTTCCTACTATCTAATACAAGTCGTCCGTTGTTTATGGTAGTAACAGACGACTCTGTTACGGAAAAATGGCTCAATAACGTGGTGAAATATATGTTCAATGTACGCGTCTTCTGGGAAAGACATCTAAACAACAAAAAACTGACGCAATGTCACAGGTGCCAAATGTGGTGTCATGCAACCCAAAATTGCAGACACGCACCCAAGTGCCTTAAGTGCGGATTGGGACACTTAACTAAAGAATGCCAAATTACGCCGGAAACTCCCGCTAGATGTGCAAACTGCGGAGGAAATCACCCGGCAAATAGCACCCTTTGTGTTACATACCTAACAAAATTACAACACATAAACGAAGGAAAGGAACAGAGGACAACTAATCGAGTAGGATACGTGCACAATTCAAACGGTTTCCCGGTTTTAAATCAGAAGACATTTACCACGGCCCCACTACCAACGACCAACGTATGGACCGAACGCTCGAATGCTAGAAATAACATTCAAGCAAGCCAACGCACATCGAGTCAGCATAGCCAACAACCAATCCACACTCAAACACCGACGAGTGCCTTTGCTAACTTGGTAAACGTTGCTCAAGAATTGAACACAAACACCAATATGAGCGAGATGTTTAGAGCCCTCAGCGACTACAACAACTTGCTGAACGGTTGTACGACAAAATCCAAAAATTTCAGGCGACCTTAGACTTTTTGGCAGAATCGACAACTATGACATCTAAATTAAAAGTTAATTTATGGAACGCTAATAGCATACATAACAAAATTTCGAAATGCAAAATTACTTGGTGTCGAACAAAATCGACATCCTTCTGGTGTGCGAAACAAAATTAAATGCAAATAAAACCATTAAATTTCCAGGTTACTCCGTACTTCGCAGAGACCGGGACAACAACGTCTCTGCCGGTGGCGTTGCAGTAATTATTAAGAACGAAGTACCCCACCAACGTATCGACATACCGACCACCGACATGGAAGCCTTGGGAATCAAACTGCAAGACAAGACCACTTTAATTATTGCATACAATCGACCATCATACACTTTTAACGACATTGACTTGGACCAACTCTTCGGAGTTGGTGACAAAATTTTATTAGCAGGTGATCTGAACGCAAAACATACTTACTGGAACAATTACACGCCACCGAACCAGAACGGACATACATTGATACGCTACTGTATGGACAATAACTTGACATCCATTTCTCCGACGGACCGACCAACTACCCCATGAACGGGACGACCCCAACCACGATAGACATTTTAGTGACAAAGAACGTCAACAACGTGACAAAACCGCTTTCGCTGCCAAAACTAAGCTCAGACCACAACGTGGTGCAATTTTATTTTGGCAACTACAGAAATGTCATGAACGATACAAAGACAATTACCAGTTACAAAAACACCAACTGGAAAAAGTTTAGATCCGACCTTGATGAAAACATCCAAATTAACCCAAACATTCATTCGATCGAGACGCTACAGACCGAGGTTCAAAATTTGACCCGACACATCACTGACGCAAAAACACGAAATTCAAAATTAATCAAAATCAACCATAACAACCTAAATCTACCCGACGATATTCTGAACCTTATAACCGACAGAAACCACTTCCGACGTCTTTGGCAGCGAACGGGAGACATGGCCTACAAACTTATCATGATGAGAATGACAAGGGACATACAAGACAAAATTCGACAAATAAAGAACAAACAATGGGCCGACTTGCTTTCAAATTTAAAGCCCCAAAACAACTCCATTTGGCAACTGACAAAAAAATTGAAAAAAACTTTTAAACCCATTCCGGCCCTAAACCTAGAAAACAACGTTACCGCAATGACCGACGTAGAAAAAGCCGAGGCATTGGCGGTAACTTTTCAAAAAGTTCATAACAACGACACAACGGACACCAACGAACAAACCAAAATTAGAAACGACGTGAAGACATTTTTGAAAAGACTTACACATTGACAAACGACCAATACGAAAAAATCATAACCAATCCAACAGAAATCAAATCTTTTATCAAAATTTTACCCAATAGTAAAGCACCAGGACCCGACAAGATCGAAAATTTAATATTAAAAAATCTTTCAAAAAAAGCAATCGTGCAACTAAATTATATAGTGAACGCAATTTTCAAACTACAGTACTTCCCAACCGACTGGAAGCTGGGCTTGGTGATTCCGATACACAAGCCCAACAAAGACGCCACGCAACCGACAAGCTACCGACCGATCAGCCTGTTAAATACACTTTCAAAACTGACTGAGAAAATTATACTGGACCGATTGCAAAACGAAGAGGACGACCTCAAAATCACTAACAAACGACAATTTGGCTTCACCAGAGGACACAACACGACACTACAAATTGCGAGAATTACTAACGACATTCTAAGAAGTTTTAACAAGGACCAAGTAACAGTCATGGCCCTGTTCGACATCGAGAAGGCATTCGACAAAGTCTGGATCGACGGACTGACATATAAATTAATGACCTACAAATTTTCGGCTCACCTTATAAAACTTATAAATTCTTACCTCACCTCTCGCGCCATGACTGTGAAACTTAACAACGCTACCTCGACGACAAAGACGATCAACGCAGGGGTTCCCCAAGGCTCCGTGCTCGGCCCGAAACTTTTTAACCTTTTTATCAACGACATACCGACATTTGCAAAGACCAAAACGGCCCTGTACGCGGACGATACAGCGATATATGCTAGCTCGTTCTACGCACAGGTGGCCAACAAACAATTACAGATACACGTTGACATACTGCAACCATATTTTAAAGACTGGAAAATTACACTTAACTCACAGAAGACGGAAACGATTATTTTTACCCGCAAACGGACGAACATTAAAATTTTTGACCACCTCAAGGTGGATGGACACAAAATTAAACCAACGACGAAAGTTAAATATTTAGGAATGACAATGGACGCGCGACTTAACTTTCGACAACACCTACAAAACAGGAAACAATTAGTATACGGACAAATGAGAAAATATACCCACTGATGAAAGGACAAACGATGACCGGCACAAACAAACTTTTACTATACAAGACGCTACTTCGACCCATTCTGACGTATGCCTCGGCGGTCTGGTGCAACGTTTCCAAGACGGCCATCAAGCCGCTGCAGGTGTTCCAGAACAAGAACCTGCGACTAATAACCGGACTGGACCGATACACACGGATAACAACGCTACACAAACTGACGAACATGGAATATTTTCAAGACCACATAAACCGACTCTCGACTAAATTTTATGACGCGCAAATTTTAAACAGTGACCTTACGAAAGACTTGACTAACATACGGCACGACAACGCACCTTATAAAATCAAACATAAACTGACTTATCAAAACTTACCAATTTTTCGACAGACTCTGCCCACGGACTTCGACTCCGACGACGATGCATAGTACCACGACAATTGACATCTGCAACGCCACCGACACGGAGTGCTTAGACATTCCAAATTCCGTGTACATCTTTTAAATTGTATATAGTTTTTTTTTTAATCGTTTAGCAAGTAAGTTTTATTCCAAATTCAAAATTTAAAAAAAAATGAAGAGCAGGTTTTTTGATTTTTTCCTGCAAATTTCCAAATTACTACAAAATTGCAACGCAAACGACAAATTATCAAAAGGTCATATATTTATTAATTATTTACAACTGTTTAGGCACTAACAATTTAGTCAATGAGAGTTACGCGTTAACGCAGGGTCTCTCAACATCTCGCTTATCTTAAATTTTAGAAATGTTATATTATATATACTGTTTTTAAAAATAATTGTAAAAGTTAATTCTTAAAATAAATATTGTTCTGTTCTGTTCTGAACATATTCAAAATCAAAAATTCAAAGTGATTTTAATTTCAAAACTGTAAAATTAGATTCTACAATTGTGGGTGAGGTAAAAAATATTTATAAACGATTCTTAACGGAAAACAAAATTTAGATTCGCTGAACAAAACTCCAATACACTTTGATAAAATTAGTGGATATACAATAATCGTTTATATTTTAATCATTATTATTTTATCTTATGTAGTTTTTAAATATTATCATAATAAATGTAGAAGTTCGAAATCTGCAACAGAAGAAGTTGAAAGCAAAGATGAAAATTCAAAGAAGGACATCGACATAAAATTATCTTCGAACTTTGCCAACCCATAGTTCTCATCTTAGAACGGAGGAGTTACAATATCCGATTAACATTATAATTATCTTTTGTAGCTTCTTGCAAATATATAATCGTAGTGATAAGAAATGTATAAAATAAAACTGTAAAACTTGTAGAGATGCTTTTTGCTTCATCTAGTTGCAAGTTGACAATCGTTGTCAAAGTAAAAGAAAAGTCCTGTGAAATGAAGCTTTTTATAATTTTTAAAAAGTGGTTTTTGTCCAAGTGAACCAAAATTGCTTTTTATCAATCGTTTTCACCTAAAATTGAAAGATAGCGTTTTGAGTTATAAAATTTAAATCTCGACTACGTGAAATTATGCTTCAATACAAACTGAGTTTTAATATTTATTGGTACTCTTACTTGTAATATTGTATTATGCTTAAAAAATCGATTTATTACATTGAATAAACAATATGCAGTGAATTTTAGAATTTATAATGTTATCTCGTATTTTCGAGATTAGAAACTCATAGTATGATGTCATGATGTCTAGGAATTCCAATCTCAAGGACAAGTGCTTAGATTTGCTAATGCAGACTTTTTACTCTTTTCATTTTATACGTGATTATTTTTACATGTACACATAACATATTTATGATATTTGTAAAAATTTTTGCAGTAGGTGAGTCGTAGCTGAATTATCAAGTGACGAAAGAAAATTCCAATAATATTTACCTTATACCTTATAACGGAATAGTTGTTTAAAAAGAGTAGTTACTTTAGTACTTTGAATTTGATTAATTACGGGAATGACATCATACACAATGCGAACCAGGTTTCAGTTTAGACTTTGACCATTGCTATCTAAACATTCATTCATTATTCATAGAAGGTTTTCGCACAAAGAAAGTCAGTTTTTTTTATAACATTCGACTTGTGAATACCTCATGCAGTGAATTTTATAATTTTTTGGTAAGATAATTCGAATTCTTTATATTTTAAGAATTAATTTTATGATATTAAGTGTTTTTCAATTTAATTTATTGTCAATTTGCTAATTTATAATATTTTAATAATAATTTTTTCCCGACTATAATTTTAAATTCAATTTACAGTTCAAATCTACATGATAGGAATTAATAGTAAATAGAAATAACTTAACGTGATATTATTAAATTTAATATTAAAACATTATATTCTTTCTATGCTTAAGGCCCGGTTTTTCATTTTCTAATAGTATCATTGAACTGTAAATCTCTGATAAGTTTCTATTAACTCAAAAAGGTGTATTTGTATTCTTCTTTTAACTCTTTTATTTTATCTGACATTTAGTTAAATGTTACTTTAAAGAAATATGAAAAAACACCTTAAAATGTTAAAATTTTAAGTAATTGCCATTAATATACTAATATTTAAAAGAAAAATTTAAATTAGTCTATTTTGCTTCCGATATTCTTTTATAAATTTTCCCAAAATTTTAAGCAAATCTGTCAAGTGGTTTAAGTTGGCTATTTTGATTGAAACAAAAGCGCACTCTTAGGGGCGGGTCGTTTTAATGCCCAATTTTGTCTTATAAAAACAACATATAAAAAAGAAAACTGTGATTGACGAAATTACTATTTTTTTTAAATTACTTTCACATAACAAATTTCTAAATTTGTATAAAGAATATTAAATAGTATAATATTTTGCAAAGAAGCTCGGTCATTCTACCTTTCATGGAAATTACGCTAAAGTGATTACTTAGTCCTTAACCGAACAATTTTTCAGAATATAGATGTAGGACAAAATGGAACATGTTCAATGTGAAAACCTCAATTATTGATGAAAGTATTCCATATTTTTCGTCAATAAAAAAAGTACAGATCTAAAAAGGAATTTCTTCATGTATGGACGAGTTTTTTAATTTAGATAAATCGATACATTTGGTTTCGATATATCGTGGTCACCAATTTTGCATATGTCATTTTAAGAAAAATGTGTTTAAAGTTTCGAGATGTTTACTCTTAAATATAATGTTAATTTGCAACTTACATAGAATCATCAATTTCGGGCCCATAATGAATGCTTTCAGTTGAAGTTGTAGCCTCCAAAACACACAAACAGAAAATTAGATAAAATTATTCTAAAAGAGATTGTCGTACCGCACATCAATCTTTCAGTTCGAGTGGTACGCTTAAACTGTAATAACTTTCTTAATTTTAAATGTCTTTACTTGAAATTTTTAAGAAATATTTTCCAATTTTATAATTACAGAAAATGCAATGAAAATGATTTTCAAAAATTATTAACTGTACGTGAGCTCTTAAACAATGATACGTTGTGTGCGATCACTTGCAAAAGATCTCTAATCAGATTTTAGCAGTAAATACAAGAAATCACAATAGGCATCGAAGGGTTAATATAGTATTCTGATGGATATCACTCTTAACATGTTCCTAGCTGCCATTGTTACGTATTATATTTTATCTGCATAATTTTTCTAAGCAATGAAATTTTGTTACATAACTTAATATACCACACAATTACTATACTGGAAATAAAGGTTTCATTTTGTTGATTTTTAATTTATTATTACTTTTCACCAGTTTATTTTTTTTATGATACCCGATTATATTTTTCTGTTTGTAACAATTTACTTACGCTGTCTAATGTTTTTGCTCAATAATATCACTACTTTGATGTTAAATTGTTATATTTTAAGTTTATTTAGAATTATTTTATTTTAATGCTATGTTTTATTTAGTTGTAATTTTCAATATATAATCAAAAATATCCTAGTTCAGTACATTTATTTGTATTTTGCCTTGAGCACCAAGTTAACTGATAAAACCTAGTTACTCCTAAAGTTTGCAACCAATATCGACGGTTTATTTTGATCATAAAAAAATATTAGGATATTTTGAATATTATTACGAACAAAGAAATGCAATAAAAAAATATATTTACTAATTTTTCTTTTCAGGTAGTCCGCAGAAGTAACCATTGAAATTACATTTTACATACATACATTCATCAAAGTTCTTCTTCTGCGGAAAGATAAAGAACCGCATTTGATAGTATTTGCATCACAGGATTGCTGCATCACTAATATTTTCGATGTTCTTCAAATTTCTTACGAAGAGAAAGATATAGACATCATCCCATTTGATTATTTTACTTTAAACTACATTATTATACTTAAAAGTAAACATTTTCATGATGTTTACCTTAAAACTGAAAATTTCTTAATTAATAATCAGCCCATTTTTTACCATATGATAATGGAGTTTGTACAATTCACTGCAAAATTTTACATTTGTCTAGATCATCCATTGTTCATGCATATCAAAGACAAAATGTAAATGTTTGTACTCATGGCTGTAACTTCTTTAACTTCTAAGAATGTATTTCATTCTAAGCATTAAGATAATGTTATCTGGAGTCAGCAGGTAGATCTTTACCCGATGAAAGATGGTGTGTCACGAAAATGAAACCTATGAATCTTAGAACATTCGTCAACACTTAACTAAAATTTTATATGCATGGTCAATATTTTATATTTATATTTTTAATCACAGTTCTTAGGGTAATTATTGTTTGGAGTTTTACTTAACACCATATCCACTAACTCAATGTAATGACGTGTCATTATGGGGCTTGGGTACGCGGAACCTGGTGGTCCGTATGACGGTGGCGGCATGTAAGAAGTAACTGGCGGTGATGGTATGCTGGAAGTAGCTGACGGTGATGTCATGTAAGAAGTAACTGGCTGTGGTTGCATGTGAAGAGCAGCTTCTGCTAAATCACGAAAATTATAATCGTCATAATTTGCAATATTCAAATATTCAGCAATTCCGTTATTTGCAGAAGCTTTATCACATGCAATCACAGAACAAAAGAAGAGAAGAGCAAAAGAAAAGCTTTTCTTTTGTTGTTCTGTGATTGCATGTGATGAAAAGCATTTGCTAAATAACGGAATTGCTGAATATTTGAATATTGCAAATTATGACGATAATAATTTTCGTGATTTAGCAGAAACTGTTCTTTACATGCCACCAAAGCCTGCTACTTCTTACATACTGTCACCGCCAGGTACTTCTTACATACCACCAGCACCAGTTACTTTTTACATGCCACCACCTTCATACCGGTCACCAGAGTTCACCTAATTAGACGTAGATCATTGAGTTAGGAATTAAAATATTGATATGCATTGAGCTAAATGAGTGTGAAGCGCTTTTAGTACACTCTTCTACTCAATTCCTACTGCACCTCCAAGCTGGTGGTCCCTGGTAACCTGCGGAGAAATCCCAGAGATCGGGTATTCAACCCCGATGGATGGGGAGAATCTGCAGGGCTAACGCGTAGGGAGACTTCCTTCGGGTTGGGCGTGAGGCCAGCACCTCACACCGTAAAATCAAATTGCTAAAATTTTGGTTATGCTTTGACGTTAAAAAGTATTATATTAATTTATTGATTTATCAAAATCGCAAACTGACTAAACCGGGAACATGATTAGGTTGCTCTTTCTCGAGGTCGTAGGAACTTGCCTGCTGATTGCTAGAAAAACTAGGTTTTTAATTTAGGTTTACTTTTAGTTTAGGTATAAGCAAATTTATATTATAGGTTGAACTTTGTTTTACCATAACCAAAATCTGGTAATGGATTTAATTATATAACCGTATTTTGTCTATTTGTATTTTACTTAACCTCCAGTGCACGGTGATCTAAATGTGCTATCAGACCCATATTAAAAGACGTGAAAAATTGTTCTGTTCATATATTTAAAATTTTATATTAATAAAACTATGATTAGTGTTTAGAGTATCAATAAATATATTTAAAAATACAAATTTACTTAGTTTTTATCAATAAGAAAAATTGTTTTTAACAATGCTACAAATAAAATAAAGTACAGAATAAAATTTTATGTCTATTTGTATTTTACTTAACCCTCCAGTGCACGGGTGCAAGAAGATGTATATCAGACCCATATTAAAGACGTGTAAATTGTTCTGTTCATATATTTAAAATTTTATATTAATAAAATTATGATTAGTGTTGAGTATCAATAAATATATTTGAAAAAATACAAATTTCTTAGTTTTTTATCAATAAGAAAAATATTGTTTTAACAATGCTACAAAATAAAGATAAAGATACAGAATAAAATTTTTATGTATTTATAATTTTGTTGTTTCGTTTAAAAGATACGGGGTTGGCAAGAAAAGTAAAAAGATAAAACTCGGAATTTTTTGACATTTTTTTCCTTAATTTAATTCATAACTCGAAATCTGTTGATTCTAAGCAATAAGGGGTTTATAACATAATTTGTATATATTCAAATGCTCTATAGAAAATCTCTAATCCATTAAACCCAAAAAATCAAAAATATCGGTGCAATGGCCGCTTGAAATCATAAATTGAAAAAATTGCTTTAAAGTGAGGTACCCCAAGGGTTTGGACTTGGACAAAAATTTTATTTAAAAATATGTCTTAGAAAAGTGTCCTCTATCGCCACCTAAAAGGTTCTCCACGGTCACGGGGACACCCTGTATGTTCTGAAACCATTAAGTGCATAATAATTATTTAATACAATTGCTGAGCATACTTCTGTGTGTTATTCATTTACCAGAGAGTCACTCATCTGTATATTGTAGGTAATTATCCAGTGATTGAAAAAAATTCGGGTGTTAGTCTGTGCGAGCGGCCGTTTTGGAGAATCGACGCCATCTTTAATTCTTATTGAAAATATACTTTATAGGCATGTGAGGTGTCATTTTGCATGTTTTTTAGGGTTCTAAACACGTTTCTGGTATTATAATTACTGAAAAGTGGTTACTAATCATTATTTAGTATGACAGCTACAAATCAATATCTTTTAAACTATCCAAAAACAAATAGAAAATATTTTATAAGAACAGATTTAAATTTTTTTTATAAACCAGGAACTAACATAAAATGAATACGTCAATTACATCACTATAGTTTAGGTATTTAATATGACTAATATATAACAAAAAATAATATAATATGACTCCTTATATTATCTAAAATTTTAAAATAGCAGACGTAGTAATTTATGTTGAAATATTAGAATACTTATTACGACAATCAATAACGGCTACACTTCTGCAATGACAGTAAATGCAACAAGATATTCCAGCTGAAAACATAAACACGAATCTCTTGCACACTTTAAACATGAGCAACATGGCACAAGTTCGTTGCTGGGAGGAAACATTGAAGTTGTACGTGAGGGTTGTAGACAATCACCTACATCTTCGTAACCAAACTGTGTGGAATCAAGTTCTGCAATGTCATCATTTAAACATGTTATGTATAAATGTGTGTTGTAGTAGGCTCTTAAAATGTGTGATCTAATTGATGCACTGGTTGGTGGAAGATGTTCTATGGAAATGTTTTTCCCATGTGTGTAAAGAAACATTCGTAATTCGTCCATTGTTTTAAAAAACAAGATATTCTTCTGCTAATTGTATCGACTGCTCCATTATTACTTCGCTCGCAGGAATTCCAAAATTTGTAAGAAATGCTTCAGGTGTACTCGTCATTCCAGTATGTTTTGTACCTACTTTGCTTGTGCAGTCTGACCCAGTTAAGAAGTGTAAAGCAGGAAGTACATGACATATTGCAATTGGTTCAGCCATTATATGAACGGGAACTTGGCGCGTTATAGCTCCAACACCTAGACGAATTCACAATTCCTTCAATCCAAGATTCTTGAAGGTAGTCCAATGATATAAGAGAAGAACCAGAACGTCTGTATCATTTGATAATAGCATCACTCTCTGATACCTCCTGTTTGTTGCATGTTTAATATGGGGCATAATACGGAGATCTACCAAGGAATAATCTTTTCACGAAATTATAGTTGGTTTTTTATTTAATAAAAATATGACCGCAGCTTTGACAACTATGTATTTGCTGTTTTGTTCACAATTTAAAATTAACATTAAAACTCTTAAATTTAAAATCAAGTTAAAAATTTTTAAAATTAAAATTTCTAATAAATAAAAACCAATAAGAGATTTTTGCCAATTTTTTTTTAACTGAGATGATATTAAAATGAGTCAAAAGTATTGCAAACTTAAAATATTAATTAATTACCGAGAAAATTCATTTTATAGTTGACAAATTTTTCCATAGAAATATAATATGAAATCATTCTATTCCTGCTTCCTGATTGCTTTTTTCAGCTGGTCGAATTCTAATAATAATGAAAAAAATTGAGTATGGGAGTATTGTACCTTCCGGGGAGTAAAGAATAAGGTTTTCAAAAATCGTAAGCCTCTCCCGCTCAAAAAAAAACAAACCTGGCTTCGACGTTTCCCACTTCCGAGAGTAAAGTCTGATGAAATTCGCTTTCCCCCACTGATTCCCAATGTCAAATATTAAGTGGATGTAACTATGTAAGTGGTTTGTATTTAAATCAAAATAATAAACTAAAATTACAGGGCATCGAGTAATGGAGGTAAGCGGATTTCAGCTAATTCTGATTTAATTGGTCTGGTAAATGGTTATATTTTGTTTTTTATGAAAACCGAGTATTATTTTTTTTAATACTTATTTACATAATATAATATAAAAAAATTCACTTATTGCAAAATTATAAAACCGGAACTCTAAAAATTTACCTAATAGAATTTTGTTGCCTAATGGATATTTTTTACGGTTTTAATAATGACTATCCGTCATAGAAATGTTGTTACTTTAGTTCTAACTTTTGTACTCCACTGTTGCATAATATTATACTTTACGATGAAAATTGTAGTCTTATTATTGGGGCTCACATTTTATCTTTCAGATAATATATTCGGCAATGACAACATTTTGTCCAAGGTAACTTGAAAATTTAAAATAACTTGATCAAATTACTAATTATTTGCCACGTCAGAAAATTTATCAAATTTTACTTTTACTCACGTAAATAGACGTAAATCTTAAATTTTGATTGCATTAAAGATTGATATGAAGATTTGGTGAGTACGAAATTCATCAACGACGATGGCAGCAACATCTATAGCCTTTTTACTAATTTTTCTTTCGAATGATAGATGTCTGGGTGTCGTATCAGTTTGGTGATTTTCTTTCCCATGTGTGTGTTAGAAGTTTGTTTATAGAGAAAATACCGTTTAACTTACAATAATTAACCTGCCAAATCTAAGGATTTTATTTAAATATTTGTATTTATATAACATGTACAGTGAACCACCACTTTACGTCCCTTGTGCAGGTTTTCTTCGATCATTACACTAATAAATTGCATTTATTTTAGTTTCATCAAAATACCTACAAAGTGAAAGATGTTCGCGTACAATTAAATAGTTACGATAGCAATTACTATAATATATTTACAATTAAAGCATTTAAATATAATCGAACTACCACAGCACATAATGGCACTGTAAATATGAAAGTAACTGTGAAAGATAAATTGGAGGTAAGTTAATCATAACCTCTCGTTTTTGAAAAAAACAGCAGATTATTTTTTGAGTCAGTACTCCATAATTTTATCTCGATTAATATCGATGCAAAACTAAACAATTTACGAAAACTAACTTTAATGCACATTTAAACCAAAATGATATACTTTTAGGTATTAGTACAAGGTCACAAGTTTTTGAGTAACGAGTATCGACACTTTCCAATGCGTTTTCAACTCAATTTAAAGAAAACTGTTGAAGCAAACGCAATAGGACTAGGCAGCATAAAAAATTGTGGAAACCTCACCACGTTTTACCTTTTGAAGGTGTTAAAAATGTTTTTATGTTTTAGAAAAGTAAATTTAAACTTTTGTTTTTCAGGATGTCACTTATTTCTTTTGCAATTTCATTACGGACGAGACTCGCTTTCCTCCACTAATTCCCAATGGTAAATATAAAGTCGATCTAACTTTATTGTATTTCAATGATGAAATAGCTTGGTTGTCTATTTTTCTTGAAATATACATACCGGTAGAATATCCAAAGAAGTAAAAATTAAATAATCAAAATTAACGCCCGGTGACACACAAATTGGTGATGGAATGGACGGTTTAATGGTTTTTCTGGTATAAACACGGTGTTTATTACAATAACTTATATTGTAAATATTTTAATATAAATAAAGTTTTTGTCACCTTTGTCTTGATAAGCTTTGCATCTATTCAACCTTTCATCAAACTGTCCACAGATATAAACAACAACGTGATTGGTTAAAATATATACAAGTTTACACTGCTAAAATTTCATTTGCGAGTGTCATTTCACAAATCGAATATTAACAAAATAAAAATTTTGTTTTTCGATTTTATTGTAAATCATGCATTTTGTAAGTTTTTTTATAAGTTAAATTTAAAAATTTAAGTTTTTTGCTTTTTAAGAAAACATTTTAATAAAATATTCTAGTTGACATTTGCCTTATTTTTTTTACATTTTTCCTGTGTGAATCTTCCTTCGCGTCAAAAACGTCCTTACAAATTTTTATTGCATTCTTGTTTTAAATAGCCTATAGAAGAACTAGCAGAGTATGGCATTTATCCTTCTCACCAAGAGCATATACCAAATTGTCCATTCTGCATCAGCATAGAAAGTTTACAGTATCTGTTTGGTAGGCAACGAAAAATATGATTAGTGGACATTCTTCTGGAGTTGTCAAAAAACGAAATAAAAATATTTTTTGGTTTTTAAATAGTGCCTGTTTTAAATGGTATTTTTTAGGTTCATTTGTTGTTCTAGAATATTTTTTTGAAATAATCTCAGTTTGTTTTTTTACTCCTAAATGTAGACTGTAATATTAGGTACTTTTTTTTGAAGATTTTGGTAAAATAACGATTCTTTTTTGTTGCTCTTAGTTCGTAACTGCGAAATTGATTAAAAAATTTTCATAAAATCTAATTATAATGTATTTTTATTTAAAATATAATGACATCAATATTAAAAATTTTACATAATTTATATTTATGGCTATTGCAGTTGGTTGAAATAATAAGACAACACTGGCAAGTGGTTTTATTTTTAATATATTTTAATTTTTGTTGAACTGTACCGGTTTAAAGGGTTTAATTGTGATATTTTAATTAATAGTGTCACATTCAAAAATAATTAAATAAATAATTTGAGAAAAGTAATGGTAATCTATAATTTTGTAAGTCAATTAGTCATGATGGGAACGTAGCAAAATTATGAAGATTTAAGTGCATAAACACAGGAACGAAACTAGAAGGGATACAAAAGTATATAAAAAGGATTAAGAGATTAATTGGAGAAGTTTGGTTTTGTTTTCGTTAGGCTGAGAGTCATGTACGTGATCGTGTTGTGTTCATAAGGAGTAACCATTAAAAATGGCGTTCGTATTCCTTTAGATTATGGTATTATTAGAATAAGATTTATTTCATTATATTTTATTGTTTTCTTGTCTTGATTACATATAAATTAAACAAATGGTTTGACTATCACTATGCGCTCTTACGAGCCAGCGATTCCCAAACAACCTCAATTAGCCAAACGAGTGGCTAGTGAGTGAAACATTAATGTTTCACAGTAATGCAATTATTATTTTTTTTGTGAGGATTATCTCTTCAAAGACATATTAACTACAAATTCCTATCTTGTTGTATTATACCGACTATTATTCTTCATCTAATATAGCTTTATCTGTGACCTTAAAATGCACAATAAAGTAATGATCCAATCATAATTATAAACTTTTCTCATGTTTCTCTCGTTAAACATTACTCTGTTTAATATTTCATTTCCGCATTACATCTGCCGGGCTACATTAGCCTAGCTATATAATAACATATACTATGTACCTGATGGATATATTAGCATTTATTATTATTATTTTAGGAAAGTAATGATTATATGTCATGAAAATTTCTTTATTGTAATTTAACTTCTGTACGTAGTTGTTGCAAATTGTTAAGCACAATGAAAATTTTGATTTTGTTATTGGCTCTCATAGTTTTTATTCCAGGCGTATTTTGCAATGATAGCATTTTGTCCAAGGTAAGTTTTAATTATAAAGTATTTCAATTATTGTGTCACGTCATAAAATCTGTCAATAATTCTTAAGTGGCATATCGGTCATGTAAATTGCATAGGACCTAATTTAGTACAGCAAAATATTTAAAAATATATAAAAATACATGCAAGAGTAATACTCTGCAAAATGCACATACGTCATTGGTTAGAAATATCTTCTATCATTTTTTAAATTTTATTTTAAATAAATCGGTTCAATTTTGTTCTTATTGTTCATATACGATCACGAATTTTCATTTTCATTTTTACATTACAACAAATTATCCTATTTAATCAATTATTTAGTAATCAATAATTACATTTTCTTACCTAATTTTTTTTTATTCAGCATCTGTTTTATAAATGTTATCTCCTTTTAATGACTTCCATTCTTCAAAACTGTGCAATTTATTTTCCAATTACTTTTTCCTTCTTATTTAAACGATATAATTACACACTATTACTAAATAATAACATATGTAATCATAAATATCAACTATCATACTATGGGCATTCCTTCCATCGTACGAAACTGCCAGTGTTCAAAAATTGCGTTAAATTTTTATAAAATATACTTTAGGTGCTAGTTCAAGCTCGTAAGTTTTTGAGTAACGAGTATCGACATTTTCCAATGCGATTTCAGCTTAATTTAAAAAAACTTGTTGATTCAAACGCAATAGGATTAGGCAACTTCAAAAATTGTGGCAATGTTACCACTTTTTACTTTCAGAAGGTTGTAAAATTTTATTTATTTTATAGCACAATAAATCTAAACACTTGGTTTCAGGACATCACCTACCACATTTGCAATGTTATTATTGATGAAACTCGCTTTCCTCCACTGATCCCCATTGGTAAATACAGAATGGACATTATCTTTTGTATTTAAATCGTGAAGAATGTACGCATTATTTTTATCTTGAAATATATTGCTGTGTTATGAACTGTATTTGCAGTGTAGAATATGAGTTGGTCATTACGCTAACCTCGGTAATTAAAATTGTATCTTCGGTGGAAACCTTATGTGACGGTTTGATAATATTTGTCATTTAGCAGTTGTAAAGGTTCATGGTATACCATTAGAGCCAGTTAAAGTACCAAACGTCATTTAATAAGTTGTCGGAAGCAGTAAGCGTTCAGGAAGTTAAATTCACTGATACGGGTGTCACGAATAAAAATTGGAAATATTTTCATAGTAAATATTAGCGTGCACATTTCTTGTCACCTTTGCATATAAATCCAAATTCAAAAGATTAAAATAATGCCAATAACAGCAAAGTAAATTTTCATCTTCGGAAAACCTAAAAAGAAAGATTTCAGTAAAAAAAAATTGTAATTGGATCAAGATGTATACCAAAAGAAGCGTAATAATTTGTAGAACGATTTGCCATCCAAGTGGAGTGGTGATTGTAAATTGAATCCCTTTACCATTAAGAAATGTGTAATTTTAACCTAAAAATATGTCAAAATTGTAAATTTAGTGATTATCAGGTTATTAGTCTAAGAAAGTGAGCTAAAATTAGTGTTAAAAGAAGAGAATTAAAAGCAGAGTGTTATGCAAGTGATTAAAATGGATAAGGAGTCGGAAAATTAACATGGGGGTCAACGAAAGAATTCATACTTTGAAGTTCGATTGTGGAGCAACCGCTGCAGCTAGAATTTTTATAATAATTTTGTGGGAAACGGCTTTGAAGTCTTTAATTTTGGTGAAAGTTTCATGGAAATCCAGAGATAAAATTTTCAACCAATCACGTTTCAGCATTTGTGGGAAATTTGCTATAAACAATTGAAATTTTCCGATTTTTATGTACCACTCGATGCGAAAAATGCATTTAGTTGAGCTTTATCACTAGTCAGGTGAACACGTACAATTTTGTGCTCCTGAAATAAAAAAAAAATAAAATAAAAGTTAATTAATTAAAATAATTTTTCGACAAGCAGTGTACAAATAAAGTAACATTATGAAAAAGTAAAGCAATTTAAAGTGAATTGAAGAAAGTACGTTGGAATTAAATTAAACAATAAAATTTTCGTACTTACTAGTGATTCGATATGTTAACGAAAAATTGGAACGTGGTTATGTTTCGGAACTGCTGAGTTTCAAAGTGGAATGTTAATGACCTACATAGGCACAGCTGATTTACCGATACAAGTTAGTAGATGAAGATTTGAAATGTGGTGTACCAATTTTAATTATAATTAATTTAAATAGTTTAATTTCACTTATGCACTTGATAATTTAGTTTTAATTACCATTACACTGTACAACAACACACTTTAGTTCTAAATGAATGATGGTCGTTGTAGATTTGACATTCTTTATACAATAGAAACCAGAGATACCAACTGATGTCTTTCTTTTTGTAATCAACGATTCAAATATAAACTAAATTTGTGGTAAAAATTTTTATAAAATAAATTTACAACATAAGATTACCATCGACGATACGATTTAAAAAAAACATTTACAACTAGTACGTAAGTTCGAAATACAACAAAATTATACAAATTATTTTATACGATCGAACATTACAAATTTGGCTTCACCAACGTGGGCTTGATTCATTTCAACAATTATTATCTTATATTATTTTTATAACAGAGCTCAACATTACAATATACTCCAATCGAATACCCAAAGTAGAAGAAATTATAGAATAAAAGGAACACAAATTGGTTATGGTATAATTATATTTTTCAATTGTTGTTGGCAAATGGGTTTACCCATTGATTTATACAGACCGGTCAATGTTGTATATGCACAGTGTTTATTACAGCTCTATTGCAAAATCTATGTAAAATAAAAATAATTTGGTTGATTTTAATGATTTAATACACGGGCTGTTTCTTTCAGGTTGGTAAAAAATAGTATTTTGCAGTCAGTTACAAATAAAAAGTCAAAAGGAAAGAAAATATTTGTTCCAAATTTAAGCTTTTTTTATAATTTTGTGATGAAATGCTTTTGTCCCCACGCCTCATCTAAAATCATTTTTAGAAAATAAAATATTAGGCAAGGGAAAAGTTCGTGGCGTTTTTTTATTAAAATTCAACTGGTCTTATTATTCTGTAAAAATTAATTTATCAAACCAAATATGCTCTATTATTATTAACAATGTTTTGCCATTTTTCGAGTAGAGTGGTTTCATAACAAGTGATAAGCACAGGATGCAATGTAAGGGGACCAGCATCAGTAAGGGTAAGCAGGACATTAAATGTTGTAACATTAAGCAGAAGCTGTACGATACCGCTTTAATGTATCAACCACAATTTGCGTATGACTGAGAGGGGGGGGGGTATTTTTTCCTTGAAATGCAAGATAGTGTTTTAGGATGTGGGAAAGGGGAGAAAATTTGAAATACTCCCAGTGGGAACCAGACCCCCAATATATGTCATTGTTCTTAATAAATTAAAGCGGCATCATAAAGCTTCTGCTAAATGTTCAAACATTTAACGTCCTGGTGCACTGGAGGGTGTTCCACACCCCCCAGACCACCCGGTGCGTGCAGTTATTTTTATTAGAGCGAGTTAAAAATTTCAGCAATACTAACAACTGGGAAGTATTACAGAAGTATTTTAATAATTTGAGGATTCTGTCAACAACATAAGTGAAAAGAGACCGAGGAGCAGGGGTCTGGAATACCCCTCAATATATCTCATCATTCGTAAGAAAACTAAAGTGATATCTTAAAGCTTCTGCATAATATTTCAACATTTTTGATATTGAAATATTCGAGTGTTCCCTAACAAAAAATTAAAAATTTCTCCATATTGGTCGTTGCCATGGTAATGTAATATTTTTAGTCACTTCGTGATTTTGAAAAAGTTTCTCCTCCACTTTTCAGAAATTGAACCTACCTAGCGTTGACCCAGCCACACTAAAATTGTGGTGGATAAGTAAGTAAAATAAACTTCTGGTTCCTCTTACTGGTGCTCTGGAGGGTGTTCCACACCCCCCAGACCCCCCGGTCTAACTATTTTATTTTTATCGGGAGCGCATTGAATATTTCAGCATATTATGTTTGGCCGTTGTTGTGGTGATGTGACATTTATAATAATAAAAAATCTGTCATAAATTTGAAAACTTCACTCATCAGCAGAAAACATAGTTCTGGAGGAGTACAAGGGGTCTCCCGGTGGGATCACCAGTAAGGGGATCCAGGGCGTTAATGTTTGAAAGTTATACAGAAGTTTTATAATATTGCTTTTATTTAATAAGAACAATGACATATACTCGAGCTCCGGTTCCCACTAGGAACCCCCCGAACTTCAAAGCTGTATTTTCTGCTATTGAGTTGTTGATCAGTAAGTTGATCAGTAAAGTTGATCAGTAATAAAAGATTATTTTTTATTAAAAATGTCACATTATCATAACAACTGCCAAACAGATATGCCGAAATCTTTAATTCGCCTCTAATGAAAATAAACTGTGTGAACCGGGGGGTCTGGAGGGTGTGGAACACCCTATTTTTCACTTTTCCTATTATTCAATTCAGGCCGTTTTCTTTCAATTGCCTGGCGTAATCTCTCTAATTGTCTACTGTAAAGTTGATAATCAATCGTCTGACCAACTGGAAGTAACTCATGGTGAACGATTCCCTTCCGGCAGAAAGCGAGCGAACCATTTTCGCGCAGCAGATTTAGATAAAATACCTTCACCATGCACGACACAAATTTTTCACAAGCCTGCGCAGCATTCTTCCCTTTCTCATAAAAATATTACAAAATATTGCGCAATTTTTCAATACTTTTCTTCCATTTTAAACGCAAACAACTAATTTTGATGTTTGTAGACTCAAAGTAACACTTGAAGTGTTACCTTTCCAACGAGCGTTTAGTGATGTCGCTGCGATATGTGTTTCCTGAGTCAAAAAATTTAAAATAAATAACCCTCACTTGCTAAGGCGGGAGTAGTATCGGTCGGGAAATTGGAGAGGCAGTGCCGTCACTCTGCCCGTAACAGAGTATTAAGTGTTATTTTTGTGAATTGGTGATACTCGTCGCCACTATCTTGAGTTGTCAGAATTTGGCAAGTACTTTTTTGAAAATTTATCAGCTTTATTTTGAGAATTTTGGTTATATTATGTTATTGTTTATCATTAGTATAATTGAATAAATTATTGTTCTCCATTATTGGTTCTTTTATTTGTATGGTGTGAGAGAAGAGTCTTGCTTATATTTCCCCACGCCTACGAAAGAAATTATCACGTTACCTCGTTTTCATTGGATCTCTAAAATCTTTGGAACATTTCCAGATTACGCCACACTAACAGTTGTGCAGAGGTATATTCGACGAACGCTTTTGAAACAACTTGTCCTTGATATAAATAACCTAACCTCAAAATATTTTATAATTAAGTTGTTATTGTGGTGTCAAATATTGAATAAGTTGAGCTACAAGATACTGCTATTTGAATTGCTTTTGCGTGCATGTTCTTATGAAGAGGAGGAGGATAGGGTTCGATTTACCGACTCGAAAATACACTTTTCCTATAGAAATGGCTTTACCAAACTAAAGAACAAAAAAATACAAGCTCTTTAATGTGAGGATGAAAGTTGTCGGACTTGTAATAAGGCCACAATTTAATTTTGAAAATTGGAATTTTCCCATAAGAAATACATGTAAGTGTAGTTTTGTGTGATAAAATGCGAAATGTGGAAAACATTCTGTATATGGTACGTGTGCTGTGCCTGGGGTGACTGTGACTAGTGGTGGGGAGATACCAGTCGCTCCCTGAGATCCGTCGCGTCAACTTCCATACTTTTCGAATTGGAGGTACTTGGGGGAGGTTTTTAGTAAGTAAAGCGTTTATCAAAACCGCTTGTAGCGCCCGGAGGGTCTCGCAGGGTGCAGAAAGTAGGTTGATGATCGGATCGGGCCTGAAAGAGCTGGTATAGAATGCGGTGTCGTCCGCATAGAGTGCGAGGTTAGTAGTGTGGCTGGCCGGGGTGGCGGGCGGTGTCGGTAGGTCGCGAACGTAGAGGGTATAGAGAAAGGGAGCTAAAATCGCGCTTTGTGGGACGCCCGCTTTGAGAGGTCGGAGTGATGAGCGGACCCGTCAAGTTTGATTCGAAAAGATCTATTGTCGAGAAAGATGGCTGGATTTTCCTTCGTACAGGCTGTAGAGAAAGCTTTGGTGCCAAACTCTATCAAATGCCTTGGCTACGTCGAGGAACACCGCTCCCGTTGCTTAGGTTTTATTCCAATGCAGCGTGATGTGTTCTACGAGGCGCATTATTTGTGGGTTTAGTGGTCCAAACAAGCCAAATTGCTTGTTTTGAATAAGTTGCCTCGTTTACGCGCGTGATAGCCTGCTTGGATAATCCTTTGCAAGTTTACCAGCGACGGTAGCAGGCTGATGGGTCAGTATAAGGACGGTTTGCGAAGGTTTTGTTTTGGTTTTGGGAACATGATGGCGTCGGCCACCTTCCAACGACATGGAAAGTGCTCGAGCGTCAGTGCTCCGTTTATGATTGCAGTTACCGCTGGGGTGCCAAGTTTTGGTAATTGACTGATGGTCATGTCTGTGATACCGTCGGGCCCCGAGGCCTTCTTTTTCTTCAGCGTTTTGATCACCTTGACCACCTCTAAGTCAGAGATGGGGGTGATCGGTTGAAGGAGGGGTTGCGGGTGCGGCGTGTTGGGCGTATTGGTTTACCTTGCCGTGTGGTATGGGATTGAGACTTCAATGTTCGGTTTACATTGGCCTCTGTTTTGCAGATAGTGCCTCAGCTTTTTCCGGTGAGAGTTTGTCCCGTTTGGGATGTCGAGGGGAGGAAAGTGGTCTCTTGTTCGAGACCTTGATGAGACCTCCCAAGAGGTTTTGAAGAAATTCCTCGAGTTGTGCCCCAGAAGCCTGTCTGTGTTGAGCGATGCGCGATTTGCTCTTTTAAGGTCATTAGGAAGGAGGGATTATGGAGAGTTTACAATCTGAGATAGCGACGTTAAATGGATCCTGGAAGAGATCGATTAATAATGAAGGTTGAACGCATGCAGCGGACAGTACGGCTTGGAACTAAACAAAAGCAAACAATTATGGTGTAGTGGGCTAATTACCGAAATTGAAATTGCGGGGTATGAGGTGGTGGATAGTTTTGTTTACTGGGTTGACCACAAATGAGTCTGAGTGACCGAGGAGAGTGACGCCGCATTGGTCTTTCGGCTGTTCCAGGCGAGTGTTTAGCGTTCAAATCGCCAATAGGGCGATCTGGTCCTTCTGCCCCAGCAAATTATTCGGTTGAGGGCTTCTTTGGGGCTTATACACGAGGTAAGGTGAAACCTCGGGTGTACCCGATGGATGTTGCTCAATGTTTGTGAGATTGTCGGAAGTGGCTGCTCGTGGTGCTCTAGGATGTTTTGATGTAGACAGCGGTGGCTACCCTGTCTTGTTCGTAGAGCGAGTAGCTGAACGGACGCGGTCCCCCGCTTAGGTGCTCCGTTTACTAGAATACGTCAAGGTCGAGGATCGGCAAAGTCCAGTAGTTGGAATTGCTGTCTCCTTAAGCCGTTGGCCTTCCAGTAGGCGATTTGAAGCGCGTTTTGGACCTATTATTCATTGGCGGTTTTGCGATTGGCTTGTCGGGAGGCGGGAGATTTTTTGCTTTTTATGGAGGTCTTTTTAATTTTTGGCGTCTGTTGTTGCAGCAATGCTAATGCCGTTTGCATTAATGAGTTTGCTGGGAGGTTGGGGTCTGTTGCCTGCGGGTTAGGCTTTGGTTTAGGAGGGCTGGGTTTAGGGAGATTTGTCGTGTTTTGGGAAGGGGTCGGTCGATATGTTTCCTACGGGCGGAAGCAATTGCGCAGCCCGGGCGTCCGGGGCCGTTACGTTTCTGAGGTAGCTGGTGTATGCCTGGTAGTTGGCTTGCGCAGTTTGACACTTGGCCTTCGAGGTTCGCGGTTTGGTGCAAGTGTGTGAAAGGTGGTCGCCCGCACATTTAACGCAACGGACATGTGAGTGACAGTTGCTTTGAGTGTGCCTAAAGCGTTGACACCGATGGCATTGCGATATGTAGAATTTTGGATGGGGGTTTCCTATTTGGATGCCGATGTTCACGACTGTTTCCACATTAAAATTTCCCGGTTCCGAGGCGTTTTCGAGTGTGGCATGGAAGAGCGGGAGGGTATCTTCTGCGAACCTTTCTGAACTGCACCACGTCGATTACAGGAAAGCCTGCGAGGAGCAGGTTTTCCTTGATGGCGTCCTCGGTGAATTCTACGGGAAGACCGCGGAGAATAACCTTGATGGGTTTATCGTCCGGGAGTTTATACGACCGCATGTATCCGCGGTAATGGAGTAAGAGATACGAATTTAATTAAAACGACTCGTCAGGATAAAACGGTTTTTCAACACCCTGTATAAACAAATAGCTTTCAATACCATTCGGTAGGTTTCTTTACAAAGGTTGTTGTGATTGTGTGGATTTGAGCCACAAAGCGTGATTTTAACGTAAGAATATAATTTCCGTGTTGATTAACAGTGATTAATTGCATATATTGGTAATTTTTATTGTGTTGGGTTAGCAGGGTTTGAAATTTGAAGGTTCAAGTTATTAGGTTAGTGGGCATTTTCAACCTGATTGCAATGATTAAATGGGGTACATTCAATTTTGTCTTGCATAGAACGAAGTATTTTGAGCCAAGTATGGGCAAATATTACGTTAACGAATACGATGACCTACAACAGGCGTGTGAAAGATATGGAGCCTTTAGAAGATCTGCCCTTCTTGATATTAAAGATGTGGAGATAATGGCAATGGTTTAATTTAAGTCGTATGCTGGAATCACATGTATACTCGGTATTGGCCTATTACTCCAGGAATTTATTTTCATGACTTGATGGACTTCATTTTCTTGCATGCGGTGGCCCAAGGTCGTTGTAAGTAATATCGACCTGGGACGGCCTTATACAGATTACTTTTCTCTCTTTGGTGTTTAGATTGGGACCTTGAATGGGTATAATAATTGATCACGTTGGTCTTGTAGCCGACCTGTATTTCCTGGCCGAATAGCAGCTTCAGTTAGTGTGGTGCCAATATTTTACCGTTTCTGCCATGGGATCTGTGTCATTGCCAACTTTAACTCCTGCGATGTCGGGAGGTTTGCGCTTGTGGGTGAATTAATTGCTTCCGTTTTGGTATGTTGACTTTTGCTTCCATATCTGAAAAAATGCAAGAATTAATTTAATGTGTTCTTCTAGATACGTTACATATTTCCTGGTTTCCTTGGAATGGGCAAAATGGCTGTGTCGTCTGCATAAATTCCTATACTCGTTTTGTGATGCCGAGGAATATCATTGATAAATATTAAAACAACGTCGGACCCAGTAATGAGCCTTGCGGTACGCCGGCAGGAACGTCAACCATATTGAGACTGTTTGGTTAACGCCAACGAAGAATTTTCTACCTTCGAAAATATCATTAAAGACGTTAAAACATATAAAGGTTTACAGTTTTATTTCGTTGCCGCACACACCTGTAACACGGCCTAAAATTTCCGACTAACTTCATAACTTCAAGTTATTAATTAAATCTGAATTTGAAGTTGGGAATTTGAAGATCTGAAGTTTTTAATTTAGAAATTATAATTTCAAGTTATTAATTAAATCTGAAATTGATAAGATTTTGTTTATTAAACTTTTGTAGTTTTAAGTTTATTTAACTTTGCAATGGTAAATATCGTAAATATAAAAACACTGCATACATCTTCTGCTCTTATTATGCCAACCTTAATCGACTTTTATGTTTCAACGTACAATAAGTTTTTTACTTTTCCTGTCATTTGTTGCATTTTCCATTATTATAAAAAATTACCGAGCAGAGTTCCTGTTTACAGTAATTACCACATCATTACAATCATATCGATTTGTATAAACATTGCTTTTTTCAATTGTCGGGGATTAGATTTCTGAAGAAGATACAATAATAAAATCTCATGCACTTCCAATAGAATGCTATATCTTTTCGAAATGTTGAATAACAAATTATATTTTGCAATCATTGTTCTAAATTGTGTATGCCCGAACTCAGCAAATGATATTTATTCGAGGGTACGTATTTTTCGTGTGATTGCTAATTATTACTGTTTGAACGTTTTTCTTTTCAGTTTCATCAAAAAGACTATAAGATCGAATTTCAAAGATGGGAATTGATTGGTTACAATAAATCTTTTTTTAATTTTCTGGAAATTAAAACATTTAAATATAATCGAACGTTAACAGCTATAAATGCCACGTTTAACTCAAAAGTGAACATGAGCACCGAAATAGAGGTACCTACTAAGAGAAAACTTATTTTGTCATGTTATTGAATTATTTATTGCAGGTGGTAGTGCAATTTTATAAATTTCTAAGTAACGAATACCGAGAACTCCCCGGATCAAGATTTCAAGTAAATGTGTGCGAGAGCCTTGCTGCAAACATTGTGGGATTACAAAGTGTTTTTAAATGTGGAAATTACACCTCATGTCAAGTGTTCCAAGTAATTTTTTTAATCAAGTAGATACATAATTTCTTAAGTCATTTTTTTTTGTAGGATACCACCTATAGAGCATGTAATGCTTATCCAGACGAATCTCGATTTCCACCTTTCGCACCAAATGGTGAATACAAATTTCAGATGGAATTATTATATAATGAAATAGTTGCTACTACAACAGCTTTGTATATTAAAATATATCGTCCTGTTCCTATGCCACCGAAACACAAACTGTTTACTGATTTTAATTTCTATATTCCGATTTAGTGTTGCTTTTCAAGATTAAAGTTTTGTTATTTGTAAAAATTATTTCCATGGAGAAACAAAATTTATTAATTTTAAATAGTGGCCACTGAATTAAAAGTGAATAAGTAATGGAATAAATTTTTTGTTGTGTAATAAAGTTGTTTTGAAAAAAATCCGAATATTATTATTACTATTAATTTCGTTTCAGAACAAATTTGGACCTATAACAATATTTTTTTTGTTCACGAGCCAGCATTAACATGATTAACATTAATTTTTGGGACCCATTAAACTTAAAAAAAAAACAGGTAGCAGCGTTTACATTTTGACGTCTAATTTTGCCTACGTTTGTCCAACAATAACATTTCCCCTTCTTAAAAGTTAACATTTAGGGTCTATACTGACATAAATGGTTCAATCAAAAGATAAATTCAAAGATTAAAATTAATACTTAAAACTATGGTAAATTAACTTTGTAAAACTATTGACGCTTCTCGTTAGATGCCATCACATTCGGATCGGTTGCAATTCTTTTATACGACAGATAATTATTTTATCGAAATGATAATAAAATTGCTTTCATTTGTTAGAATACCATGCCTAAAAGAAAACTAGTTTAGAATATTGAATTTTAGATTGTAATTATAATCATTTTTAATCGACTTAAAAAAAAAGGTGGTTATCAATTCGTCGAAATGTTTTTTTACGTATGTTAAGCGATCATTTTAACTACGTGAACCGATTTCGATAATTGTTTGTTTTTATCGGAAAAGGAGTACCTCCGGTGTGGTCCCTGGAGAAATTAAATTTCTCGTCTCCAAGTACTTCTAGTTTTATTTCATTATCGCTGCTGGAATCACATGGAGTGTTCGAAACTTGACCCAAGTTGGCCATAATTTCTAACTCTTCCGAGAGATAATTTGAGTCATATCTGAAAGAGGTCGCATTAGAAGAACGTAGTGGTGCATTATGAGATAATTATAATTACTAACCTTTAGTAGCACTTTTCCACGAGGAAGATCGGCATTTATAAATTATCCACTTTAAAAGGTGTATACACTTCAAAACTGTTCAATCTGACCAATTTGAGTGAAGCAGGGTGAAGAAAACAGTACTGCAGTACTACAATACAACGATCTTATATTTGATGCCACAATGCAACGAATAACTTGAAAATAGTGACCATCGTCCATTTTGTATTTTAAAAATATCTTAATTTTTGCTACGGCATACGAGGTAAAAAAGGAGAAAACCTAGTCCATACACAACAGATTTTAGTTCAAGTAAGGGCTACTAGAGGGCAGTGCTAAAATTTGTGTCTAAATTTGACGGTTCACAACATTTCAGAGTCATATTCGTTTACATTTATTACGAAGTTTATAAAAATTTCTTATTAGGTAAGTTTTAAAACAATATTACGACTTGAAATATAAATCAACATGCTATGGTTTTCAGATAACCTAAAACTAGCCTCGAAAACACGAAATCTGTTGTCGATACTGAATTTGTATTTTGGAGTGTGGGTACACTTTAAATTTAAGCTAAAATTGGTACACGATCGATTCCAAAATGGATCAAGTCCTGCAAAATCCATGTAATTCGAATAGCTATGTTGATATTAAAGAAGAACAAATGGAAGATGTTGATATCAGATTAGAAGATTTGCATCACTCGATTGACATTAAAGATGAGTTTTCAGTTTTTGAAGTTAAAGAAACATATGAGGGTCGGATATGTCCACAATTTGATGATATACAAGGCACTACTAAACTGCCACTTAAAAAACAAGTTCACCGTGACACAAAATTATTGCAGTGTCAAGTATGTGACTACAAATCGACAAAACAGTCGACTTTAAAAATTCATTTAAGGACTCATACTGGTGAAAAACCCTTTGTGTGTGAAATTTGTGGTAATAAATTTTCAAGATTAGGAGATTTAAATCGCCATTCAATGCTTCATTCAGGCGAAAAACCATTTGCATGTGAAATTTGTGATTTTAAATTCTTTTGTAAAGCATATTTAAAAGATCATATTTTAAGAATTCATTCTGGCGAAAAGCCGTTTGCATGCAAAATTTGTGACTACAAATCTTGTAAACGATCAGCTTTAGAAGTTCACGTAAGGATTCATACTGGTGAAAAACCTTTTACATGTGAAATTTGCGCCTCTAAATTTTCAAGATTGGGAGATTTAAACCGCCATTTAATGATCCATTCGGGTGAAAAACCCTTTGCATGTGCAGATTGCGACTACAAAACTTTAAAATCAGGAGATTTAAAACGTCATTTAATGATGCACGCAGGCGAAAAGCCCTTTGCATGTGAACTTTGTGACTATAAAGCTTTAAAATCGAGGGATTTGAAACGTCATTTAATGATTCACACGCACGAGAAATCCTTTGCGTGTGATATTTGTGACAGTAAATTTTTGTGTAAAGCATATTTAAAAGACCACTTTTTAAGGATTCATACTTACGAGAAGCCCTTTGCCTGTGAAAATTGCGACTATAAAACTTCCAAACAATCAGCTTTAAAAGTTCACCTAAGGATCCATACAGGCGAAAAGCCCTATTCCTGTGAAATATGTAACTTTAAGTTTTCCAGATTAGGAGATTTAAAACGGCATGTAATGATTCACTCGGGAGAAAAACCCTTTGCCTGCGAAAATTGTAACTATAAAGCTTCAACGATAAGAAATTTAAAACGGCATTTGGCAGTTCATGCTCTGAGTAAAAATTATAAAATACGAATATTTGAACCGAAGACTCGGTTCTTAGACTTCCATACAGCTACCATTCTGGTTTACAATTAAATAATATTTTGTAATAATCTTTTATTTAACTGTATAATTTTTAGTTAGTAGTAACAGAAACTCGGATAATCTGATTGATAATGCAATACTTGTAGAACAGGAATCTGGTTACTCTTTGTTAATCCGCTAAGTCAACATGATCATAGGACCCATAAGCTTCATTAGCAGATAATTCTATAGTTTTTCATGGGTAACATAAATTTTCTATGTTTAGTGTTTACGTGAGAGTTCACTCGCTCACACCTCTGATTGATTAGTTAATTAACCGAAAAAGCAGTGTGCGATCAAGAAAAAATCTCTGTTTGATTCAAATTTTTAAAATTAGTAGGTTAAATGAACAATAAAACGAAACATTAATTGAATCAAATATTAATTTCAAAGGTTAATAATATATTTAATTTTGAAAATAATCTTCTAAACATTTGAAAAGTGTCTACAACTCTGTCTGATCTCAATTAATTTTGTTTTGGTTTTTTTGCATCTTGCTAATACAGGTCCGTCCGTCTATCCATAAGAGCCATACAAAAAGTTTATCCTTGGATCACGCTGAGCCGTGATTCAAGTTCAGTGATTAGTTGGTTATAAAATTAATGGAGTTTAAATCTCAGACTACGATGATTTGAGGGTGAACTTCTGTTATATGTCAAATCATAAGTTCTTCGAATACTGCATATGGAAATCTAAAAACTGGGTTATAGGAAAACATAACATGAGGAGGAGAATACTGAAGAAGAAACGTGAAACTGAACGAAGCTAGGTATCAATTCTGGTAGTTTATAATAATTTATTATGCAGTTTGTATTAAATTTATATTTCATAATATAATTACCTAGTGCTTAATTTTGTTGTTTTGTACAAATTAAAAAATAAACATTGGACTCTCTCCAAATACCTGATATTTTTGTGTATAACAGCTTTAACTTAAACTAACAAGGAGAGACCGGCAACTTCCCCTCACTAAATTGATTTATTTTATTATGCGTGTAGGTTTTCTATTGGACTTCAACAGGTGTAAGTATAAGGGTACGCTTCTTTGGCAATTTTGAGAAAATTGAATTTGAATAATTATATATTACTGATAACCTGCATAAAAATTAACATAAATTTGGTAAGTTGTTAATGAAATTCCGTAAGATTGCAAATCAATAAAAACATATGCGAAGGGTACTCCAGCTTCTGCCAATTTGTTTTTTTTATCTGTGTGGAACACTCTCCAGTGCCTTACTGCTGAAAGGTAAAACATTCAATGTTTACAAATTATGAGTGGGGTTTATTATAGCGCTTTGGTTTTCTTGAGAACAATGACATATTATACTGGGGGAATTTATAATCCTCTCCCCCCCCCGATTCTTGGTCACTGCTTTATATTTTTTGTGCTAAAAACTTTCGCCATTATCGCTTAACACAGATAACAATAAGTTTGCAAATTTATCTATCACAGTTTGAATGTACCTGGGGGGTGCTCCACACCCCCCAGACCCCCGGTCGCGACAACTTTGATTTATAATTTATGGTAATTGAAATATTAGTTACTTGAGTGTGACTTGTTAAAGTTAGGATTAATTAGTATTTCTAGAGATTTTTTCTAGATCGGTTATGCTGATATCTTCAATTTATTATTAATAAAAATTGCACAAACCGGGGGTCTGGGGTGTGGAACACCCTCGAATGCCTCACTGCTGAAAGGTAAAACATTCAATGTTTACATATTATGAGTATGGTTTATTATAGCGCTTTGATTTTCTTAAGAACGATGACATAAATTATACTGGGGGGAATAATTAATCAAATAAATAAAAAAACAAATTGGCAGAAGCTGCAGTACCCTTCGCATATGTTTTTATTTTTTTGCAATCTTACGCAATTCCACTAACAACTTACCAAATTTATGTTAATTTTTATGCAGTTCATTAGTAATATATAATTATTAAAATTCAATTTTCTCAAAATTGCCAAAGAAGCGTGCCCTTATACTTACACCTGTTGAAGTCCAATAGAAGACCTACACGCACAATGAAAATAAATCAATTCAGTGAGGGAAGTTGCCGGTCTCCCCTTGTAAAATGTTTGAAGAATTAATAATTGGAAAGCTTCAATTGATTTTTTAAAAACTTTCCAAAATTTAACTGTTTTACTAGATAATTATTATCTTTAGAATAAATATTGTGGGAAATGCAGCATCGCAGCTCACATCACTTATTTAATTTAAATGGAAATATATCTAAATAATTTTGGTTATTACGATAAATCATAACTTGAAGATCAAGTTTTTATGTAAAATATTTTTTGAACAGTGGCGGCAAACTAATTTTTAATAATAAATTCTAATAAGCAAAACGAATTGGACTAGAAGAATTTGTTCGCGGTTTTGTTGTCGGTCCTTCCAGGTAGCGTTTATATTCGACATTTGCAGGTCTTGCAGCGTTCGTTGCTCTCCCAGGCTCCGTGCAGTGAACTTCTACCGTTGCGAATTTTGTCGTAGATCGTGGTTCTGATTTTGTTATTCCATAATATGGGTAACTTTTAAAGTGCTAAAAAAGGTATATATTTTTTGGCAAGCTAGCAACTTCTTCGCCGCAACAAATTATTGAAATAATTTAAATCTTTTACGCTTAAGGCCTCCCCTCAGGGCTGGAGCTACAAATGTGGAATTTTCGTTACAGAATATGTTGTGTTTTAATTGTTCTACTTTTGATGATACTATTTTTTACAATTTAAAAAAATTAATTTGTAAAAATTAAATTATTACTGAGGTATGCAACACACTATGCATCGGTGTGCTCTATATTACAATGTGACAGCCTTTGAAAATAAAAAACTGTGTGTGTCAGCTCCGACGCACGACTGGAGTTTACTCCAGTAAAAAAAAAATTAGAAAATTTATAAATGCATAATTATAAAAATTTTAACCAACTTTAAGAAAATTGATAAAAATGTTTTTTATAAACATTTTTTTAAAACTATTATAATTAATTTTTTATTTAAAATATAATATTATTATATTTTAAATATAATAAAAAATAACTTTTCGAAAGAAAATTTTATAAAAACATTATTATATATAATCATCATTATAATAAAGAAATATTGTTGATTTTTCAGATAATATTATCGAATTATTGACTTGAATTATTGATATTTAAAAATTATTCATAAAATAAATCATAATAACCTGGAGGAATTTATAGACATCGAAAATAATTTTTGGTTAGGTTAGAAATTGTCTAAATTGGATTAAATATCTAATTTTATGTGTTATTCTCAAATATATATTTATATGAACTACATCGATAATTATTAAATATTTAATAAATACAAATCGCACATGCTCATGCATATAATACATGAATTATAACGTACCTTTTACCCACGTGGTTGTTAGATGTTCCGGCAATATTATCTACACATTAGAAAGTTGCGCACCAGGTGCACCAAAATAACGAGGTCATTTATCAAAAGTAACGAGGTCATTCATCAGTAGATTTTACCTCTCATATTTTCTCATACCGAGCGCTTATATATGAAAATCGATTCTTAAGGAGTAAACTCAAAAATCTTGAAATATGACATATTTTTAAAATGCACCATATTTTTTTTTATTAAATCCTTCTACCGTATAAATCGAAAATTAAGGACATTTATTTTATTTTCAATAAATAAATTAAAAAATGTATATAGTAAGAGATAAAATTATCAGCAGATGTACATATCACTAGTGTGTTCATACGCATCACAGCATATATACTAAAAATAAACATATATTTGACATGGTGATCCGCAGTTTCTCGGAAAATGTGTGCGGAACTAAACCCGCGCACATAACAAATCATGATATAAACTAAAAGAGTATCTCGTCACATTAAAGAGTACTCACATCTACCGTAGAAACGACTTTGATCACTTTTTTTTGTGCAAAGTCCGAAAACATTAATAAGTGAATTGTTCGCTACACAGAAAGTCTGATTGACTGACTTCATTGCACTTATGATCCCTCAATCCATATTGATCATCATTTAACATGAGGTAAGGTGATTTTGGAATGATAATTTTGTAAAAGAATTTTTGTAACACAAGTAAGGAGTAAAGTTTATAATAATTACATATATGAAATTAATTCCACTCACGGAATTTCCAAAATGAATATTATTTGTTCTTTGCGTATCCCTTAATATTGATTAGTGAATAATAATTGTTTAGGAGGTCTTCTTGATGGCAAATTTAAATTTTTTAAATGTGAATTTATATTTTGCTATTCTATTTTTAAGTCATCGTGACTTTATCAATGGGTGTAATTAATTTTAATTTGCAAAAGTAATAGGATTTTCAACATTATCTAAAATTTCAATTAATATTTCTACCGCGGCAATTGTTTGATTAGGGCTGCATTATTTGAAATTTGTGTTACTTCTACCGTATAAACGTCCCTATGCAATTTCTCAAAGAGCGATGTGGAGTATCGGTTAGCATCATAGCGATTTTGGGTGAATTTCGTTCATACTTATTCTTTTGCACCTAGCACAATTAGCAATAAATTTTGCTACCTGTTCTTGCATAATGGAAAAGTAAACGTAAAGCTCCTTATTCGCGGGTATACGTTCCAAAATTATGCCGCGAATAAGGAAACCGTGAATATGGAATAGTGATTTGTATGGAAATGCAAGGGTTGGGTTCCCAAAGTACGAAAATAAAATAAAATAGATAAAAATAAAATCAGTTTAATCACATACCTATCATTATTATTAATTATTATTGTTTGAATTATTTGGTTTAAAATATTTAGTAATTTTTCTTGCTTTGCCGTCTTTAAAATGCCTTTTAATTCCGCATGGTATTCAGCTGTGGCAACTTCAATTTTCCTTTTAAAAGGAAGGTTTCTTTCAAAACGGGTCAATTTTAATGAAGTGATCTCACAGTTCTTTGCCATTTGAAACCTGCGGTCTGGTTTTTAAGGTGATTGTCATCGTATCATTGTAAGATGTTGAAGCTTGAAGGGTTTTAACATTTCCTGCAAGTCGGCTTCACTTAAATCTTCATCGTGTGATTGAAGCAGCTCTTGAACGTCACTCGAATCTATCTGTTCAAAACCATCATGTCCTATTCCATTAGCAATTTGTACAATTGTGTCAGTTAATGTTTTAATTTGTTTAAATCCTCACTTTCACAGACTGTTAGATCAACCTATAGTTTTTCCAATATGATTGCAATGTGTATGCAATGCTTGAGCTCTTGTAACGATTCCTTTATGTTAACAATGCACATTGCTATGTTAAATTTTTCCAGAATTCCATAAAACTCACGTCAGAATCACATTCCATGATATCCAGAATGATTTTAAAGGTTCGCCTAATGTAAAAGAACTTCAAAGCTTGAATTATTCCCTGGTTCATTGGTTGAAGTAAAGTCGTCGTGTTCGGAGGCAAAAATATCACCTTAATATTCGGATGCATAGTTTCAAGCTCACAAGGGTGACCCGGAGCATTGTCCAAAACAAGAACCTCCTTGAAGTCTAAATTTTTTTCGTTTAAATATTATTATTTAATTTTGAGTTTTGAATATAAATTATAATATTCAAAATCGTAAATTATTAATCCGCGAATAATGAAATTTTCGGCCGCGAATACAGAAAGTGGTCTCAATTTTTCTTCCGCGAATACTGAAACCGCGAATAACGGAACCGCGGATAAGGAGCTTTACTGTATTTTCGTTGTAGTTGTTTTGCGGTTTCTGAAATACCTCGATGGTTCGTTTACCTTCGTGTTGATATTTATCTCGTCAATTTCATCTAAAATTTCTCGTCTCTTAGTGCAATAAATTATCTGGGTACCGGGTGTTCATTTTAAAACTTCCAGCAATTAATATCTCAAAACCAAAAGTCAGATGAAAAATGTTTCGAACAAATGTTGTATGATAGCGAGGGAACAAATATGGCATAATTGCTTTCTTAATTTATTGACCTTTTCAATGTCATTTGAAGGTCAACTTTCGTTTTTAAATGGCACCTTAATTTTTTAGCAGATTCATATTTTGCATGAAAAATAAACAACTTTTGTTGGAAAATTTTTTATCCCACATTAGGATTTTCGAGTAAGATGCGTTAAACAAAATAAAAACATTTTAATAAACTGCAGCTGATTATATCGAAATTTATTTTTTAAAAGTTAGAAGGCTGTTATTGCTTTTGTTATTATTCAACTTGAATAATTTTAGGACAATGAAAACAAAACACTGTCAAAACAAATAAATTGACATTAGTTTCTTCAACTATTGTTAGTTTTGTGATTTTCAGTGAGTTTTATTTTTCCCGTTCGCTTTAGATCTGATAAAAGTTCGCAAGTAGATCATTAAAATGGTTTATACTGTAGAAGAAAGAATCGAATTAATTTTCTTGTACGGAGCTCAAAATGAAAATGCTGCAAGAACTGCAGAATCTTATAACGCGAGACAACCTGGTAGAAATGTCTCTCATAGGTATGTTATAGACCTTGTTTCAAAATTTCGGGAAACAGGATCCGTCAAAATAAAACACGCAAGAATTCTACTAGAATATTGGATGACTTAGCTCAAATTGAAGTTATAGGCCATTATGCTTCAAATCCTAATAGTTCGGTGCGTGAAGTTTCTGCTATTAGTGGTCTATCAGTGGGCACTGTTCATAAGGCGCTAAAATTGCATAAATTTCACCCATATAAAATGCAGATTCATCAAACTTTGACCGAGGATGATCCAGACAGACGAGTGGAGTTTAGTGAAGAAATGCTTCAATTATTAACTACACATCCACATTTATTGAAATCGACTTGTTTTTCTGATGAGTCAACCTTTTTTAAATGGATTTGTCAATAAACACAACTGTCGATATTGGTGTGATGAAAATCCTCATGTGTTTACTGATGGACATACACAGTGGCCGCAGAAGGTAAACGTGTGGGCTGGTATACTTGGTGATACAATTATTGGACCATTATTTATTGATGGAAATTTAACAGGTCAAAAATATCTAGAAATGCTTGAAGATACAATCTATCCTTTAATAGTTGATGCCTTAGAAAGTCAAAGTGACGAAGAAGGACACCTGGAGCTCGATGAAACTGTTTTGCATTTTCAACAAGATGGCGCACCTCCTCACTATACTATTCCTGTTCGAAACTGGTTAGATGATAAATTTCCAGGGCAGTGGATCGGCAGACGAGGACCGATAAAATAGCCAGCTAGGTTCCTGACTTAACTCCTCTTGATTTCTTTTTATAGGGACATTTAAAATCTGTAATTTATGATACAATACCAGCTAATATTGAAGAGTTAAAATTTCGAATCACAGTGGCTTGCAAAAATATTACGAAAGAAACTTTTGAAAATGTTAGAAACGAGTTTCAACAAAGGCTGTATCATTGTTTAGCCGTAAATGGGAAACATTTTGAAAACTTGTTATGAAAACACTGCTTACAAACATTTTTCTACTGTTTAATACTAATAAATAGCCTTCTAAAAGATGTAAATATTAAATTTTGATTAACAATGGTTAGTTGATAACATGGACTTAGAAGATTTTTTCTAAGTCCATGGTTGATAATAATGTTTTATTTTGTTTCAACGCATCTTACTCGAAAATCCTAATGTGGGATAAAAAAATTTACCTACAAAAGTTGTTTATTTTTTATGCAAAATATGAATATGCTAAAAAATTAAAGTACCATTTAAAAACCAAAGTTGACCTTCAAATGACCTTGAAAGGTCAATAAATTAAGAAAACAATTATGCCATATTATTCTGTTCGCTTCGACTTTTGGTTTTTGAGATATTAATTGCTGGAAGTTTTAAAACGAACACCCGGTAAATAATTGTTTATTGTATTTATCACATTACCAGCAAGTTTTGTTTTTTTGTTTGTAATAGTGAGTGGGGCAAAAACCGTACCATAGAAAATAGGATATGTTGACAACAGCATTAAACGAGGATCCTGATGGTCGAAGTAGAACTACATCGGAATGGGTAAATAATTTCTTTCAAAGTATTACATTTTAATTCATTGAAGACAACATGAAAATAAAGGCTAAAGTCAGCAACCTTCAAGATTCTAGCCAATTCAGTGGAAAAGATTGCAAAAAGATTAATTTTTTATATATTAAAACAATTATGTACATATTCATTTGCCAATGGCGTTAGCAGTCATGGTTGAAATGGATAACTACTATCGCCTAGAATATCATTATACCTATTTAATAAAAATTTTTTTCTAGTTAACTGAAAATATTGTTACGTAAGATATAATTATCTCTCCGATTGTTCAATTAGGTGGTTAATCTATCGGGAAATTTGAAAGGATCTTGAGCATCCCTTAAGTTTTTCGTTATTTTACTTAACCTAATTTCTGTTTATTCGTCAATCATAATGTAATATAATTATCTCGTAAAATATGCACCCTTTAGCCATAATAACTAAAAACATCTAAACATAATTTATTATTACCTATGTGCTACGCACTGTATAAAGGTAATATAATTTGAATATAAAAAACATTTTGTTTTATAAATTAATTTAATATTTACAAAAAACCTCAGCGGTTTTTTATTTATTATAAATATTTTGCGTACTCACTATTGACCAGCTGGATAGCACGAAACATACACAGGTCGATTACAAAACAGTAAGTTGGCCGTTCAAACCCTACTCGTGTTAGATACACTGTTGTGATCAAAAAGTCTAATATCAATCTGTGGACTATGGGGAAGGCAACAGGAAAGCACCCCATGAATTATACTCCCTGGTAAATACATCTTGGCTTCGGCAACGTCCGGGGACCGGATGTGGTACATGAGCAAAAGACTTACTAATATCAATTTATCTTGTATAAAAGAATTTTAACTACCAAATAATCTAAAAATGTTCACACACATGTAAACACGCTTTCTTTTATAATACACCTCCGAGCATGATACAATAATAACAAGATATATTATTCAGAATATGCACTAACCACGTGACGTATATGCGCAACAATTATCCAATTGAAATTTGCATCTCTTATATCATTGGTTCAAAATAAGTTACTGCGCAGAATAACACTAGCCACGTGATGTCATGCAAAAATTACCAAAATAGAATTCCGATACCTATATCATATCTTGTATATTATTGTATCATGACCTCCGAGGTTCTCTAAAAGTGGTACTACACATATACAACACACCACATACGAGACAAAAAACGCAATATTAAAATTATAGAATATGGAAAGACATTATCACAATGCAATATTTCTAATAATTCCTGCTGAAAACACTGTAAAGTTATATAATATCAAAAGAAACTGTCACCTGTCAAAATTAGCGATACCACACTGCTTTAACGACAGTCGTAAAGTTACAGAATAAACCCGCTGACCTTTGATCGCAGCAGTATATCCAACACGACCAAGTTTTGAACCGCAGTCTTCCAGTTTCTAGTCGGCCGGTGTATGCTTTAAGCTATACTGCTGGTTTTTCTATTACCTATAAGTAATATTATTTGAATTCAATTTGACTTGCGACAATTTGACAATACCCACATAAAATAAATCTTACAAGGAGACCACCTGACCTTACCCTCACCGATTTGCTTGATTTTTGTTTTACGAGCAGGTTATGACTAGAAATGAAGCGGGCCAAAATATTAGAGCGCGATATTCACCCGTTGCCGAGAAAATCTACTTTGAAAATATCGTCTTTTTCATATTTTATGGGTACGGCTGAAGGGTCTAGTAATTTTCTTATTGGTATCTGTGGATATAGGGATAACAAAAAATACTATATATAAATTAAAATTATAATATATCAAGTTATACCTATATATCGTTTCGACAATGTCTGACTACAAATTCATGGAAACACTGGGCCCTTCGACAGTTGAAGAAATCGAAACCGATGAAGAATCTCTGTATAGTGAAATTTCTAGGAGGCGATTGAAAGATGCGATGGTGTATTGTCAGCAACTCCTTATTGCAAATAATTTAATGGCGCCAGAAGCTTCTGCGGTAATTAGTGAAGACGCTGTGGTAGTAGGAGAAGACATTTACCATTACATTATAACAACGTTAGGAGAAAAAGGAATTGTGTCGGAGGACGAAATTTTGAAGAAGTAAAAGAAAATATGACCGAAGATTGTTCTCCAGAGAGAAAAGGATGAAAATAGAAGAAATCGATAATATTCCACTAGATTACAAAATCAAGGTTTCTAATATTGCTAGGCAACATCCAAAGTGGAGCATTAAAACTCTTCAAAAAGGAGGATGTTCCCGTCTAAAAAGCTTTAAGGATTTGAAGAAATGGAGAAAACAAATTCAAAATGGTGGAACAAAATTTGATAAATTTGAAATTATTGACTCTTGGAGCAATGACAGGTTTGTAGAAGCTCGCAAAACTCTCAACAAGTATCAACAAGAAACTTGCAACAGTGGGCATTATCTGCAGCGGGTCAGTTTGAGAATTTTGAATTCAAAGCCTCTGAAAATTGGGTTGTTCGATTCAAAAGAAGACACCGAATTGGCCAGCGAAAAATAACCAAATTTGTAAGCCAAAGAGAAACCGCGACACTGGAGGAAACTTTGGCTGCCGCTGAAAGATTTCGAATCCAGACTCGTGCGTTGATACCGAAATTTGACAAAGATCTTGTTATCAATACAGATCAGACTGGGTGTCAATACCAGTCAAATTATAACCGAACTCTCGCGGAGCGGGATCAAAAGTTATTATTGTTAATACAAAGGACATGAACAAGGTCACCCATTCCTATACAGCACAGTATGCCATTACCCTCTCCGGAAAACTATTACCTCTCGTTTTGTATGCCTACAAGAGGCGACAGGATCATTTGGGCCGAGGGTTAAAATATGTGTAGAAGAATATGCTAGAAAATATAAAAATGTTGTTGTAACTTCTTCAAAGTCGGGAAAGTTGACAACATCTTTGTATAAAGATTATTTAACGAACGTTTTAAGCCATACGTGGGAAAAGAACGTTTTCTACTTATAATCGATTCTTGGGGAGGCCAAACAAATCTAGATCTATACGATGAAGTATTTCAGGATGAAGAAGGTCAATCAACTTGTACGATTAAAGTAATTCCTCCGAAATGTACACCATTGGTCCAGCCTTGCGATGTTTACTTTTATCGACAAGTAAAAAATTTTATCAAACGTCTTCAAAATTGTGCACAGTTGATCGAGACACAACGTGAAATCAATTCTCGGAAGATTGCATAAAATACAATCGATAGTACAACATCAGTTGTCCTCACCAATTTTTCGGATATGCTGCAGTACGCGTGGTTTGCTTCCAAGCTCACTGACGAGAGAAATGTTTTCATAAATGTAAACCAAATGTGCTTCCCCATAGAAATTTTAAACAATCCTTGCAAGTGTAAGAAAACTGCATTTATAAGGTGCGCTCGATGTAGTGAAACATATTGCTTTTTGTTTTTACGACGAATATCACCCTGGCTCCTGCGAATTTTCGGATGATTCCTCCGAAGATTAATAGATAAAAATAAGATTTTTGATTTTTAGTACACAGCTTGATATATTATAATTTTAATTTATATATAGTATTTTTTGTTATCCCTATATCCACAGATACCAATAAGAAAATTACTAGACCCTTCAGCCGTACCCATAAAATATGAAAAAGACGATATTTTCAAAGTAGATTTTCTCGGCAACGGGTGAATATCGCGCTCTAATATTTTGGCCCGCTTCATTTCTAGTCATAACCTGCTCGTAAAACAAAAATCAAGCAAATCGGTTAGGGTAAGGTCGGTGGTCTCCTTGTTAGTCGAACATGAAAATAACATAACATAACCATTGAAAATCATACATTAAATAACGACAGCTGATAATTTACGGTGTTGCAAACTAAAACAATATTAGTTTTAAAACTACAAATTTCACATCAAAAATTTTCACCACGGACCTCTTAAATAAATTTATTTAATTTTTTTAAATTTATTATTATTATTAATTTAATTAAAAAATAAACATAAGCCTAATCTGTGAAGCGAAGAAAAAGAAGATTATTATTAATTTTTATTTATTTATTGAATATTTAATTAATTTATTTAAAAGGTCCGTGGGTTTCACGCTTGTATTAGTTCTTAAATAAACTTTTAAGTGTGCTTTCTGTACAGTTCTAAATGACAAATTTAACAAATAAAAAACTTGCCACCGGCATAAACTTGCAAATTTCGTTTTCCGGGCACATTTATAGCAACAAATTTCACATGTAAACGGTTTCTCGCTGTTATTCCGTGCACATGCAGCACGAAACGGCTTCTCATCAGTATGTTTAGTATTTTTAGTCACAAATATGAATGACAATCGGTTTCTCATTGGTATGAGTTCTTAAATGGAGTTTTAACTTGTCTTTCCGTGCACATTTATAGTCACAAATTTTACATAGAAAGGGCTTCTCGCCGGTACGAGTCTTTAAATGTACCTTGACCGCTGCATTCTGTGCATAACTATTGTTACAAATTTTAGAAGTGAATTGTTTTCTGGATTTCTTGGCTTGGTGTTCTTGATTCGGTTGACAATCTATCACGACAATCTCTTCTTCATCGTCATCGGAATTGTGCAAAGCATACAAATTGAATTCCCTTTTGGCTTCTGTCCTACTTTGAAACTCAATGCTTGAATGGCGTGCTGTTTGCTGTAACAAACCATTCATTAGTGTTTTGATTATAAAAGGTGTTCTTAAACAGTAAGTAGTAACTCTCAAGTAAATATAAGAAGCTATATCATAAAGACGATGTTTTGAAATTAACGTGTATTTGCAATGTCTACCTGTAATAAAATAATGAGGGGGGGGGCAAACCAGGTTTTTCGTAATCTCGTTAATCCATTCATGCGCGTCAGTGGTGAAAAGTTAACTGACAAATTCCAAAAATCAAAACACTGAAAGAAATTCAAAACTTAATTTTAAACTCAAACTTATTGGCTGGGAAATATCTAGAGATCACAGTTTGTGCACTCTATTACAAATAATTAAATCCGAGCCGAAAACTTCCAAGTGCGAATACACCGCAGTGCTGCATGTTTTAATTCAGAATTAGGATAGAAATGGAGACAAAGCTGATGCAACATAAATGAATAATGAAAAACAGGTAAGTCTAGGAAAGCTTTGCAGATCCCCGATTATAATACTTTATATTAAATTAGATAATTTGTGTTTATCGTAAACTTACGAGTACATTATTCCTCTTACAAGAAGTTAGTTATTCAAGACGCAAAAAAGTTGATTAGAATTATTTCAATTCAAAGCATAAGAGGTTTGTGTGTACATTTTTACGGTTCGACTAATTTTTTTTTGCAAATTAATGTAATAAATGTTGTAACCGTATTTTATTCCATGTGTTTAAAATATGTTTTACAATTTATTATTTGCATTGAGTAGAAGTTGTAATGTAAATAAATATTTGTGTTCATATCAATTATGATTCTACTGAAAGCAAATAATAATAAATTATGAAACTTATCCTATTTTCAAAAAAACCAAAATTATTTATATTTAAAACACCCATCATAAACATTTACCGCCATCTATATCATCGATTTGATAAGCAATTACGCTATACTTCATAGTGGAAATACCAGGCGGCGTATCACAGTACATTTTCTATGGAAGTTTTCACTACTGTGCTTGAAATCTCATGAAAAACTATTTGGAAAAATTATAAAATATACTTCACTTGAATACCATTAACCTTACTGTTAGTTCAATTTTCCATTGTTATAAATGTAGAGCACAATCGTAAGGTACCCAAACCAAGTACGTACCTATACAAGAGTCTTTCCGACGGTGTCTCTCGCACAAGGTGCTGGCATCTTTGAGGTATTAAACTCTCTTGGGGGGAACATGCAGATAATTTTGTGTTTTGTATCTGAACCCGAAATATTAATAATTTGTTATCGCTACGACATAGCTTAAACTTTAACGTAGGCTGTCAACATGATAATCGTAACTCGCAAACACTACTCGATACGACAAAACCCTTATTTGCTTACATTTAAATTACATAATAAATTATTTGACAATTACAAAGGTTCACACCTAAGTTCTTAGTTATCTTTCGGTAAAGATTCACATTTCCAAACTTTACGTGAATTTGTAAACATAATATTTTTGAGTTTTTGTATCAACTTGAACAAATTTGGTTTATAGTTTACCTCATTTATATCCTGTTCATATTCTAAAATCAGATCAACGTCTTCAATTTCAATTGAATGATGCAAATCTTCTAACGTAACTTCCACATCTTCCATCTCGTCTGCTGAAGTGTCATCGTATTCGTTATATACATCATCGGGAGCTCGCAAACAATAATAATAATAATAATAATAATCTTTATTAAGTTATAGTTAGCATTACAATAAATTCGGAATAATAAAATAACTTAAAAAAGTGGAGATCAGCATGTGCTGGTTTTCATCTCAACTTATTGACACAGAAATTCGGAGACTTCGTATAGTGCCTTTTCCGTCAGGAATTCTTTTGTTTTCCGTTTGAACTGCACTAAGGGAAGGCTCTTGATTTCTTCTGGCAGCTTGTTATACAACTTAATGCCTAGGTTGTCGCCTTCGCTACATTTGAGTCGAAGTCGTTTTGTCTGCAATTGGTTCCTTCGTCTTGTTTCGTAGGAATGAGTAGCTGTGGTATGTGTTGTACTGTCAGTCTTAATATGCACTATGGAGGCGTATACGTATGCGGAGGGCAAGGTCATGATTTTGAGAGACTTAAACAATGGTTTGCAGTGTGTTCTGCAAGGCGATCCTTCTAATTCTCGTATGGCTTTTTTGCATTATAAAGATTCGGTTCAGGTGTGCCGAGTGCCCCCAAATCTGAAGACCGTACACCATTTTGGCATGAAACATCGAGAAATATACAAGTTTTGCAGCTTCTTTTCCAATGGTTGCCTTTATTCTACGTATTGCATATAGAGCTGTGCCTAGTGAGCTCATTAGATTTGTTGTATGGTCGTTCCAGGTGAGGTAGCTGTCCAGTGTTATGCCTAGGTATTTTGCTGTGTTTTGCTGATTTTTATCGGTTCTGTTGGTTGTGAAAGTTATCTCGTAAGTTTTATTATCATTCATCAATAATCTGTTTGATGTAAACCATTTTGCTGCGGTCTCCTTGTGTTTGTTGGATTGCGTGTCGCTTTCTTCTATGATGGCTGTGTCATCCGCGTATAGAATTGTCGGGCATTCCATAATTCCTGGAAGATCGTTTATATACACGACGAAGAAGAGCGGTCCTAAAATGCTGCCTTGCGGAATACCACATGTTACAGGTTCTTCATTGCTTAATTGTTCGTTCCATGATACTGCTTGCGTCCTGCTGCTGAGGTATGATTTTATTAGATCATAAGCAATTCCCCTGAATCCGTAGTGTTGGATTTTATTGAGGAATATCTTATGGTCCATCATATCAAAAGCTTTCGTTAAATCGCAAAAACAATTTGACATTTTGTTTGTTTTCTAGTTTCTCGTACACTTGAGTTGTGAGATATCTAATTGCGTCTATCGTGCTTTTTCCTTTTGATATCCAAATTGCTGTTTTGTTAGAGTTTCCTTTTGTGTAAAAGTCCAGAAAACGATCGCATAGTAATTTTTCAAATATTTTTGAAAATATGGGTAGTATTGATATTGGTCTGTAATTGGCTGCTTCATTTTATTTCCTTTTGTATATTGGAATAATTCTTGATATCTTGAGAGTGTCCGGAAAGATTCCTTGTATCATGCACGTGTTCAGAATGTGACATAGTACCGGTAGTATGTCTTGATAGATGAATTTTATAATTTTTATGTTTAAGTTGTAGATGTCGTACGATGGTGAATTTTTTAGTTGCGATATTGCGTTTTCTATTTCGGCCTCGGTAACATCGTGTAAGAATATGGATGTTTCTGTTCTTGGAAAAGTTGAATTTAAATGTTGCAATGGGCTTGTGGTTACTTTTGGAATTTTCTCGTTTAAACTATTGGTTGCATTTTTGAAGTATTTGGAGAAATCGTTGGCTTTAAGCGTTATGTCTTTGTGGAGTTCTTTTTTTCTTGCCCAGTTCCTTATTGATTATCGTCCAGGTAGTTTTTGGAGTATTGTTTGACTGTATGATCTGTTGCATGTTCATCTGCTTCTTGAGTATTTCTAGTTTGTGATTGAATAATTTTCTAAGGTTATTGTAGCTTTGCCTGCTGTTTGTGGGATTGTGTTTGTTGTACAAGTTTAGTTCTGTGATTTGCTTCTTTAATATTTCGAGTTCTTTTGAGAGTTTGATTTTTGTTTTGTTTTGTTTGTAGGATCTTTCTGGAAAGATTGCGTCAGCCATTTCTTGAATCGTCTTGTTAAATAGGTGGAACTTTCTTTCGGGATCCTGTTCACTATATATATTTTCCCAATTTATTTTATTGATGTTTTCTTTAAATTTGATTATCAGTTTTTTGGAGAACTTTCTTTTCTTTATCTTGTCTTGTTCTCTTTGTTTATTAGTGTACCACTCCATGCAGATTGATCTGTGGTCGGATATGGTGGTTTCAGGTAGATAAGCAGTGATGTGTTCGAGATTTGTGAAAAAATTGTCGAGGCAGGTTGCTGTTGTTTGATTGTAGCGTGTCGGTTCAGATATGACTTTCTCGAGGTTGAATGATTTCATGAGCTGTAAGAGATTAAGTTTTTCGACTGTGTTGGAATTGAGGTCTATGTTGAAGTCACCCGCTATAATTAATTTTGTTCGCAAATTATACATTTTTGTTAACTCCGAGATAATATCTTCAAGTAATTCCAAGTACTTGTTGGGGTCACCTGTTGGTGATCGATAAGTTGATACGATAATCGTGTTAACTTTCTTTACGTAAGACGCTGCAAATTCGCCTTCGATTTCGATTGATTTTGCTGCTATCTGTGGAAGTGGTGTACATGCCCAGTTGTTTTTTGAGAACAGGGCTACTCCGCCGTGTATGTGCCTTGATCTGGCAAAGTAGGATATTAATTGGTAGCCATTTACATTAAGCATATGCATGTTTTCGGGTTTTTGCCAGTGTTCATTCATACATACAATATCGATATTTTGGTCTTGCAGTATGTGCTCCAGTGAAGCAACTTTGTTGGATAGGCATTGTATGTTTAGATGTAGTATTTTTATTTTGCTTTTATGTTTTATATCTGTTCTTAAATTTTGATTTGTTGTTGCATTTACGTGTAAAGGCCTTACTATGTTGTTTATTTTTTTGTTGAATTGTTTTACGTTAAAATTTGGTTTCTTGCTTTGTGTTGGTGTCACATATGAATTTAAGTTATGGTCTGTATTTTCTGGTGTTTCTGTAAAAAAATGATGGCCTCTATTAAAAGCAAATCGCTCATACCTTATGCCGACTGGCCAGAAATTTGGATCGTACACTGTGCCTTTTTGTTCGGTGTCAACTCCTACCATGAAACATTTTCTGGTGCTTTCCGTGTTTGCAGTTTTGAGTAGCTCTACTGTTACGTCTTCGGTACCTAGTTTGTCCTTCATGTATTTTTTTAATATTTCTTCGGTTACATGTTCCTTAACTTTTGATACAAATAACCATATTTTTGGCTTTTCCACACCTACAAATTGAAGCGCATTAGCGTCCGTGTTTTTTCCTACCGTTTTTGGTTTTCGTTTCCAATTTTTCCTGTAATTTACTGTCGTAAAGCCGTCTTTGTCCTCGTGCTCGTTTGTTTGCTTATCGATATTTGATTGGGCTTCCTTGATGCACTTTCCTACGAATTCCTTAGTTATTTTCGTATTCTTTTTGCGGTGGTTTCTAGAACATTGTTTCTTTTTCATGTTTATCTTCGTTCGTTTTTTAGGTTATGTATCGCTTTGTTTACGTCGCTAATTTGTAAAGCTTGCGCTGCACTGTCCATGATTTTCGGTTCTATCGCGTGGTTGTCTGGTTGCCTAACTTCTTCATCAGATTTCTGCATGCTAGCTCGTTCCTCTCTTTCAGTAAGTTGATGATAAGGTTTTTTTCGTTAACCATTTCTTCTAACGTTTTTATTTGTTTTTCAAAATGTCGATGAAGTCGTCCACGACCTCACGTTTGTTGCTTTTCTCATTTAGGTCCGAGTCCATGAAATCACAGAGAACCTCGTTTTTCCTGTATTTCTCAGGTAGTTCTTTGTTAATTATTAGTTGAATTAGTTGAATTTTGGATAACTTTCCCAGTTCCGTTTCGATTTCGTGGTTTGGTTTCATAACCTCACTTTCTTGGATACGTGTTGCTGCCATGCTGCCAACTCGTAGTCTCCTAGATAATAATATACGTTAAACTTACTTTAAAATAATTTCAATTGCGACGATTGATGCTGTCCTCAAATTTAACAAATTCCTCCAAAGGTATTACCCTGTCCATTCCGGAAGTGAAAGTTATACAACTTTGATTTGACTGTAAAATAATTTTTCAGCACAATTTTCGAGGTTAGGTTGAAAATGTATACTACCGTAAAACTTCTTCCTACCTGCAAGTTACAAACTGAACACAATTATAAAGAATACAAAAAATATTGTATGGCATTAATTACGAGTATGTAATTTACATCTGCTTTTATGAAGAAACCGACAATACCTACCGAACTGAACTCGAGCTGATTTGTTTACACAGAGTGTTGCAAAATATATTTAACCAAATTGGAATAATTTATGTTTTTGATTAATTGCGTGAGATTATAGTAAAATGAAATCGGATGTGGCCATGCCCATGACTTTATTATATTTTTATTAAATATTAAAAAATAATTTTAATATAAAAAAGAAAAAATATTTTCCATTAACCAATGTGACCCAAAGTCTAATCAGCTCTAAGTCTAAATATAAAAATACAAAATACCAACTTTAGTTTTGAAATTCTCATTAGTTTTTGAAATATGTAATAAAACTAATCTATTATATCTATTATATAAAATTGAATGTTTGTTTGTTTGTTTGTTTGTTCGTCTTTAATAACTCCTAAACCGTTCGACCGATCCCAACCAAATTTTGCACAGTTACTCTCTAGGACCCTAAAGAGGTTTTCCGCTAAAACCGGGACCAAAAAGCTTAATTTAAAAAAGTGAAAAATTGCGGACGAGCATGAATGGATTAACGAGATTCCCATCGCCAATACCTGTAATTGATATATGGTAATTTTACGTTGGTATATTCACATTCAGTACCTACACTATTATAAGTGATTTGAAATACTGGAGAAGAAAAGCTGTAGAGAAAATTGTAGAGTACAATATAAACCGTTCTGAAACACTCGACAACGGGAACACTAAAATCATTCTGAAACGCTCTAGCAACGGAAGCAAGATTTCGTCGAGAAGAAAACCTTAAGCGAAGCAGATACTGAAAATCTAAATACTTCACACAAAGGCAAAGTATTTTAATTATAGGGAGACCCCGGGCGAAGCCGGGTATCCAGCTATTCAATCATTCAGACAAAGGCAGAGTTCCACCTTTTTAATGAGACCCCGGGCGAAGCCGGGTATCCAGCTAGTAATAAATAAAAAGATTTAAAAAAAATTGCTCCCATGAACCAATTTTATCCAAAATTTAATCAGCTCTAATTCCTCCCATAAACATAACAAATTTCAATAACTTTAGTCTTAAAAATCCTTTTAGTTTTTAAATATTAAATAAAGGCTAATATTAAATAATTATATTTAAAATAATAAAAAACAATAGTTTTTATAAACAAATTTTAACTAAAATTTAATCAGTTCTAAATATTGATTAAAATATGCGAAAACCTAAATTTAGTTTAGAAATTGTTTTACTTTTGGAAATATTAATTAAAACTAATATTAAATAATAAGATTTAAAAAATTTTAAAAATAGTTCCATGAACCAATTTTAACCAAAATTTAAATAACTTTAACTCCAGCTATAAAGATAGGAAATATCAAATTTGGTTTTGAAAATTCTGTTAGTTTTCAAAATATTAAATAAAGACTAATATTAAATAATAAAACTTAAAAAATAAAAAACAATAGTTTTCATAAAACAATTTTAACTAAAATTTAATGAGTTCTAAATCTCGACATAAGTATGCTAAATCCTAAATTTCGTTTTGAAATTTTATTAGTTTTGAAATATTAATTAAAACTAATATTAAATAATAAAATTTAAAAAATAAAAAAATAGTTCCGTGAATCAATTTTAGCCAAAATCTAATCAGCTCTAAGTCTCAACATAAGGATACAAAATCCAAAATTTTGTTTGAAAATTCCTATTAGTTTTTGCTGTAGGTCGCACACAAAATTTGACCACACACACACACACCATCACACACACACACACACACACAGACATTTTTGAAATGGTCTTATTTTACTCAGGGACCTCAAAAGTGTAAATCCATCAAAATCTCAAATTTTTTTCTGCACGAAAACAATACTTTCTCATTACATATAGGCCAGTCAGTAGAGAATCGAAATAAGGTGGTATGTTGCAAACGGTGATGTAGAAGATTTTATTTTTTTAACTTGTATAAATAGGTACAAGCATTTGAAAAACAAAAATGCTAACACGGGCGACCTCAGGAGAACTTTTGGCAGCCAAAGAACTTCAAAATTTTAGGACTTTTTTTAGTTTTTGCATATAACTCCTAAACCGTGGATCCTATCAAAACATTTGTGGTTTAACAAATTAAAGAGCGTTAAATTCTGCGTCGAATGAGTACCATAACTTAATAATTTGGTCAAGTGGTATGGTCGAAAACTACGGTCAAAAACGATATTTTTCTAATTTTGTCAAAACTGAGATTACGTATATGTGAGTGCGCGTCCGGCATCGATCGCGCTGCACTAAATTCGTTGTAACTTTTAAACTAATTAATGAAATTGAGCATTCAAAAGCTCAAATGAAAGAAGAAACATGTAGCTATTGGACTATTATATTTTCTAATATAAAATGAATGTATATAAGAGTAGTAAATGTATATAGTTGGAACATACGGAGATATCCGATAAAATCGCTAAGAGCTCTACCATTTCTACAATTCTTAAAATAAAGATCTGAAATTTTTACAGATTACTCTAGAAGTAATGTATAAAAATATCCGATAAGTAAAAAAAATCTCAAAAATTTAGTATTGAAGATGTATACTTCAAAATTTCAAAATTTTGGGTAAGTAATAAAATCTGAAATGTATACCTAACTTTAACCACATATTACTCTTGCTTAAATCGCGTTATTGGATTTCTACAGGTGCAATTTTAAAAAGCTTGAAATGTGTACTTTAAGATGCTATAAGAGGATTTAGGTTAAAAGTAAATCAACCCTTTTATTTTACAGAAATAAAAATAAATTTTTTGCTCCAAAATTCGTTAAATTAGAGGTACGTTAAACGTTAATAACTTTTATAAAAAATTTATTTAACCTACCTAACTAGCATATATTATTAATAGGACTTAAAAATGAGTGAATTTAGTGTAAAAAATTTTAGAATATATAATAATAGCCTTAGCGATTTTATCGGATATCTCCGTATGTTCCAATTATATACATATACTACTCTTATATACATTCATTTTTATATTAGAAAATATAATATCCAATAGCTACATGTTTCTTCTTTCATTTGAGCTTTTGAATGCTCAATTTCATTAATTAGTTTAAAAGTTACAACGAATTTAGTGCAGCGCGATCGATGCCGGACGCGCACTCACATATACGTATATCTCAGTTTTTGACAAAATTAGAAAAATCGTCGTTTTTGACCGTAGTTTTCGACCATACCACTTGACCAAATTATTAAGTTGTGGTACTCATTCGACGCAGAATTTAATGCTCTTTAATTTAGTTAAACCACAAATGTTTTGATAGATCCACGGTTTAGAGTTATATGCAAAAACTAAAAAGTCCTAAAATTTTGAAGTTCTTTGGCTGTCAAAAGTTCTCCTGAGGTCGCCCGTGTTAGCATTTTTGTTTTTCACATGCTTGTACCTATTTATACAAGTCAAAAAATTAAATCTTCTACACCACCGATTGCAACATACAATTCCTTTACTGACTGGCCTTTTCAAATATTGCTCTGCACAACTGTCGGTGTGTCGTAATCTGGAACTGTTCAGAGCTGTCCCAAAGGTATCCAACGAACGAACTTCAAGATTTTTACGTCAATCGATGCCAAAATTCATTAAAACAAACTTTATATCTCAAAAAAATAATAATTAAATAAAAAATACAAAATTAATCAAACAATTTTAAGTTTTATTGATTTAAAATCTTTAAAGCGAAAACCACTTTTCTCAAATTTTTCGACACTGAAAGAACCTTAACAACTTCCTCGGCTGCTACCATTATTTTATCAGTTAACGTTGGGAAAATGTAATTCCACTGGATTTTTGAATTTTACATTAAGAAAAATCAGTTGAAAGTAGCATTGTCAAATACTTCTAAGACGTGGACAACACACGGTACTTTTCTTGCTTCCTTTTACACTTATTAGCTTGGTAACTTTAAGGTAGCCAGCCAAAAACCTCTGTAATTTTTCATTGGGACTTGACACGTTGTTCAATCTTGAGGATCATCTTCATTATGGTGTCCTTCTTCAGCTTCATGATCAATTTCATCATTATACTCTCCGCTATCATTCTCGCATCCTAAGCAATAAATCGAAATTATTCGTAAGCTTTCAGCAATGGTTACTGCTATCATTGTTTTATTGTTTATTTAACCTATGACTTTTAAAAATTTTAATCTAATATTAATTTCAAAGGTTAATAATACGTATAATTTCAATAAGTTTATTTTTTTATAGGAACTTCTTTAAAATTGCTGTTGATATAGTTTTAGCTAAGGGATCAAGCGCTAGAGGAAATCGTGTACAATTAACTTCACGTACTTCACCAGTAATTCACCGCACTTCATCAATAATTCACGGTACTTTATCTAATTCATAGATACTTTATTGTATTTCACGTACTGCATCGGTATTTCAGAGATTTACCGAGAATCCAAAATTGAGAACTGGCGGGTGTTCCACACCCCCCGGATCGAGTACTTTTTTTTTATTAAAAGTAAACTGAAGATTTCTCATTGCAGAGGCACTGGAAGGTGTTCCAGACCCCCCGGATTAAGTAGTTTATTTTTTATTTTGTTGCAGAGATCTGCCTCCCAGGGGGTACGGAATTTATAATTACGCAGTTTATAAGTAATTGTCAGATTACGAATTAAACACATTTACTTGGCCATAGCTAATTTTAAAAAGCTTGGGATATGCTTAAATATTTAATTCACTTTTAATAAAAATTAATTATTTAAACCGGGGGGTCTGGGGGGTGTGGAACACCCTCCAGTGCCCCTGCAACGGGAGATGAGAACTCCGGATAGGAGTTCTGCAATGTTCTTCATTTAGGTAGTAAACTGAAGATCTTCCGTTGAAAAGACACTGGAGGGTGTTCCAGATCCCCGGATTGAGTAGTTTATTTTTATCAGAAGTAAACTGAAGATCTCCGTTGCAGAGATTTACCTCCCAGGGGTATCGAATTTATAATTATGCAGTTTATGATTAATTGTCAGATTACGAATTAAAACATTTACTTGGCCACAGCTAATTTTAAAAAACTTGGGATATGCTTAAATATTTAATTCACTTTTAATAAAAATAAATTATTTAAACCGGGGTCTGGAACACCTCCAGTGCCCTGCAACGGGAGATGAGAACTCCGGCTAGGAGTTCTGCAATGTTCTTCATTCCAAAACTTGTGCACTGGAGGGTGTTCCACACCCCCCAGACCCCCCGGATTGAGTAGTTTATTTTTATTAGAGGTAAACTTAAGATCTTCCGTTGAAAAGACACTGGAGGGTGTTCCAGATCCCCCGGATTGAGTAGTTTATTTTTATTAGAAGTAAACTGAAGATCTCCCGTTGCAGAGATCTACCTCCCAAGGGGTATGGAATTTATAATTATGCAGTTTATGATTAATTGTCAGATTAAGAATTAAAACATTTGCTTGGCCATAGATAATTTTAAAAAACTTGGGATATGCTTAAATATTTAATTCACTTTTAATAAAAATAAATTATTTAAACCGGGGTCTGGGGGGTGTGGAACACCCTCCAGTGCCCCTGCAACGGGAGATGAGAACTCCGGCTAGGAGTTCTGCAATGTTCTTCATTCCAAAATTTGTGCACTGGAGGGTGTTCCACACCCCCAGATCGAGTAGTTTATTTTTTATTAGAGGTAAACTTAAGATCTTCCGTTGAAAAGACACTGGAGGGTGTTCCAGATCCCCGGATTGAGTAGTTTATTGTTATGAGAAGGAAACTGAAGATCTCCCGTTGCAGAGATCTACCTCCCAAGGGGTACGGCATTTATAATTATGCAGTTTATGATTAATTGTCAGATTAAGAATTAAAACATTTGCTTGGCCATAGATAATTTTAAAAAACTTGGGATATGCTTAAATATTTAATTCAGTTTTAATAAAATAAATTATTTAAACTGGGGTCTGGGGTGTGAACACCTCCAGTGCACAAAGTTTGGAATCTTGGTAAGTCTCTGAAATACCGATGTGGAACACCCTCCAGTGCCTCTGCAACGGGAGATGTTCAGTTAACTTTTAATAAAAAAAAACTACTAAATCCGGAGGATCAATGTAATTAATTAATCACGACGAAATAATGAATTACCAAAGCTTTTTATTGAGCTACCAAACCTCCATGATATTCAAACAAATAAGCTAAAAAAAATTACAAAATTAACTAAAGAAATCTAAGTTTAATTTAATTAATTGATTACTATTAAACTAGCAACTACCAAAACTTTTAATTAGTAAAATAATGACCGCCAAAGGTCTATTCAACGTTTAAGATAAAAAAATGTTGGAAAATCTACTGATGTAAGTTAATTTGCTATCAAATAATTATTATTGATTGCACGTATCGTAAATGACATTGTAGCGCATGCGCATAAGCTAGGTTCAACTTCATGATTCTTCACTTGTACTTCAATATTCTTAACACGTATTTTATTTACTTCACACGTACTTCATGTATTTTACCAATACTTTATGTACTTCACAAGTACTTTATGTATTTCAGAAGTACTTCATGTACTTCACATGAGATGTCATGTACTTCATGAGATGTGTACAAAAACTTCACCAGCGGTTAATCCCTCGGTTTTAGCAGATGTAGATGCAAGAAGATTATTCACGCTAATACTCTCGTTAGGTTTGATGTTCATCTCTGTTTTTCTATTAATTCATACAGGTTTCCAATATGTGTCTTCTTTCAGAAAATGTTTTATTGTACTTGCAGTGGCATCTTGTTGTTTAACATATTTTGGTAATTTGCAAAGAATTTTTCCTTTCAGTGGTACCAATGTAGATGCTGAAGTTACGAATGTGAAATTTGCGTTATATAATATTTTCTATTTTAATGGTTTTACTTTCGATGATATTATTTTTTACAAGTTAAAAAACATTAATTTGTAAAAATTAAATTATTACTGAAGTATGCAACACCCTGTATACAGGCAGCCTTCACAATGTGCTACCGCCTCCGAAACTGGAAAATCCCGATACCTTGTAGTTTTAATGACTAATTTCATTAGCTGAAAAATGTTTTCCCATCAAATTTTGAAAATGCCAATTTTCAAATTAAATGCTTTAGACTCTACAAACTATGCTTTACAATTCTAAACATTTAATGATTGCTTCCGAGTGCTCTCTGCAGATGTTTTGGCAACATTCGCCACATGTAGTTTTTACTTTATAGGCCCCCATACACCTGCCAATAAATTGCGCAACAGAGGTTATTATACTATTATACAATTATTTCTGGTTTTCTATTTTCTTCTATATTGCCATTTTGATGCATCGAAGACACCAACAAAACATTTTTTTTATATGAAACTACAACTTGTTTTAGTTTTTAAAAAAGTCCAACGCAACTACTATCGTGGGGCACTGAAACACCCCAACGGTTATTATTTTCAAAAACGGTAATAATAAATAATATCAAACTATGCTATATTGAACATATTTATCTTGTAGGAAATTAGTTTGGAAGATACAAAAGCAAAAACTGGCGACTCGGGTGCCAAAATACCCCACGATAGTACTTGAGGATTACACTGAAATTATGGTGGTGCACTTCTACAAAATATTTGTCCACATTTAATATAAATCAATTCAAATTTTCTGTTTAAGCATTGTTACTTTTAAGTATCAGTCTTTTCTATTCTCAAATTAGTTTCTCTATCGGCTTCTTTCAAAATGCCAGATAATATAAATTCTTCTTGTGTAGCTTCTTTGATTACCTGCACATTGGTATTTGTTTGCACTACTCCAGGATTCTTACATAGTGGAATCATACGAAGTCTACCGAAGCATTCAGCGGAGCTGGATGATCAAGCAGGTCGCCTCACGTTCAAATCTAAAAGAAATGCTTTTGATAAAAATATATATGTTGAAATTAATTTAGAACGTTTACCTGTGCAAATAAATTTTCAAGCCAGTCTGATTCAGCCGATGAGTTAATATGTACAAAATTTCATATTTTATACAGGTCCTGCAAGAAAATGGTTGAAATTATAACACATTTTTGGAATTTTTGAACTCTCATAGTTTTAAAAGTATGCTTTACTTTATTCAAAGTAGCCAATTCTTTGTTACTACCATGTAAATAAGGCTTCAAAGCATGTGACATGAGCTGCGCCGTTAATGTTACATTTTGTGTTCGTGATTTCTCACAAGTAGGTAATGTGAAGTGTAGTAAGTGTATATAATTAAAAATTCGACTGCGTTTTTTGTCTGATTTTCTAAAATAAATCCATGTTAATTAAAAGTTTGACAATAGTTCTCTCCGAATCACATTTACTTACATTAATCGGCTTCTCGAAATTTGCATCAAACTAACTAAATTCTTCTCTAGCTGAAAAATTGTATTTTTTAATAGTTCATTTTCTTTGTTCTCGAATTTTTGTTCTAATACAATATCTGGGCTCTCGGTAAATTTAATTTAAAATAATTTCTTCTGGTTCCGAGCATAAAAGTTGTTGCACCAAGTGTTTTCGTTCTATTATTTCACCCTTTTACTTTTATCGAAGAGTTCAGGCAGCAGTACTAAGTACAGCGAAGGGATAGCTGAAATTAATTTCATTGCAATTTTATCATAAAATATTTGATCAATAATTACCTTTCAATTGTTTTCGTAATATATTTATTAATTTAGCTTTCATTACATCCTATTCCTATTGGTCCAAATCGAAATTCTTTTGTTTGATGGGTGAAACTTACTATCCTTTCAGTAGCATAGTTAAACCCATTTTTCTTTAGCAACTAATCTGCAGGAAACGTAAAATAGCAATTTTTCATTATCCTGCATTAATTTTGCAGATTGCCACATAACAAACGGTAAAAAAATTACAAATAATCCCCACTTGTCACTTGAGTAACGAGAAAATTGTAAAGACAGCGCCACCTCTGATTTCACTAGATAAAGAGAGTCGCAATAAAATACAAAATGGGGTAACTCACCATTTTGAAGTTTTGTTATTTAAAAAAATAGTGCTGCAGTAAGTGTTGTAAATAATCATTTCAGTGCGTTATCAGAGGTCGGCACCTTTTAAACCTTATCACCATCTTTCAGAATTCACAACATCTCGGTAATGAATACTACTAACGGTTAGTAATTATTATTTAGTCAAACGTGTCAAAAATGTTAATTACAACATGCAAGTCAAGGTGAAATAGAAAATATCCTATTTTATAGCATAGTATAACATTCCACATTAACCACCATTACTTCTTCCTGTTACAGATATGTCTCAAGTTCTACCTCCCGAAGAGTTGCAAACTATGGCTGACGTGGGTCAAAGTGCGAAGACTACATATAATTCAAACAGCGATTACGATATTAAACCCGAAGTGCTAGAAGACAAGAAATTTAATTTAGAAGATTTACATCATTCGATTGACATTAAAGAAGAAAGTGATAGTGAAGAATTGACGCGAAGAAACCTGCTTCGAATGTATTCGAATGTGCAATTTGTGGGTATAGCGTTTCACATAAATATAAATTAAAATTACATTTAAGAACTCACTTGCTTGCTTGCCAAATTTGTGACTATAAATGTATTCAAGAATCAAGTTTAAATTTGCATTTGACAACTCATACAGATGAGAAGCCGTTTGCATGTAAAACTTGCAATTATAAATGTTCTCGGAAATCATATTTAACAGATCATGTAAAACTTCACTCGGATGGTAAACTATTTACCTGTCACATTTGTGCCTACAAAAGTGGAATAAATTCAAATTTAAAACTGCATTTAAGAACTCACACTGGCGAAAAGCCGTTTGCCTGTCAAATTTGTGACTATAAATTTTCATCAAAATCAAATTTAAGTGGCCATTTAAAAACTCACACGGGTGAAAAACCGTATGCTTGTGATATTTGCGATTATAAATGTTCACGGAAATCACATTTAACAAAACATTTAAAAACTCACTCGGCGAAGCCGTATAGCTGTCAATTTTGTACCTACGAATGTAGAAAAGAAAAACATTTAGAATCGCATTTAAGGACACATACTGGCGAGAGACCGCACGCTTGTCAAATTTGTGACTTTAAAAGTAAAGATAAAGCAAGTTTATTATTGCATTTAAAGATTCACACCGGCGAAAAGCCGTTTGCCTGTCAAGTTTGTGACTATAAATGTTTGGTACAAGCAAATTTAAGAAGGCATTTTAAAACTCACACAGGCGAAAAACCGTTTGTTTGTGAAATTTGCGACTTAAAATTTTCAGAAAAAAAACACATTTAAAAGAGCATTTAAGAACTCATACAGGCGAGAAACCATTTATTTGTCAAATTTGTGGCTACCGATGTTCATACCAAACTAGCTTGAAAGTGCACTTAAAGTCTCACACCGGCGAAAAGCCGTTTGCTTGTCAAATTTGTGACTTTAAAACTGTTCGACAAACCTGTTTAAAACGGCATTTAAGTACTCACAGCGACGAAAAGCCGTTTGCCTGTCAAATTTGTGACTATAAATGTAGACGAAAATCAAGTTTAAAACTGCATATAACAAAGCATACCGGCCAGCGCGATAAGCCGTTTGCTTGTCAAATTTGTGACTATAAATGTACACAAAAATCATCTTTAAAAATCCATATGAAAACACATACCGGCGAGAAACCGTTTTCTTGCCAAATTTGTGACCGCAAATGTACACAAAAATCATCTTTAAAAAACCATATGAAAACACATACCGGCGAAAAACCGTTCGCTTGCCCAATTTGTGACTACAAATGTGCACTTAAACCAAATTTAAAAGTGCATTATTTAAAATATCACGCTGGGGAGAAACCGTTAGATTAGAAAATATGTGGGCATTAAATTCTAAATTGAATCTCGCCGGTTGCAAGTATAACTGTTTGCCGGATGCAATTGGTAACCATCGGTAGAAATGCTTTGGTTGTGGTTTTATTGGACTGGAGTATATATTGCTATGATTCGAAAAATAATAATAATTGTTACTGCGATTGTTAAAATGCAAGTTTACTGCGACCTTCACCAATTATATTTACCTGGTTAGGTTCGCTTTGGTTTAGCTTTTGTATCACTCTGTATATCATTTTTCAAATAATGACTCAAATTTTGTGAAATTGAATTCTTTAACATAACTTTATTTATTTAACATCCTGTACATAAAAATATGGTACACAAAATTTTGCCAGTCTGCGGAACTAAATATTCCACCTAAATCATGAAATTAGTATATAATTCAAACATCTTAAAATTATTAATTGTTTTTGTAAAATTACTTAATTAAAAAACTTGATCAAAATTTTTGTTTGTTTATTATCTTTCAATAAAATTTGCCCCGATACATGCGAGTTTTAATTGTTCTCCATGTTGAAAGTGGTTATTTTCATAAATTTTAAAAATTCGTGATATCTTTTATGGTATCAATTCTGTGTATTGGCCGTTTTTTGAGGTTCGATGGCATGGTGCTTTACCACGATATGTTTTGTGATAAATTTAACTTAAATGCGATTAATTTTCATTTCTTTTGATTAATTCTGATCCGACTAATTAAATCACAGTGTTTATTTACCGTATAATTTTCTTCTTTAATTTGTGAACGTGGCTGAATGACCAAAAAAACACATGTGAAATTTCAAAAATTCATCTGGAGAATTAGTTAAATAACTTCTGGTACAATGGTAAAACTTAAACCTAAAATTCGAAGTTCGCACCACAAACTTCAAATTGGGAAGTTTTCTACAAGTGACCAACTTTGAAAATATTTGGAATTCTACGTTGAACTTATTTGCAAAAATTTTTACAGACCCGAAGTTTAAAATTTCTAATAAATAAAATATTCATGATTAAATAATATCCCCAGAATTTCCTGCTAAAGTGTAAGGTTTTAGGGAAACAATTGATATTCTGACAGATAAATGACAGTCGCTTGAGATATTCAAGTAAATAATTAGAAATAAAAAATTTTGACACCTAATTGTAATCGATTAGCCTGGAATGTTTCCTAGCGACTTTTCGTGCTCGTAACAAGACTGCCGTCACTGCTGGGTCTACGTTTAGCTGGATTGGGAGCCTTTGAAAGCTCCTAACTCGCCTGAGAACACATCACCGAAGTTCTGGAAAACTTCCGACATCATTTTGCGTTATATGATTAATTACCGTAACTTCGATTCCCAATTTCTCAACACTCGACAGATTTGTACCATATCTCTGTGCAACAATTGTTTTTAACAATTTTGTTTTTTGAAATTGACGTTTAGATTGGCTGCACCATTTGCTATATTAACCATATTTGCTAAATACATTGCACTTTGCAATTTTATTATCTCAAGTTCATCTGGACAATAATTGAAATCTTCATATTTTAAAAGCCAAACAGATTGTATCATCGAAGGTTCACCAATCTCCTGTAACAAGGATACAACATTATTTACATTTAAATTTTGATTATAATTCGATGGCCTAGGATCAAATCCTGCTCTTTCTGCCGATTTAAAGATTTTCATTTTATACGTTGCTTTATCGATTGCACCCGGATTGCGTTTCTTCGATCCAAGGCCCCACTGGTGAGATCGGCTAGTGCATGATAGACTTTCGTAACAATAATCACATATAAATATTAGAAAAACTGTAACATGACTACACTTCCCTCAAAGCGGATTGCTTGCAATTACGTGCCCCTTTAATTATTGCTCCAGCTGAAGTATTAATTATCACCATTACTTGGTATCTCACCGACGGTTGAAACGAAACAAGGCAAACACAACGACAGAGGTAATTGTTTCCAACTTGTCTGTCCTCAACATCACCAATATGCTCACTATCAACAAACTGTTGACCTCTACGTAAAGGTTTTGTAGTAGTAATCAACGATATATGCATAAATAAAGCCTCTGTTAAAATACTGTTGTATCGGGTAAGATGGAAACTTTTTCCACACTACTTTTTTTAAATCCAATTTATCTGAACTAGTTGATTGGTCATTTTTGACGTATTCTTTAGCATCGTACCACTTTACCATATCAACGGCAATAAATATTCTGTCCGAGTTACCACTATTTATGCAGCTTCTTATTCTAAAAATAAAATTATACTATGTAAGAGTAATTTTTCAATTTTTAATAAACTAAAAGTAGGTATGCAGTCTTACCTTGCAACCAATTCTTCTTTGTTTCCATTCCTTTTTAAACCTCGACATTCCAACTGCTGGAACATCCCTAGGCTCTAGAGTGAATCTTTAAATCTTAAATTGATAAATGAAAAATATTTAATAATTTCAATGCAAATTTGTATGCTTATAATATAAAAATCTTCTTACCTTCTTCGCTTAACCGATTAGGCTTACGTAGCCTGTTCCGGCACCCATCCTTTTCTCGGTCGACCTATGTTTCTCTTTCCTTGTGGCTTGTATCTTCTTACCAATGTCACTAATTTGAATTTAGCATTTTTATGTTTGCATAACATTCCAGAGCCGTTTGAAATTATTTACTTGAATATCTCAAGTGACCGTCATTTATCTGTCAGAATGTCAATTGTTTCCGTGAAAACCTTACAATTTAGCAGGGAATTCTGGGGATATTATTATTTAGCAAAAAAGTTCAAACGTAGTTGAACAACGTTCATCAAGAAAGCAAAAATAATACCAACATAACCTCCATTTATCAATTGAAAAACCATTGGCGTAACTAACACAAAGGTGTTTTCAGATCCACCTCTGAAAATCTAATGGAAATTCGTCGATCGGTAAGTGTCCTTTTTTACTTTGAGTGCATTAATTCAAAAAAAAGTTTGGGATATCCTGCTACCACTCCCTTAAAATATATTCACATTACTAAAATCGCAAAACAAGAAAACAATAATTTTTTTAAACTTCCCGCCTTTTTGCATACTGAATATACAACCACCAGAACAAAAATTTATTAAATTCGTCGATCGCGATTTGTTTTTTAGTGCGATTTTGTTTCTAGTGTTCTTGACGGATTGTCATGTGTTATTTGCACCTCCCTTACATCAGAAATAAAATAAACTTGTAAAAATGTAGGTTTTCTGAATAACCCGGGATTGTGATTGTGTCAACACCTATAAACATAACCTAAAATTCATATCAAATTGGAATCGAAAGTGTGGCAGTTGAAAAGTCGAAATTAAAATGGATCCGAGTGAATTCAATTTGGAAAACTTACATCACTCGATTGATATAAAAGAGGAAACCTCTTTACCTGAAGATAGAGTGGCTCCATAGCGGCTTTGAAGAACAGTTCCATGATTCATCGAACCGAAAACCGTTTCCTGTCAAAATATCAGATGATAAATCATCGGAAGGTGAGAAAATATTTGATTGTCAAATTTGTAACTTTAAATGTGCAAAAAGGTCGACTATGAAGAGCCATTCGATGCGTCATACTGGCGAGAAACCGTCTGTTTATGATCTTTGTGACTATAAAAGTTCACGAAAAGCAAGTTTAAAGGTGCATTTAGTGTCTCATACGGGCGAGGGTTCATTAAAATTAAAAAATTAGTACAAAATTACGCCGCGCAACGCTTTTGCAAAAATTAATATTTACGCAAACAGAATTGAATCTTCGGGGGATCGTAACTCGAAAATTAAAGCGATAAGATCCTCATTTGTTTTCAGATTCCTTCCGAAATCTTCGTAAGGACCAAGAAGAAAAACGAAATCAACGTTCCGACCTAAACTAAGAAAATTAGGAACAAAGAAAGGTAATCCTTTAGGTCCTCGTCGAAAAGGCGGGATGCTCTTTTTTTCAACTTTTTAAAATTTTTTCGTCGTCGCACCTACCTAGCCCACGTTCGTACAAAATTTGAGCTTTCTAGCGCTGGCCGTTTTGACCACACATTGCTAAATTTAATTTGTACTTGCAAAGTGAAAAAACCTTAAAAGTTAACGACGACCCTGTTTTTTTTAAGAAATGTAAAAATAAAGATGAGGAGAACAAAACGAAACAAAAAAAATCAAAAATTGACCGGTAAATATAAAGTCAAAATAAGGAATCCCTCGAACGGGGCCCCTTTTTTAGTTTTTGAAATTTTCCCTATCTATTCAACGATCATTCTGGAAGCACCTAAAATTTCGATTTTCTAGCTCCGGCGGTTTGGGCTGTGAATTTTAATAATGAATGAAGACAAACAGCTGTATATATTGCTATGGTCTAAACCATAAAATTAAAACTTTTTGCCGACAAACTTACTCTGCGTTCAAAGCGAGCTTTGAACGGCAGCATTCGAACTTCCAAATTTCTTATAGCAATACATTTTTTCTCAGTTTGTCAGGTTTCTCGGCAATAAAAATTTACCTCATTATGATTTTTTAACGGTTGATGTTTGACAAAAATGTTCATACATTGTGAGATGTGATAACCAAACGTTGCAAGTTCTTTTAAAATACACGGAAAATGCAGTTCGTGTAGAAAATTTTCTAACCTGTTTTTCAATACCTGTCAACTCTGTAAACTAACTCGTAATTAGGCAACCCAACTTACACTCATCTGTTTGAATTATTTGACATGACTTTTCAGTGGCGTATCCAACTTACTTTTTAAAACCAGAATGGGTACACTTACAAGATTACGTACAAGATAAGGCAAGAAAAACACAAACAAGTTTAGTTTTAATATTTTTATTAAAATATAAAACTCAAGGTAACATCTAACAACTGCTAACCAGCAGTAATTAGCAATCATGATTGAGTTTAGTTATCAACAACAAATCGGAAATTTTTCCCATCTACCCAATTTACGATCAATAATTTGTAATACCGCGCTAAATTTGAATATTTTTCTAATATTACAGTTTCTACGTCTGATGCTCTACATGCAGTCTGGACAGAACTTAACAAGGCTAATATTTCAAAAAATCTCTTTCCGGGACGTTTTTTTATCTATAAAATGAATATTTGCCCACAAAATGTTATTTTTCAAAATAAATTTTTTATCATAATTGCGGGACAAAACAGCATCAGTCCTGAAGATCGAAACTGGCCAGATGTAGAAAACGCTGCTGGCGCCATCTTTTACATTATCGACAAAGTTTAAGCGCGCATAGTCGCACTTTTAAGGGACACATTACATGGAAATAATAATGTAATCTATTTAATTAAATTAATACAAAGAAACGTTGAATTACTTCTACTTTAATTAGTTCTTTCAAAATTTTGAAAGTTAAAACTTGCGAATTTCTAGGGTGCATTTCGTGTGGTGTGAGACACAGCCACATAATTAAAATGTCATGGCGTTAGATAAATGTCAAATTGTAATTTGTTATTGAAAATTGTGTTTCTTGGATCTAAGATTTGTTATGTAAGAATAATTCACATCAACACTTCAATTAAGAAGTTTATAAAAATAAATGTCAAATTAAATGAAATTTTAGATTTCCACGGATTATGGATTCCTTGGAAAATTTCGAAGAAGCAAAATATTTTGAAAATATATTACAAGTTCCATGCGATTCGAAGTTATATATTAAAACAGAAATAGAGGAAGACTTTGAAGTAAAGTCGGAAGACTTGCACCATGCCATCGATATTAAAGAAGAAACCGAAGGGAATAAAGAACACAAAGCACCATTATTTCATCAATTTAAATGTGAAGTGTGTAACCTTAATTTTACCGATAAATCACAACTGAGAAATCACGGAAGAATTCACAGTGATACAAAATTATCGGATTACAAATATTCCGAGAAAGGCAAGAGAAAAAGAGGTCAGAAATCTTTTGTATGTGCAATTTGTGGTTTTAAATTTTCTTTAAAGGGAAGTTTGAAAAGTCATATCAAAACTCATACTGGGGCGAAACCTTTTGCGTGTGAACTTTGTGACTATAAATGTTTACAGAAGCAATATATCCAAATCCACTTAAGAACTCATACCGGAGAGAAACCTTATGGGTGTGACATCTGCGAATATCGATGTTCTCTAAAGAAAAATTTGGTAATTCACTTAAGAACTCACACTGGCGAGAAACCTTTTGGATGTAAACTTTGTAAGTATAAATGTTCGCAAATCAACCATCTGAGACGGCATTTAAGAGTTCATACTGGAGAAAAACCCTTTGCTTGTGAAATTTGCAATTATAAGTTTTCGGTAAAATGCTCTTTGAAACTGCATTTGAGAACCCATACTGGCGAGAAACCATTTTCATGCAACATTTGTGAGTATAAAGGTTCACGAATATCTCATTTGAGACGACATTTAAAAACTCATACCAAAGAGAAGCCTTTTGCTTGTGAAACTTGTGATTATAAGTGTTCGCTAGAAAGCTCTTGGAAACTGCATTTAAGATCTCATACTGGCCAAAAACCATTTGCCTGTGATATTTGTGATTATAAATGTTCACGAAAATACCATTTAGATCGGCATTTAAAAACTCATACCAGAGAAAATCTTTTCTTGCCAAATTTGTGATTATAAGTGCACCGCAAAAATATCTTTGAAACCGCACTTAAGAACCCATACTGGCGAGAAATACCTTGCGTGTAAAATTTGTGAGTATAAATGTTCACGAAAGTACAATTTACAACGACATTTAAAAACTCATGTTGGAACGAAAGATTTGACATGTTAAATGTGTGATTATAAATAAATGTTACTTGCATTGTAGTGCTAACAAATTATAATAATAATTTATTATTAGGTTAAGTAATTTATGTAATTGCATATAAATATGATTAGCTATGTTCCATTAATGTTTGTACTAATTTGTGCTCGGAGATGCTCAGACTCTTACTCCGAAGGTGGTGACCGAGTTCTTACTACAACTCTTCATTTGTAGCCACCAATTTTCAAATTTTAACAAAACATTCTAGCTGTTTTTCAAGTTGGTAACACGTAGAGAACTCGGCCATTCAACGCTGTTTTAAAAATTGTTTATTTTAATCCTGCTGTCATTTACAAAATGTCATTTTATAAATTTTTTCACCTTGCTGTTTAATTCATTTTGAATACTTTTCTATTTCCTAATTTTAAAGTAAAACTGTGATCCGTGTATCGAAAAATGTGCGTCGCCGTAAAAAATTAAGTAATTTAATTTGCCTGGCAGAAAATTTTAACCTCAAATTTGATTGAAATTTTATGTTGACCCCATTTAAAGATGACAAATTTAGTAAACGATATTAAACTACCCGAAGATTGTTGTGAAAATTTGATTTTAGATAAACACGTCGATTTCATCAAGAAATATGGAAAGACGGAGAGTAATTTCTAATACGAAATGACTGATTATTTGAGAATTTCAGGAATGTACTGGGGCCTTACTGCTTTAGAATTAGTTGATCAGTTAGATTGCCTACCTCGCCATGAAGTGATCGATTTTATACAACAATGTCAGGATTCCGAGTCAGGTGGTATTAGTGCTTCGATCGATCACGATCCTCATTTGCTATACACATTGAGTGCTGTTCAAGTTTTGTGCATTTACGATAAGTTGGATGCGGTCAATGTTGAAGGTATTGTGCAAGATGTTGCTTCTTTACAACAATCCGATGGAAGTTTTACTGGCGATAAATGGGGTGAAGTCGATACACGATTTTCATTCTGTGCCGTAGCTACTTTATTGTTACTTAAACGTCTGGATGTAATTGATGTTGATAAAGCTGTTGAATTTGTGGAATCCTGCAAGAATTTTGATGGTGGATTTGGATCACGACCATTTTCAGAAAGCCACGCTGGATTAATTTATTGCTGTATTGGATTTTTCTCCATTACCGGTCGCTTGGACTTAGTTGATAGAGACACTTTGGCATGGTGGTTGTGCGAACGTCAATTACCGTCGGGAGGGCTTAATGGTAGACCTGAGAAACTTCCAGATGCTTGCTATTCTTGGTGGGTCTTATCTTCGCTAGCCGTTTTAGGCAGGTTACATTGGATCGATGCCGATCAGCTTAAAAAGTTTATTTTTGCATGTCAAGATAACGAGAGCGGAGGCTTTAGTGATCGACCAGGCGATATTCCTGATCCATATCACACTTTGTTGGGTTTAGCAGCTTTGTCTTTATTGGGTCACGAATCTATTAAAACTGTCAATCCTACTTTTTGTATGCCCCAGAATGTAATCGATCGGTTACAGTTAAAACCACAAAAACTATGAATTCCATTTATTTAATGATTTTGTTATTGAACAAAATGTTAAACAATTTGTTTTTGTGAAATAATTTGACTTATTAATCAACTATTCAATTATTTTAATTTAACAGGATTTTCGATTGTTTTTTCAAGAATTCAACTGTTTTAAGCAAAAAAGTTACTACTTGGTTCAAAACTGCAATTGTTTTGTTAAATAATTCAATTGTTTTTATAATTTAACTGCTTTTATGTGATTTTTGTTTAAAAAATTTTGAAAAGTCAGGAAAAATTATCAATGCTATTCGGGGAAACTCTTAAAAAGTAGGAAATTTGTTTTGGAAAATTTTGTGTGAACCCTGTTATGCTTTTTAATGGATCAGGTCATAAAGCAAAAATAATTGAAAAGATCGAAAGCCAAAAATTATATGATTTAAATAAAAAATTAAATCGGAAAAGAAAACGATTGTCTGAAGTGATTGTTCCTGATGTAAAAAAAGAAGAAATAGTTCAATTTTGCATTTAATTTTACTTTAATAAACAAGTAGAAATTAAATTAAAACTGCCACTACTACTCGTGCATCTTGATTCTGCACTATGAGTGTAGGGTTGTGCTCATGGTCGGTCCTTTGAAAGTTCTAGTTGGAATATACCATCGAATGTAAGGTTCCACGGGTGGGGTCGAGGATAGATCCTTATGGTACTTCGCTCGTGGTTTCTGTCTCTTCGGAGTTCCCATGTCTGCCCAATACGAAACACCTGTCTCCAAGTAGCTGTCGACTATATTGAATATGTGGGATTCACGTGCCTGTCCTTCAGCGCATGCAGGATGTGCTTCCGATGGCGTCTAGGATGATCAGCAATCAAAACTTTCGTGTTTACTGTGCAACCATGATTGGCAAACTGCTTTTATGTTCTTCCTTCCATTCAGATCTCGTGTGTGAGTTTTCTCTTGGTGAACCGGTGCTGCTTTTCGGCTTCGGGTCTCCAGGGGGTTAATACCCCCGGACTCTTCTGCGAAGGTAGTTTTCCTTGCTTCGAAGGTTGGCTATCTCTTGCGTCCCTCAGTGGACGAGCTTATGGCTTGAATCTTGAGTGGATTTCCGCTTTGAAAGCCGCCAGCAGCTTCACATTGGTGAGCTAAAGAAGAGCTAGCCATGTTAGCGGTTATACTGTATTGTGACAGTGTTGCCTGCTTTTACACTGAAGAGGATGTACTTATGGTCACTTAGTGTCTCTACATTTAGGAGACTCCAGTCAGATTTCGCCAAAAGTTCCTAGAAGTTTTTGGCATTTAATGTAGAATACTCAAAGTTGACTTCTACACCGCAGCCTTTTCAGTAAACGAAAGGATGGAAGCTTGCTTTAAAAGTTGCTCAAGTTTAATTTAAAAAATAACAGAAGCCAAGGGGGGGGGACTCTGTGTCCATTCCAAGAGCCTGATTAAATTGATAAATAGGTTGGCTGGACGGAGTACCGGGCCGGAGATGCATATTTCCTTCATATAATTTGAATAATTGAAGTTGCTTTTGCAGAATTTAACCTCAGTATTAGCGCAATACCGCGGTTCAAATTTTGATTCACGTTTGATGCGACTGATCGGTAATAGTGAAGGACAGCATTGTCGTTTATCAGAATTCGTCCGAAAACGGATCCACTGTACGCGCAGCCTTAGAGTGTATATTAGCATTTTCGATGTTTGCAATCGCGATATCTCAGAAATGGCGATTGGTAGAAAAAAAAGTATAAAAACAATTTTTGTAGATAATTGCTCAATCTACAACTTTTGTCTAAGCCATTTTTACAATAACACTTACTCTTTACGAGAAAAATAGAAAAAAGATATTTATGACCTTTGACATTGAATAAAATTTTTGATAAACAAGATTAAAAAATTTATACAATCACAATTTTAGAGGTTCCAAGAAGGGGACGACTTGCTAGACTTGGCAAGAAAAACGAACTTCAATTTTGAATAACAACGGATCAACAACTACGGAAGTTACTGAAAATATTAAAGTTATAAATTACTATATCAAAAAGTTATAAAAATATAATTCAACCCCCAAAACAATGGATTTATTTTTAATAAGCCACCAAACCACGGATTTATATTAATTAAAACGTGAATCAAAATTTACATTAAATTGATATCAAAACTGGTCTAGAACCTGCTTAGTTTATCTACTTAGGTATTCGTGTAAAACCGGCCGTGTGACTTTGAAGAACTGGGTAGTCGTTGCATGTTAATTCGGATGATATTTGTAGGGAATTCAGGTTCTTACGTTGTTTAGTCACGGCCCACGCCACTTCCTCTGGAGTTGGTGAGGTCGATGATATCAGAGAGCTAATTCGGGTTAGTTTTTTAATTTTTATACCTACTTCTTTTCACTAACTCCGTGCGTTCTATTTATTACAAAATTAGCTGACTGCAATCTGTGCACGCACGTCTCTGTGGTTGCATATCTAACAGGTTATTGTTTTATTGATGTTGAATCCAAAATCACCAAAGGAAGCATTTTTTACTTTAAACACATAATCACACGTATCGAAGTTTGAAAACAAGTGAAATCGTAAAACAAGAAATATAAAATATTTTTATATATCCCACCATTTTACAACCAATCAGAACTAAATTGCGCTAAATTCATCCTCCATTTTGTGTTAAGTAATTATTATATGTTGTCGAGCCTAAACTTGTATTTATTTATATATTTGTAAAGAATACTAATTTACATTTTTTAACTTTCATAATAATTATTGTGCAGTTGTTTTTAATTTTTAACCGCAAATATAACCTCACTTTTCAGAAAAATTCAAGCGACGAACTTCGACTGCTCAAAATGGAAAAATATGAGTTCTCTGATGTTTTGGAGAAGTGGAGAAGCAGTAAAGACTAATTTGAAAAACATTTGAAAATTCAGACTGTGCAAGTTAAAAGTGAATACAACCAATTTTATTATTTTTGTCGATAGGCCAATTTATTTCATTTTCAAAAGCAAGTGAACAGGTTTTTCTTTGTTATTAACACATAAGTTTGTTGAAGTGTTGGGATTAATATTTGTAGGAAAGTAAAAAAACATTTTTTCAAGGTATATATTGCTATGATTCAATTTTTGATGTGATCAATTTCTAGAAGACTGATACTATTTTTTCTATCTTTTATTTATGTTGATTATTTCATCGGCCTAACGAACGTAAATTCTTGCATTAGATTCTGTAAAACCAGTTTTAACGTTTTGTTTGAGTAAATGGATATCTTTTTACTTTGAATTGAAGTGAATCAAAAAAATTTGTAATTTCAACTCTTGCACGAAAATTATTACTATTATTATAGGGTATGGAGCCCATCAAAGAGTTCATCTGACGGAGAAATTCTTCTGGTCTCTCCGAAATTGAAACCTTACTCTTGAACTTTATTTAATTTATTTTGCTTGCTTATTGTCAGCACATTTAATATTAACTTTTAAAATTAAACATTAATTAATGACAAGTTTTTATTGACAATCTAAATACAACCATTAGTTGGGTATCTTGGCGCAACATTTCAATCCTTCTGGGCAATGTCCTTTCTTATTTTCAATGCTGCAAAACTTCTTACACACTCCATCCGATATAAATTCGTCAGAGGGGTTCTGGCAACGCACTGTTTAAAAAGGAAGCATTAGAGAACATAGATTATTGAATTATTAAGTGTGAAAATATGTGATGTATATGTATGTTTCTCTAGCTCTAAGATAATAATGCTATGTTATAGTTATAAAAAAATTAAACTTTGCGAACGCACCACAAATTTTAAAAAAAACGCTTTTAAAAATTCATATAGAATGCGATCATTCTATTGGTTCTTTTTAATTTTAACTCCGCCCATTGACAATTATTATTCCCATATGAAACTTTTTGAATTTTACTAGTTTTTTCGTTGCAGTCAACATGAATGTATCGAGCATTGATAATATTGCGGACGCATAGGGTGAATTCGAGATTTGCCGTGGTTGCGCTAGTCAAAACCGACCCTCCACACCGTTTCCTCTAATTCCCTGCAATTTTATACATAAAATGTGAATGATTGACGTTATTACACGATGTGTACAATTGCGTGTTAAGTTTATAAAATTGATGCTTGCAGTGTACAGATTGTGTAATTTTAGTGCCTTTCATCAAGTAAAGGAAATAAGTTATCCAATGTATGAAATTCCACATTGTGAAAAATTCTAAAATTACACGAATTCATGAATTGGATATCCACTTTGTGAACTGTACAATAACACTAAGTAGGTGCGACAGATTTTGTTTAAAAAAGGAAAAAAGCTATCGAATAAAATAATATGTGAAAGTACATAAAGAAATGAACGAATTAGCATAATAAATTTTTATGTAAAAAATACTTACAATCTCCATCTTGGACTTGCATACTAGCTGTCACTGCAGCAAATAGAATGACAAAAACTAATAAACAGGTTAGCTTCATAGTTACTACTCCGTACCTAGTCTAACTCTGGCTATTTATATGTTTTTGTTATAGAAGTGGAAATAATTTAAAGCAATTAAAAGCATAATTAAAAAAATAAAATGCTGAAAATGATTTGTATTAAAGTAAAATTTTAAAAATTATATACTATAACTGATTGCAAATAATGAGAAAGATAAAGTAAGTAGCACGCAATTGTTATTTAAAGGCGTTGATATGCATAAAGTAGGTGATAACTATTAATTGGGAATTCTAAATTCTATGTTGTGGTTAAAAATTTATGAATACCAACACCTTAAAATAACAATTGCATGCTACTTTATCTTTCTCATTATGTGCAATTAACTACAGTAAATCATTTTTAACGTTTTATTTTTTTAAATTATACTTTTAATTGCTTTAAGGGTAGGGTTTATGAGTTCCCCATTTTTGGTTAAAATTAATATTAGACATAGAAATTTAAACAAGAAACAACTTTTGAAAAGTAGCAGGTGCTTTTCTAAATGACTTCAAAAATATATCTTTAAATTTTACAGTGATATCTTGTCCGATTTGCTAAACAACTTTCCGAAACTAATAATAATTTTAGGTTATTACAATTTTACTTTGATTTTCTCGAAAAATTTGTGTTGAAGTAATCAAAATATGTACCTAATTTATTTAATTTTAAAAGCACTTTAAATAAGTAGGCACTACCAAGATAAGTAAACAATAACATATTTTTTGGGAATTTTACAATAATTGATATTTTAAAGTACGAGGAACTCCTCGGTGTAAATATTTAAAGATTTAAGTAGATTTAAGTGAATTGATTCAATTTCATTGTGCGTGTAGGTTTTGTATTGGACTTCAACAGGTTCAAGTATAAGGGCACGCTTCATTGCCAATTTCGAGAAAATTGAATTTGAATAATTATACTGATGATCTGCATAAAAATTAACATAAATTTGATATATTGTTAATGGAATTGCGTAAGATTGCAAAAAAATAAAAACATATGCGAAGGGTACTAGGATCGCATCCAGCTCCTGCCAATTTGGTTTTTTATTTATTTGATTATTAATTTCCTCCCCCCCCAGTATAATTTATGTCATCGTTCTCAAGAAAACCAAAGCGCTATAATAAACTCTACGCATAATCTGTAAACATGGAATGTTTTACCTTTTAGCAGTAAGGCACTGGAGGGTGTTCCACACCCCCCAGACCCCCCGGTTAAGGCAGTTTATTTTTTATTAGTAATACATTGAAGACATCAGTATAAACGATCTAGAAAAAATCTCTAGAAATACTAATTAATCCTAACTTTAACAAGTCACACTCAAGTAACTAATATTCCAATTAGCCCAAATTATAAACTAAAGTTGTCGAGACCGGGGGGCTGGGAAGTGTGGAACATCCTACAAAAACACTCAAACTGTGATAGATAAATTTGCAAACTTATGGTTTTCAGTATTAAGAGATAATCCTTAATCTTTGCGGGTATGGCTCTAGGCCTACTTGAGGGGCGACCCTCAAAGGAGGGGGACCGCCGGCTTTACGTGCCCTCCGAAGCACGGGATACGGTCATAGATAGAAAGAGAGTCAGAAAGAAAATTTTTCTTACTAGACTCCTCCCGGGATCGAACCGGGTGCCTTTGCATCAGTATTCGATCGCTCTAACTACTAGGCCAAGACCGTCTCTATTAAGAGATAATGGTGAAAGTTTTCGCAAAAAATATAAAGCAGTGATCAAGAATCGGGGAGATTATGAATTCCTCCAGTATAATATGTCATCATTCTCAAGAAAACCAAAGCGCTATAATAAACCCTATTCACAATCTGAAAACATTGAATGTTTTACCTTTGAACAGTGAGGCACTGGAGGGTGTTCCACACCCCAGTTTGTGTAGTTTATTACTTTCCCATTTACGTAGTAAAGGAAAGTATTGTAATCGGTAAAAAAAATTTTGAGTTAGCATTTTTCCCATGGTCTATGAGTCCATAGAAGTCGTTTAAGACAATTTTTGGAATGATGTCCGGATGTTGTGTGTGTGTGACCGTTTTTTCGTTCACGATTTCGAAAAACGCATGGACCGATTGACTTGAAATTTGGCAGGTTGGTTGCAAATCACCGTCTAAAGAGGTGATTAGATTTTGGTTAGAATCCGTTCATTTTACTTAATGTTTTGAAAGAAACAAAACTTCTAATGCGCCATACTTCATTCTATAGTAATAGTTAACAACGAAAATAATGTCAATCGAAAGAGATTTTATTTCTGCGTGTAAAGATACCCAACACTTGAAATTTTTCTCTTGAATTATTTATGAAATACCGAAATAGAATTATTGCATTTAAAATAATATGAGCGGCCTTGGACACAAAATAACCAATAAATTCAAACAAATGCTTTTAAAATAAAATTTTTTTAAATTTAAACAAAATTTTAGTTGTTACGATAAACCTAGCAGTGAATGGGAAAGTCATGTGATGTCACATCACATTTTTTATTAGTAATAAATTGAAGACATCAGCATAAACGATCTAGAAAAAATCTCGAGAAATACTAATTAATTCTAACTTTAACAAGTCACACTCAAGTAACTAATATTCCAATTAGCCCAAATTATAAACCAAAGTTGTCAAGGGTCTGGGGGTGGAGCACCCCAGGAACACTCAAACTGTGATAGATAATTTTGCAAACGTATGGTTATCAGTATTAAGCGATAATGGTGAAAGTTTTAGCACAAAAATATAAAGCAGTGATCAAGACTCGGGGTGATTATGAATTCCCCAGTATAATATGTCATCGTTTTCAAGAAAACCAAAACGCTATAATAAACTTTACGCATAATCTGTAAACATTGAATGTTTTACCTTTCAGCAGTAGGCACTGGAGGGTGTTCCACACCCCCAGACCCCCGGTTAGGGCAGTTTATTTTTATTACTAATAAATTGAAAAATCAGCATAAACGATCTAGAAAAATCTCTAGAAATACTAATTAATTCTAACTTTAACAAGTCACACTCAAGTAACTAATATTCCAAAAGGCAAAGTTGTAGAAACCGGGTGTGGAACCCCATCCAGTACCTCACTGGTAAAAGGTAAAACATTCAATGTTTACAGATTATGACCGTGTTCGACTTGGACGCTTACAGCGCTGTTAGTACGAACTGGCGCAAATGCAAACGCTTTAAGCGTTCGACTTGGGAATGTTGGCGCTTACGGCTCCGTGTAAACGCAACCGTGACGTCATGGATTCGCCATTTTCTCACGCTCACAACGCAAATTTCATTTCGGTAGGGCAGCGTAAGCGCGGCGCTGTAGTGGTAAAAATTGTAACTATTTTTGAATTTATTTGAAACCTAAATATTTTAGGTTTACTATTTAACTTCAATATTTAAATTTAAACATAAAATTAGTTGTCCTATATTAATTATTACTTCAATAATTTATTTCCTTGTTTTAACCGCTCAATTTTTTATAAAAAAAATTAATGACAAGATTGTAAATGAAATTAATTAACCCAAAATAAATTGTTGTATGAAATTATAGTTATTAATTTGTGAAAAATAGCTAAAATGTAATCGCATTTAAAAACAATTATTATTTTAGATTGTTTGAATATTTTATAGGTTAAGCAACTGTCACTTTTAAATTGCAGCGCTGATGGTGCTGTCATATCGTTCGATTTGGAACGTCAGCGTGAGCGTTGTAAGCGCATATTTTCCAAGTCGAACGGCAAAATTTGCGTGCTATAAGCGTTAGCGTTCGTTGGCGCCAACAGCGCGTAAGCTTCCAAGTCGAACACGGTCCAAGAGTAGGGTTTATTATAGCGCTTTGGTTTTCTTGAGAACGCTGACATATTATACTGGGGAAATTAATAATCAAATAAATAAAAAAATGGCAGGAGCTGGATGCGTTCTTTGTGCCCTTCGCATATGTTTTAATTTTTTGCAATCTTACGCAATTCTATTAATAACTTACCGAATTTATGTTAATTTTAATTACATGCACATTGTTCAAAACAAAGATAAATGAAAATCAGTAATAATATCGTAGCATTTGCACATACCAAGTATATGGTTCGAACATGGTTCATCGACTGCTTGTTTTCCGTCTATTCAAAGAAGTAGGGTTAGTATTTACGCAACGTTTGGGAAGCCTGTTTGGCGATCACGATCTTAGGCCACGTTCATCGACGTTTGCATTTGAATTTTGTGGCGCGAACTTTGAATTCTACTTTTCCCGTATTACAAACTTAATGAAAGTTTTCATTTTACCGTTTGTGATTCCCACTTGCCTTGATTTTGCCACCATACAGTATTCTTTAAAATGTTTCTAGTATTCAACGAAATATTCGTATTACTCAAATAAGTGTACCCCAAGTATAGGTCTCACTTAATCTGGTTTTATTGAGGAAATCTAAATATTAAAATTCTCTGAAAGAATTTAAAATGATCTCTACGCATGCGCCTGTTGTAAAAGATACTTTTATGTCTCCATAATAAGATTTATCCAATAATGCATTTACTAAATCCGAAAAGGCATTTTCAAGGTTTCTATTTTAAAGTAAACCCCGCCAAACTTTCAAAGGTTTTTCGGTGAGAGTCGGTTAACCCTGATTGCGATTTTCACAATTTTTTTTAATTATGAAAGATAACCATGCCATATTCACATAATAAAATAAAATTTACGAACGGAAAACAAATTTGGTTAAAAAACAGCTTTAAAAATTAATTTGGAATGCAATTTTCTTATTGGCTCTTTTGAACTGAAACTCCGCCCACCGAAATTAAAATAGATTGTGGTGACAGTTATTAATTAGAAATTGTAGTGATCGAATATACAAAAATTTATAAAAAAACACTTACCAATACGTAGATGAAGATGAATGAAAATTTACCAATCACAAAATTCTGCATTAGCTGCACTACGAAATAACACTGCCAAAACCACGTGTGACTCACCGAGAGTTTTTATGCAAACGGTTGATGAGTTAAATAATAAAATACAACTGTTATAAAATCGAGTTTATAAACAAGAGACCTGTCTATATCAGCGCTATTCACGACGGCATTGCCTATAAGTAATATTGCTAATTTGACGTTTAAATGACATTTGACAGACTTAGCAAGTTTTTTTATATTGTAAAGATCGATAGGAATTGTTATGCTAGCAAGCTTGCTAAGTTGATCAGTGATATTCGCGGTTTTATTAAACTTAATCAGCTTGCTACCTTAGCAATTGCTATCAACTTTTAGAGAATAATGCAGAATAAAGAAAACTTGCTAAGACTGTCAAATCTTATTTATACGTCAAATTAGCAGGATTATATATAAGCAATATCGTCGTGAATAGGACTGTATGTCTCGACTTTGCATTTTGTAAGATCTTTACCAGCTGGTAAGTCATTTTATTTGATATTTAAGGTTACAGTTATTTAGAATTTTTATCTTATACCGACACAATTATCACATTCTTGTGATTGCCACACACTGTTCAACAACAATTCAAAATTGTTGAAGATTTATATTACAAGATAAGGAACAATTTTCTTTAACATTGTTCTATGGCTTTTATTTTTTAAATTAATAAGTCTTTGACAATATTCACTAACCTCTTCAATAGTTTAGGCGGGGTTAATTACATCACGACCCAAAAGCAGACCAAAATCTTCCCGTGTTAATCTTATGGACGGTTTGAGGCAGAATCGGATAGCGCACTACTGTTATTTTTCATTAAAAATTTGTTTTCTGCATTTTCTATTCCACGTTTTTTAAAAGAGAGGGTTTTGAAGGACTTGACATCCGAATGTCATATCTACTATTATTATTTTGCCGCAGTAGATGTGCAACTTCCAATATTAGGTAATGGCCCCTGTAGTATTCAAACGTCAACAGTGTAATAATAGTGCCGTTTCGTAGATTAATCTAATAAGCAGATAGAATTTTCACAGATATTATAAATGCCAAAAGATACTAAAACGGAAGAAATGGTTGTCAAACTAATCATGTCATTTCGTTTACATTCAAGATGGCCTTTCGAACAAGGAAGAATATTTTCAAACGAGGAGAAATGTAAAAGCCAAAAGATCTAAAACGTGAGACATGGTTTCAAACTAACATTACGTCATTTCTTCGACATTAAAGATGGTCTCAATTATCGAAGCAAGAGGAAATTTTAAACTTGAGTGTCATGTAATAAATGTTTACAATAAATTGCAATTAAACATTTCAAAATTCATTCTAGCGGGAATGGATCTCAAAAGTTGAAAGGTTATTACCGAATTCCACTGAGATAAAGGATGAGTCTTCAAATTTGTTATCAGGAGAAATTTCGAAGGTCATTTACGAACTAAATCTCGGGTATGCTTGACAAAATATCATTCGTACATAACAGGGTTGCGAAGGCGGAAAAGCATCAATCTCCCGATTCATACGAACATGTAGTCCAAACACCAAAGTTTAGGTCTATCGTCGGATCGCACGCAATTAACTCTAGGTGCAATAGGCGGAGAATATCGAAATATTGAAATACCCTTCTGAAGGTTCAACGGAAGACGGCCCTAAGAGTGTGCTGCGGCTATCGAACAGTATCTTTTTAGGCTAAGCGAGGAAGTGAGAATCTTGAAAAGACTCGGTTTGATTTAAACCGGTGTGGAGTTTCACCCACCAAACTCATCCCCGTATCTCGCCAGACTCCCGGCATTTGCTTTCCAGCATTCCTTCGGGTTTTGGTGGGCGTTTGCGTTCTACAAACAGATTATTTCGCACACTCTTTTGTCCGCGGTGTGTTTCCGTTGTTGCTTCCTGATTATTCCGACTGGTGATCTGTCTCGCTATTTTAATTTGCTTCTCCACCCTTTTGCTTTCCCTTGGTTGTTGGCTCGTCCACGGGGTGTTGTTCCCGTAGTCTGGCTGCTGCTTCTTCGCGCCTTTCGGCTTTTTTTCTGGCTTTCATGATGTTTGTCAGCAGGTGGTGATCTGCTGCCAGAGGAGGGGATTGTCCAGCATGTGGTGGACAATGTTATCAAGTGTCGGTGGCTTGTCTAGAGCAAAGGAGAGTCTCTGCCTGGCTTGCTCCCATCTGATGGAGTTGAAGATGGCGTGTTCTGCATCATCCGACATCCTGCAGTACCTGCACGAAGGATCCACCCTCTTGTTTATGCGGTGCAGGTATGCGTGTCTGGAGAGGGCCTGAATGAGGTGGTAACTCAGTTCTCCATGTTTCCTCTCCGACCAAGTTCCGACATCTGGAATCAGCCGGTATGTCTATCTGCCAGCTTTTGAGCCTTGCCATCTGTGTTGCCACATCAGGGTGGTTTCTCCTGGCTGGCAGGGCGTGCCTTGGTGTTTCCTGGCTCGTTGCAGTGCCTCGATGTCTATGGGAAGGAGAGCGTCCAGTGAGATGGTGCAGTAGCCGCATATTATCCGGAGTGTGTGTAGAGTCTTCTTCTGTTCCGCTGGGTGTCGTACCGCGTTGGGTCGATCGCGTCGTACCATACAGCTCCCAGCGTTTTCCTTTTGATGGTTTTCAGGCCTCCGACGTTGGGCATGAGACGAGAGATTGATGTTGTTCCCCCAATACCTTAGCTGCAACTTCCTCTACGTGTTTGGTGAAGTTTATGTATTTGTCATCTTCACCTCTAAACGGACAGTTGCAACGGGACGCCGTTTAGTTGGAGGGACTTCCGGTCTTCTCTTCCACACGGCGTCGGCATCGGAAGTCAGTCCTCTCGCCTCCGCCCAGGTGACTATAATTTTATCACCGTGTTTGTTTTCTTCGAGTCTTCGTCTTTGCGATATTCCACGACGATCGTGATGTCGTCGGCGTGTTTTGACACGTTAAATAAATTTTACCATCTTTAGTATCGTTTAGTAAAGTAATGTTTGATCATGATTTGGGGAATCATTTGTGATGTGAAGTGTTTCGTCCATCCAAGAATGCCTTTCGAGCAACGAGTTCTTGTGTACCGCTATCGTTTCGATCTATCGTTAAGCCGCTCCTGTGGAGAAATTTACGTACCGTCAAGCTCATTTTTGTCAGCCTCGAAGCTTCTTGTAGAAATTACCAACTGCCGTCACCACAATCCAAATAGGTCCCATCATTTCTCGTCAACATCTTTATTGGCTACCGTAAACTACTTCGAATTCTTCCAGCTGAGTTACCGTATTTTAATTGTATCGCCAAGCTTATGTGAGTACATTGTTTTGTTTTTTTAAGTGCAGACATGTGTGAATTACTCATAAGTTTTATTTTGCTAAAGTTTTTGTCATGATTTGAGGAATCATTTGTGATGTGAAGTGTTTCGTCCATCCAAGAATGCCTTTCGAGCAACGAGTTCTTGTGTACCGCTATCGTTTCGATCTATCGTTAAGCCGCTCCTTGTGGAGAAATTTACGTACCGTCAAGCTCATTTTTGTCAGCCTCGAAGCTTCTTGTAGAAATTACCAACTGCCGTCACCACAATCCAAATAGGTCCCATCATTTCTCGTCAACATCTTTATTGGCTACCGTAAACTACTTCGAATTCTTCCAGCTGAGTTAGCGTATTTTAATTGTATCGCCAAGCTTATGTGAGTACATTGTTTTGTTTTTTTAAGTGCCAACATGTGTGTGAATTACTCATAAGTTTTATTTTGCTAAAGTTTTTGTTAAGCCTTCTGCTGCATATTTATCGTCAACGTTTTAATTATTATTTGTAAAAAAACTTATCATTGACAAATGTCAATAATTTTGTTGGCCAAATTTAATAGGAAATTTAATTCAAACAAGTTGGGTTATTATTTATACGACGTGTGGGGGTTTCTTTTGACGACACGATCTTAGGCCAAGTTTATCTACGTTTGGATTCGAAGTTTGTGGCGCGAATTTCGAAATGCAGGTTTCATATTACAAGTTTGCTTGTTTGTAATCATACTAATACGAACGCCGCTATTTACAACGCTTCAAGACGGTCTGTTTGCGATGTTTACAAACATAAAAATTAGAATTTTGGAACCACATGGAGTGGGTTTTAGTCGGTAAAAATTCGACACTACCACTCAAACCATGTGGGTGGTGTCTTTTGAAGATTTCCCAACGCACAAAAAAAAGGTTACTAACCATTTTAATTTAATTAACCCTTTGACTATAATAACTAACCCCTTCCCTGCTCTTAATTACATAACGACCCAAAAGCAGGCCAAAATCTTATAAGGCAGCCTTATGCCGATTTTTTCACCTAGGGATATCTCTATTAGATAAATTAACGAATTAACCAATCAGAGGACAGCAAAACAAAACAGTCAGAAATATGATTGGCTACTTCGTTAATTTATCTTATAGATAGGTGAAAAAATCGGACATTAGACAGGCAGAATCGAGATAATCAGACTACTGATAATTTTTTTATTAAAAAAATTCCTTCCACGTTTTTACACCTTGTAATTGCGTCCACTTTCTAGTAAAACAACAAACGTTGACAAAACAACCGATTATCACAATCTACCATTAGTATTTTGCCGCAGTAGGTAGCGTATCCACTTCCCAATTTTAGATAATGGCCGCAGTTGTATTAAAATGTCAAAAATGAAATGAAGTACCATTTCGCAGATCAATCAGAATAAGATGGAATTTTCACAAATATTACCAAATGCCAAAAAGGAAATTAAAACGGAAGATGTGGTTGTCAAACTAGAACCATTACATCACTCGATTGACATTCACGAAGATCCTTCGATCAAGGAAGGAATATTTTCAAACGAAGGAGAAAATGGTAGGAAAGGCATTAAATTTGAAGATGTGGAGGACGTGGATTTTAAGCTAGTCGATTTACATCATTCCATCGACATTAAAGATGAGACTACAATTATCGAAGCTCAAGTGGATCAAGAGTGTAAAACAAAACAAATTGAGTGTCGGGTATGTAATAGAATATTTAATAATAAATTGCAACTTGGAAATCATGCAAAGTTCATTCTAGCGAGAGATGTACTCGTAAAAAATTTGAAAGTTCATGTAAGAATTCGTACTGGCGATAAACCGTTTGCTTGTAGCTTTTGCAACTATAAAAGTTATCAGAGGGACATTTGAGGGTCATTTACGAACCCATACCGGTGAGAAACCGTACAAGTGTAGCGTTTGCGATTATAGATGTACTAAGAAAGAAACTTTGAAGATTCACCTACGGACCCATACTGGTGAAAAGCCGTATGCATGTAATATTTGTGATTTTAAATGTTCTTACAAAGGGCAGTTGAACAATCACTTAAGAACTCATACCGACGAGAAACCCTTTGAGTGTCAACATTGCAAGTATAAATCTTTCGTTGAACAAAATTTTAAACGGCATCTATTAACCCATTCTGACGAGAAACCCTTTAAGTGTGACATTTGCGATTACGGATGTTATCAGAAAGTGCATTTGAAAGTTCATTTACGAATACATACTGGTGAGAAGCCCTTTGAATGTAATATGTGTGATTATAAATGTTGTTCCAATGTGCAATTGAAAAAAACACTTCCGAACTCATACCGATGAGAAACCGATGGAATGCAAAATTTGTGACTATAAATGTTCTCTCAAAAGGCAGCTGAACAGTCACTTACAAACTCATCCCGAAGTGAAATCGTTTGAATGTAAATTTTGCAATTATAAATCTTTTGAAGAATACAATGTTAAACAACATTTATTAACCCATTCCAACGAGAAACCGTTTCAGTGTAGCGTTTGCGATTACAAATGTTCTCGGAAAGGATATTTGAAATGTCACTTCAGAATTCACACCGATGAGAAGCCGTTTGAATGTAACATTTGTAAATATAAAACTTTTCGCAAATCACAATTAAAAAAATCACTTCAGAAGTCATACCGGTGAGAAGCCCTTTGAGTGCAAAAGTTGCGGTTTTAAATGTTCTTACAGAAACAATTTGAAAAGACATATTAGTACATTTCATGTTGGCAAAACTTTGTTTGTGTGTAACGTTTGTAATTGTGAATATTCCAAAAAAAAATTTTTAATAGTTCATTTACGAACACACTCTTACCCTTAAGCAAGCACCGTAATCCAGTGTGTTTGGAATGTTGTTTGTGTTGCAAGTTTGGAAATCGTTCCTATAAACTATTTGCCGTCAATGTTGGTAGAATCAAATTGGTGAAGTTAAAACTTGAATATTATCAATATTTATGTGCAGCGTAGGGGTCGAGGTAAGAAACCCGTCTTCGAAAATACACTTTTCCTATAAAATGGTTCAACCAAACGAAAGAGCATAAAAATACGAATCTTTTAAGGTGAGGATGAAAGTTGTCGGACTTGTAATAAGGCCACAATTTAATTTTGAAAATTGCAATTTTCCCATAAGAAATACATGTAAGTGTATTTTGTGTAGTAATATTTCCAATATGGCGGTCATTCTGTAGACGGTACGTGTGCTGTGCCTGGGTCGACAGTGACTAGTGGTGGGGTGATACCAGTCGCTCTCTGAGATCCGTCGCGTCAACTTTCAAAATTTTCGAGTTGGAGCCGCTTAAGGGATGTTTTTAATGAGTTTAGCACGTGTCAAAACCGTTCGGAGCCCCGTACGAGCCCCGGAGGGGCGAGGGCGGGTGCGGAGAATAGGTTTTGACAGTGCAACCACCTCAGAAACGAATTCACACAAAAAGTGATTTTTTTTCGGAAATTTGTTGTCCGATCACAAATTTAATTCTTTTATTAGCTAATTACACCATTATCTATCATAATTTGTCGTGAAAACCGAGATTCTGGTATATTTACTGTCGCCACATCCTCTTTCAACTTTGGGGCGGGGTTACAGTTCAAAAGAGCCAATGAGTAATTTGCATTGTTAATAAATTTTTAAAGCCGTTTTTTCAAAATTGTGTGAATAATCCGCAAATTTTATTTTTTTTATGCGTTAATTAGACCATCATCTTTCATAATCCACTTTAAAAATGGTCAAAATCGGATGACGGGTTTCTTACCCGTCCCCAGCGTAGTTCATGTACTGTCAGAAAATTTAAAAAAATGCAATCACCGAAATGTCATTTCACATACACCATTTGAGATCTTTTTTTTAATTTTACGCACCTTATCACTGAGTAATTAATTATTTAAGAAAAATAATTTTGTGACAACATAGCTTTTCATTATAATTTAATAAATAACTTGATAACAAAGTTAGTGTATTCTTTTTCGTTATAACAGCTTGTAATACAATTTTTCAACACCTTGTATAATCAAATCATCTCGTGGGTATTGCAGGTTTCTTCACAAGGTTGGTGCGCATTTGAATATAAATTATAATTTTTATTCTTTCGTATTGATTACTCGTAATTAATTCTATATATCTTTACTATTTATACTGTGTGGTTTGCAGAGTTTGTATCTTCCAAGTACAAGTTATTACCGTAGTGATTATTTTTCGACCTAACCTCAAAAAGTGAGCTGGAAATTTTTTCTACTCAAATCAAATTTGAAGTTGATCAACTTTCGCTTCCGATATGGACGAGACGATACCTTTAGAAGAGCTTAATAAATTTGAAGAAAGTACCATTAGTTTGCGAGCTCCCAATAATGTCTATTGTAACGATTATTATGATGGTATTACGACAAACAGTGGAGAAAGTCCCATTAGATGTTTTGCACCATTTCATTAATATTAAAGATGATGTTGATCCGATTTTAGAGTATCAACGGGATAAAAATGAGGTAAACTATAAATCTTTTTTGTCTTGGTTAATAAAATATCTGATTATGGTATCGACAGCATCTGCTGTCATTTTCACATTTTAACACAACAGAGATATATATTTAAAAATTGTTGCATGATATCAAATGTGACCTCGAAAATGTGTTGATAAATTAATATCTACATAACTTTTTTATAAGGATGAAGTCGAACAAACAAACACAATAGGTTTGTTTGTTCGACACTTTTGGAACAACTTATCGTTGATGTAAATAATCTAACCTCAAAATATTTTATAAATAAGTTGTATCTGTGATGTCCAATACGAATAATTTAAGCTACAAGATATTGCAATTCAAATAGTAGTACTTGATTTTTTGAATTTATTGTTTTGCAGATGGGTGCGTTGGGTCGACCGGGCACAGGCCTTGTACAGAGTTACTTTTTCACTCTTTGATGTTTTAGCATTGGGACCTATGAATGGGTATAATAATTGGATCACAAAGTTGGGCTTATCCAGTCGAGCCTGTAATTTCCTGTCCAAATAGCAGCTTCGAGTCTAGCGTGGTGCCCAAGTGTTTTACCGTCTTCTGCCACGGAGATTTGCACTTGTGGGTGAATCGAATTGCTTCCATTTTTGGTATGTTGACTTTTAGCTTCCATATCTGAAAAAATACAAGAATTAATTTAATGTGTTCTTCTAGGTGCGTTACATATTTCCTGGTTTCCTTGGAATGTGCGAAAATGGCTGTGTCGTCTGCATAAATTCCTATACTTGTTTTGTGATGCCGAGGAATATCATTGATCGGACCCAGTAATGAGCCTTGCGGTACGCCGGCAGGAACGTCAACCATATTGGAGACTGCTTGGTTAACGCCAACGAAGAATTTTCTACCCTCGAGGTATCTTACGATGATCAAAATTAATTTTATTGGAGCTTTAGTAAATTTAACTAGCTTATAAATAAGTGCTTTGTGATCTACAACGTTGAAGGCTTTTTCCAGGTCTAATAGCACCCGTGTTAATGTGCCTTAAATTCACGATTTTCTCTTTGACGCGCGCTACTTGATACGTCATGCTGTTTCCGGCTCTTGTATCTTTGAAGGCTGATAGCTTCTTCGATGTCTGCGTGGGTGACAATATTTGTGTCGATTGCTCGTTGCAGAGTTTATTGTATGTGTGCCAGTTGGTTGTGCGGACGTCTTTTCGTGCACTATGACGAAATTTAATTGGAGCGATCAGGATCCCAGAATATTGCCGCAAGTATTGCTTGTTCTGCATTTCCAAAACGAATGTTTTGCATTGAAGTCTCCTCCAATCACGATGTTGGGATACTGTCTCAGGAACACACTCAGCTCTTCCGCAAGGTATTCGTGTAACTTGGATGGATTGTAGGCTGTTCCGATGTAGAGTGTCAGGCTGGACGTAATTTTGTATACTACGTTTTCCAAATTATGTGAGATTTTGAGTTTCGCTGGTTTGTGGCAAATGCCTTTTTGATTAAAATGGCAACTCTTCCACGATGAGCTATTCTATCATTCCTGTAGCAGTGGAACTCTTGAGGTTAAATTGAGATCTGGCTTGAGCCAGGTTGACAAACGAAAACAATGCACCTTGCACCGACTGCATTCCGGTTTGGTTCCTTTCGGTTATTCCAATGTAACGCAATCTAATAATAAGCGCAATCGCCTGAAATATATTTCTAACAACCTTGCTGTCAAAACTTAGAGGTTAATCCGTTTTGTAGGTGGTTTTAAAATTACTATTTTAATATCCGATTAAAACAGTGACTTCAAATCGTGCTTTTGTGCAACTATTTTAATTTGACAACTTCTGCAAATTTGTATGAATTTTTTCTTTTCTCAAATTATTATTCTTACTAAGTTTTTCAAAATTATGAAAGATTTTAGTATATCTGGTAACAATAGCAACTAAAAGTGTTGCGTTACCATGGCAACGGCAGCAGATATACAGGAATCTTCAATAATTAATATCTGATAAGAATAAATGGTATAAATCGGGTGGTCTGGGGGTAGAGAATATTTCCCAGTACTCCACTCCCGGGATGTAGAAGTATTTGAAAATTATATACAAACACAATTATTAATGACACCCTTTTAGTTTTCTTGAAAATGTCTATTGGGGGATCCCGTACCACTGAACTTGAATAGTACTATTTTCGAATGAGTCTGAAGTGGAAATAATAATTAGGGAAAGTACGCAGTTCAGACTCGCATCTGGGGTCTGAGAGTAGAGAAATATAATATTTCTTTCAAACCAGTGCAGTAGACGGGTTTCCTTTCATGATATGACATCCTGAAAAGAATTGCAGCGGAAAGCCTTATGATAATAAAGCTTATCCATAATTTGCAAACACTTAATGTTTTGACTTTTGATAGCGAGGCACTGGAGGGTGTTCACACCCCCAGACCCCGGTCTGTATAGTTTAATTTGTTAACAGAAATTTATAATTTGACCTGATTCTTTTATAATAGAAAACTACAGTTTTAGTGATCGGGAGGTCTGGGGGAATGGACAATAAAGTTATAGTAGATATATGTATACTGTCATGTTGGCAACTTAAAACTAAGATAAATAACCTTAATAAAGAAAATAGCATCCTCAGATGAAAGTCAGCGCTACGGTGGATAAAGTTGTAACCTCGGATGGAAATTTTGTGTAACGGGTTGATAATATTTGGCATGTAGCAGTTATAATAGGTTCATGGAATGCCATTAGAGCCATTTTAAATACAAAATTTCATTTCATAAGCTGTCGAGAGCAGTTAGCATTCTAAAATTAAATTTCATCCTACGGGTATCACAGATCAAAGTTGGAATTGTTTTGCATATCCAATAGCAGCGTCCACATTTCTTGGCACTTTTGCAAATGAATCCAAAATCCAAAAGATTCAAATAAGGCTAAAATGAGCAAAGAAAATTTCATCCTTCGGAAAACCTAAAAAGAGAGATTTAGGTCACATAAAAATTGTAATTGGATCATGAAGGCATACCAAAAGATGCGTATTAATTTGTAGAACGATTTGCTATCCAAGTGAGGATGGTAGATGCAAAATTGAATCTTCTACATTGAAAAATGTGAAATTGTAACCTGCAAATATGTCAGATTTTTAGATTTAGTAATAAAATTGTTAATAGGATAAGGATTTGAGTGAGATTAGTATTGAGGATGAGGAATTAAAACTAAGTGTTACGCAAGTGGTTAGGATAAACAAAGTGTGTGAAATTAACATGAAGTGTAAAGAAAGAATTCGTACTTTGACGGACGATTGTAGAACGACCGGTGTAATTAGAATTTTCTACTAATTTTGTGCGGGACGGCTTTGAAGACTTTAATTTTGTGAAAGTTTCATGGACTTCCGTTAGATAAGTTTACCCAGCCAATCACATTCAAGCATTTGTGGAAAACCCATAATAGAAAGTTGGAATTCCAATTTTATGTGCCTCGCGTTGCGAAAAATACGTTTAGTCGACCCATTTCACTAGTCCAGTGAACATGTAAAATTTCGTTCCTGAAAAATTAATAAAATGAACGATAACCTATAAAATAATTTTGTCGACATGCAATGTACAACTATTAGTGACGCCATGGATATTTAATGTAATAAAAAGTGAATTTCAAGAAAGTGCATTGGAGAAAAAGGAAATAAAAATAAAATTTTCATATTTACCTGCGTAAATGATACACAAAACTACAACGTCCCGAAGTTTTGGTGCCACTGGATATCGAAGAGGGATTGATGACCTACTTTAATCAGCTGCTTGTGCACCGGTTAGTTGTCCTTTAATTTAAACTCGTACCATAAACGATTTTGCACCACTTAAATTTAATTAGTTTTAAGTAATTTTAATTTTGAATGATCACTTGTCTTCTTAGTTTAATCACAAACACTTCACACCTCTACACATTAGGTTAATAAAGAAAGTTGTACCAAGAAAGAGGCTATGTTGGAGACATCTATAGTCATTTGTAAAAATTTATTCAATTTAATACAAAGTTTAATACAAAAGGGCAAGATTTGTGGCGGTTTATTTAAAGATTTAAAAACAATTTATTCACATTAACAGGAGCAAAGTTTTATTTCAAGATTGCAGCTAGAGCAGTAAAAGTAAGTACATCCCAGGTAACATTTTATCTACCATTAGCAATTTTATATTCAATTACAAGTTTATTTGTCTTACAAATTATTTACAAATTATTAATTATTATTTACGTCGAGGCAATTCATTACAATACGTTGAATAAAATATTTTAAAACATGTATATCGCTCCAGTATAATGTTATCGTTGCATGAAAATCATAACTGATTAATGTACTGACTTCCGATTTTGGAGCACTGGAGGGTGTTCCATACCCCAGACCCCTGGTTTAAGCAGTTTATTTTTTAACAGAAGTGAATTGAAGATTTCAGCATATGCGCTAGGCTGTTGTTAGGTTAACATGAAATTTGTAAAAATTGTAAATGATTATTAACTTGTGAAAATAACCACTTATGCGCAACGGGGTCTCAGACTAAAATGTAAGTTGGAAAATTTTCAAATTTTACAAAACGTAATTTTTAAAATATTTTATTCAACATGAAATTTATAGTCAATAAACTTCAATTCATTTCTGATAAAAATACACTGTATGGACCGGGGGGTCTGGGGGGTGTGGAACACCCTCCAGTGCCTCACAATCTCAAAGTTAGCTAATTTCCTAGTGTTTGTTTACGATGTTTGCATAATATTATTGTTCACATAATTTGTAAACTTTTAATGTTTTACCTTTTGATAAAGGTGCTGGAAGGTGTTCCACTCCCCAGACCCCTCCGGTCTATATACACTTTGTTTTTAATCAAGTAAATGGAAGATTTCAGCATATCCGCTGGACTGTTGCTAGGGTAACATGACATTTTTAGTCAGTAATCTTCAATACATTTCTGATAAAAATTAATTGTATGAACCGGGGGGTCTGGGGGGTGTGGAACACTCTCAGTGCCTCACAATCGAAAGGCAAAACATTAAATGCTTACAAATTATGTAAATATCGTAAACAAACAACGAAAATTTGTAAATTTATGGCTCTCGGTATTAAGTGAATACAGATAATTTTAAAGCAATATAAAATGTAAGGTGGATTCTCCGCCCCCTATGGTAGTGAGAATAATATGAAGTATCGTCTAGTATAATATGACATCATTCCCAAAAAATTTATTTTTGAATATTATTTTAAAATTTTAGTTTTAGAGATCGGGAGGTCTGGGGGTATGGACTATGAAGTTATTGTATACGTATACCCCCCAGTATAATTGATTTAAAAAAATAACATTATTTTTAATTTCAGCATCTTTTCGAATTAGTGAGAAAGAAAAAAATCCTAGTACAAACTTATGATTGTGGATGACATAATCGCCTTTGAATATGTAAAACGAAATCACTATTGATATGCAGAAAGAGGCAATCGAAACCAAAGATGTAAGTATTTTTCTTTAGAAATATAAGTGTTCAGTTTGATGTAATTGTTTGCACTATTTCATTCATGGTTTTTTTTATTCTAGAAAGCTGATAAGTTAACGGAAAATCGTGTGCAACCTTCACGAAATAAAAAGAAGGTAATAAAATATTTACATGTTTTTTTTAATTTCTCCAAATTCAAATTTGGCGGCGATATTAATTATTGTAATTGATTTTCAGGTGGAAGATGGCGCTACAAGGCTGCTTTATTGTCAAAATACCAAATTTTGTTATTACACAAAATGGTTGACTTCAACATTGTACAGCTTTTGTCAGCTGTTGTATTGTAGTGTTTAGTGCTCGATTCACTTCACTCAGGCAAGATGATATGGGGCTATGCACCGTCATTCCATAAAGTGAAGAAGTTCATCATTCTCGTGTAGTACATACAAGTACCATTGTAGTAATTTTGTAACCCCTACTCGACCATAACAAAAATTTCATAATCGAACTAATCAAGACAATATCTTCAATTCCTACCTAAAGTAAGTAAAACAATAAATTGTATAAAACTACGATACATAATAAATATCTACCAGTAGCAAGTTCTCGATGTGCAAATAACCATTTTACTAGTTAACGGCTTCCTTTTTGGCTACCATAAGTTATGCCGAAAAACTAATTTTAGTCTTTTTGTTTAAAATTCAATCAAATATAATTAAATAGCTTTGTTTATTAAAAATTCAAAGTGTGCGGTATGCAGGTTCAATCTAACAATTTTTGGAGTGGGTTCACTTCTCGACATGAATAATAGACAAATAAACAAGAAAATAACGCAACTCGAAAGAGAAAAATAATATGCTGTTTATATTGTAACGATAATTACTATTTCTTTCGTATTAGGTATCCAGCAAAATTATAACGATTTCATAAATTCAGTCTTGCATGTTGAGTTGTGCTACTCGTAAATATTAATTATTGTCGCATGATGCACTACTACCACCTCCTAATACAACCTGCTCTAGATATGGCTCAAATGGAAATTGAAAGAAACGATGAAGATTTGAGCAGCACTTACGCAATTAAAACAGAACCACTCGAAGAGGTGAACTTTAATTTAGAAGCTTTGCATCATTCAATCGACATTAAAGAAGACAACGATACCGAACAAGTAATACAGAAAAAATCAAATATTTTGAATGTGCTATTTCTGGGTGTATCGATAAACATAGACACACATTCGAAGGACACTTAAGAACTCACCCTGAAGAGAAACCGTTTGGGTGTGAAATTTGTAACCGTAAATTTCATTACAAATCCAGTTTAATAAATCATTTAAAAACTCACATCGGAGAGAAACCTTTTGCTTGTGACATATGTGACTATAAATCTGCTCTCAAACGTAATTTAATAATTCACTTAAAAGTTCACACCGCCACCGGGGAGAAACCGTTTGCTTGTGAAATTTGCAACTATAAATGTGTTCGTAAAGCCTATTTAATGAATCATTTAAAAATCCACATCGATGAGAAACCGCTAGCTTGTGAAATTTGTGACTATAAATGTACTTACAATTCAGATTTAAAAATTCATTTCAGAACACACACCGGGGAAAAACCATTTGCTTGTGAAGATTGTAATTATAAATGCGCACGAAAAGATCATTTAAAAAGTCATTTAAAGACGCACACCAGGGAAAAACCGTTTGCTTGTGAAATGTGTGACTATAAATGTGCTCGCAAAGACAATTTAAAACATCATTTAAAAACGCACACTGGGGAAAAGTCGTTTGCTTGTCAAATTTGTGACTATAAATGTACTCGCAAATCAGATTTAATTATTCATGTAAGAAAACACACCGGTGAAAAACTGTTTGCTTGTGAAATTTGTGAGTACAAATGTTCGGATAAATCAAGTCTTAGAAGACATTTACGAAACCACACCGGTAAAAAAGTTTTGGTTTGTGAAATTTGTGACTATAAATTTTCACAAAAAAGACATTTAATTAAGCATTGCACAAATGTTCACAAATCAAGTTTTAATTGTTAATTAATTTATTCAATTTTAAGTAGTTACTAAATTTAAATATATTATCTATGATTAGATGAGAGCTCTTTGTTAGATATTTGAAATATGTACAGTAATTGTAATTTGTCTATTGTAAATGCATTAATTTAATCATATTTTAAAAAAGAATTGATAATTTATTTTTACTAAATTAATAAAATGCAAAACCGATACAGTTAAAAACCATTTTTGTTCAAAGGTTGTTTATATAGTTCGTATAATTATATTGTCGTGGTGGGCAGTTCCAATTTTTTGAATAAGCTCGTTGTCGTGAAACGGGTATCATTCTCAAAAATTTATTGGTTGTTTGTTTGATAAAATAATTCAATGATGCCAAATTAGTTTTTGATTTTAAAACGATTTGCCTTTGTTTATTTTGGTGTTGTGATGACTATGTACATATTTAGTGATATATCTTTTGAAAAAATCATATATTTGCTTTAAATTTACAAACTAGAACCTGTTAATTGGATGGTTTGGAGCAAATCGAGCAATTAATTGGAGCAGCCAGAAACTAATTTTTTGAAAGTAAAGTAAAATTGACGCATTGTAAAATTAAATATTGAAATAACGATTAAATACATCAATGGTTTTAAATAGAAAAAAAAAGCATCGATAGTTTAAATTGCAACAAAAAATTTGAAGCAAAATTTCAATTTCTTGTACTAAAGTATTTGTTATTAAAACGATGCACAATTAAACTTTTGTAATGGAGAGTAAAACGGCACGCCATACTCAATAGAACAGGAGTGTGAACAGATGTTAAAGCCAACTAAGATTCCACCTTACATTGAAATTTACAGTAAATTATAAATTACAAAATGATTAGAAAAAGAAGTTTATAAATATAAAATTTAATTTTTCATATTCGAGACTTTATTTTAAATTAAATAAGAATGTATGGTTATGTGTTTTTATTTTTAATCACTCCAGTAATCTTTTATTAAACATACCTGTATCCTACAAGCAGGTTGCTTTGAAGCACAGATGTGTTGGGGGGGAAGGGTGTGCCAGCAATGTTTTTCTTTTGGTTTGCAACTGCATATACACGGAAGAATATTTTGTATACGCTGTCATTTTTGTAACATAAACAAAATATTCGTTCGAAAGCGATTTGAAACAGTAAACAAACGAAAAATTGTGTGTTATATTTAAATTTTAATAGAAATTAATTAATAACTGTAAGTTGATGATATTGTAACAGTGTAAATATGTTTGTATATTATAGTGACCCTGTACGGTATACAATCTGTGATACACCGTCAAAAGGACAACAAACTTTGTTTGTGTTATTGTTTGTTTCACAATAAATGGATGTATGTCGTAACTATTTAATAAAAGATCGATGGTTAAGCGCACGCTATTTTCGGCATTTTAACAAAAGAGTTACCAGTCCTTACCTTCTAAATCCATGACCCATACGTTGTGTAAATTATAACCTAACTTCTTTAAACAGACGGAAAACAAACGGGAGAGGCTAGAGTTACGGCAAACGTAACTTTTAGGAAGTGGTTAAAGTTACGGCAGACTATAAAACAAACCGTAACCTAACCTCATTTTTGTAGTTACTGCAAGTTGGTAACCGTAACTTTTTGCGTATTTCGAGTTACGGTAGAAATTGTTAAAACAGATAATATTTTATGCAAGTGAAATAATTATTTATTAATTTTGTCCGATTTAATTAATAATTTTTTAATTAAAAATAATTTAAAAAATAACAAATCTGTACTTTTATTATATGATCGAATGTAGCTTGGCCAATAATATACGCAAATAAAATATTAGATGTAGGGTGTGTACAACTGAAAAAGGTGGAAAGTGCTTATATGATAATTATCATATCAATCATAGGGTTGACAATATAATTAATTGTTTTATTGTAAATTGTAATTTTCATATTGTAGTTACATTTAATATAAGGGTTCCTTAATATAAATTGAAAAAACACATAATATTCTCTATACAGGGTGTTTGTTAAACATTTTTTGTTCAATTAAAAAAATCATTTGGGAAATAATTGTATAAGTTCAATTTATTTTAATTAATTGCAAAAGATAATATTCGCTTTTATCAAATATCTATCTAAATTAGGATAAGAACGTCCTGCGACGCTGTCCGGTTCTGTCAAGAGGGTACTCGAGCATTTACTACCTCAAAGAAATAAAACTGAATATTATCCTTTGCAATTAATTAAAATAAATTGCACTTTACAATTATTTCCCAAATAATTTTTAATTGAACAAAAATGTAACAACACAAACAAACATTATTAATTAAATCGGACAAAATTAATAAATAATTATTTCACTTGCATAAAATATTTTCTGTTTTAACAATTCCGACCGTAACTCGAAATACGCAAATACGAGGTTAGGTAACGGTTTGATTTGAAGTCTGCCGTAACTTTAACCACTTCCTAAAAGTTACGTTTGCCGTAACTCTAGCCTCTCCCAATTATAAATATCTCTCGTAAGGCACCATTACTTTCTCCTAATGCAACCTTTTACAGATATGGCTCAATTTCTCCCTCCGGAAGAGTTACACATCATGGACAACATGAATCAAGTTTCGAACGCTCCATGTAATTCAAGCAGCGATTGTGAAATAAAATCAGAAGTGTTAGACGATGAGAAATTTAATATAGAAGATTTGCATCATTCGATTGACATTAAAGAAGAAGAATTACCGCAGATGCAACCGCCAAAAAAATCCAACAGCTCGAGAAAATTTGAATGTGCAGTTTGTGGGTATATTACTACTGCAAGTAAATATGTCTTCTTCTTCTTCTTCCTTTCAAGGTATAGGCAGTGTTTGCCTGTTCCGACTTCACAGATCGCGCCATCTTTTTCTTGGGCGGCCGACGTCTCTTCTCCCCTTCGGGCTATACGAGAGAATCTTCTTTGGAATTCTGTCATTCTCCATTCTATTGATGTGCGACTTCCAGTTTTCTCTAAATTCAGAGATCTTCTGATTTATGGAAAAGATATGTAGTTCCTCGCGTATGTCTTCGTTTCTTATTCTATCCATTCTTGTGCAGCCTTTAGTTCTTCTCATGAATGTCATTTCGGCTGCTTGTATTTTTGATTCCTCTCTTTTGGATGGTACCCATGTTTCGCATCCATATGTTAGGGACGGGAACCGCCATTGTTTTATAGAATTTAATTTTAGTCTCTCTTCGAGTTAGGTTTTTGAGAGTTCTGTGTATCGTGCCGCATATGTGTTGGAACTTATTTATTTTGTTGGGAATGTCATTGTCTCGGTCAAAACCTATGTCACATCCTAAAAAGTTAAAATGAGATACCTGTTCTATAGCTTGATCTTCTATCATTATTTTGCTTCTTATTATTTCTTTTCCTTGAAATGCCATAACTTTCGTCTTTTTTTGTGATATTTTCAAATCATATTTGATACACAGCTGGTGCAGCGCGTAGATGGATCTCTGGAGATCATCTTCCTTCTCTTGTATTAATACAAGGTCGTCCGCGAATAATAGACATTTTATTATTGTGCCCCTACTTATCCATATCCCTGAGCCGATTTTATCTTTCCATTCTCTTATCATGTCGTCTATATATATGTTAAATAGAGTCGGTGAGAGACTGCATCCTTGTCTAAGACCTTTATTGGTTGTTATATTATTTGTAGTCGAATGACCTGTGTCTATTGTGATTGATGTGTCTCTGTATATAGTTTTTATGGCTGAGATTAGGTGTTTGGGGTAACCTCGTTTTTGCAACACTTCCATGAGTTTTCGTCGATTTATGGTATCAAAGGCCTTTGTAAAGTCGATAAATGCTATATGTGTCTCGAGATTAAACTCTCTTCGTCTTTCTATTATTTGTTTTACTGTAAAAACATTGTCGCTGCATGATCGACCCTTTCTAAAGCCATTTTGTTCTTCCGATATAAGGACTTCTGCTATCTTCTGGATTCTTTTATTAATAATTTTCGTATATATCTTGTATGCGCTATCAAGAAGGCTTATACCTCGGTAGTTGTGGCAGTTTTTTCTATCTCCTTTCTTGAATATGGATACCACACGTGCATTCTTCCATTCAGCTGGTATTTCTGATCTATGCCAGCATTGGTTTAGCAAATGCAGAAGTCTTAATTTGAAGAATAGGCCTCCATATTTGAAAAGTTCATTGTTCAGGCCATCTGGGCCAGGCGCTTTCCTATTTTTTGTTTGTTTTATACATTCTTCTAGTTCTTGAATTGTAATTGAGTCTACCTCGTAGTTACTTCTGTCCCTAGTTTTTTTCTGTTTGGGCGTCTTCTATGCTCTGATCATACCAAAGTTCTTTATAGTGTTGTATCCATTCATCTTCTGAAATTACTTGTATTTGTGCCACATCTTTCTCTGTTTTGTTAAGGTGTTTCATGACTTTATATGCTATCTGTTGTCTACCGTGTATATCTTGTTCTATATTTCCTATAAATTTTTCCCAAGAGTCCATGTGTGCTTTTCTAGTAATTCGTTTTGCAATGTTTCTCTTTTCTTTGTATATTTCCTTTGTTAGGTTGGTGTTCTTTTGTAAGTGTATCCTATATGCTTTCTCCTTCTCTTTTATTGCTTCGGCTATTTCGTTATTCCATATTTTCAGACCTTTCTTTCCTATTGCTTCCTGAGCTGCTCCAATTATACATTTTCTTATGTTGTTCCACTCCTTGTTTGTCTCGTTCTCTGTTGGAGTATTTTCTAGGTGTTCTTGTAGCCTTTTTTGATATAGGTATCTAATACTTGGATCTTGTAGTAAGTAGACTTTGTAAATCTCTTTCAATTCCTCGATTTTGTTCTGTTGTTTTGTTTCTTCCATCTATTTAATAATTTTATTTTTGATACTAATAGATAGTGGTCCGAATATATGTCGCAGCCTCTATATACCCTTACATCTTGGACTTGGGCGTATAATTTTTCATTTACTATGATGTAGTCTATTATAGAACGTAGCCCTCTGGCGCTCCAGGTATATTTGTGAATGTCCTTTTTTCTGAAGAATGAGTTGGTTATCCTCAACCCATTGAATGTTACAAAATTTCTCAGTTCATGTCCATTTTCGTTAATAAGTGTTTCTCCAAAAGTTCCCACTACTTGGGGGATAGGTTGATTTCCAATTCGTGCGTTTAAGTCTCCCGCTATTATTAGGTGATGGTGTTTAAATTCCGTGGTAATCTTTTGTAAGTTCTCATAAAAAGCTTCTGTTTGTTCTCTTTTTCCTTCCTCGGGTGCGTATACACCAATTACCGTGAGATGTCCTCGGTCGATCTTCATTTTGACGCTCATTATTCGTTCGCTAATGTAAGAGTAGCTTTCTATTTTGTTTTTCCATTTTTTATTTATCAGTATAAGAACCCCACTCTTTGCTCGCACGTTCTGCTCCACTCCACTGTATATCATTATGTAATCGTCGAGTTCTTTTGTTCCTTTCAATTTTTTCTTAGTTTCCGTTATGACAGCTATATCTATCCCTTGTTTTTTGAGTATATTATTTAATTCAGTTTCTTTGTTCCCGAGACCTCTGACATTCCACGTTGCTACATTAATTGTTTCTTTAATTCCAAATCTTTTGTCCTTTTCTTGCTTGGGTCGTTTTCCTTTTGATCCGTCCGGCTGTATCCGAGGCTTTATCTTATGAAGTTTGTGAGTAGTTTGGTATTTCCCTAGTATAGAGTACCAGTCCATAGCTAGGTAAGTTAAGTGATGGGGTTGCCATCTCAAAGCATCTTAACCCGCTTGATTTTTCTGTAGGAGTTTCTTCTCTTAGCCAAGAGGTTCCAGTTTTGGGGCGCTGGAAACTCGCCCTTACTCTCTCCCGTTTGCTACAACTTAGTTGCATTGCCCAGGGGTCACGCGGCTATGCCTTCGAGGACGTGGGAGTAGGATTTATTGGCAGAGCTGATCGGTGTCAGATCAGTTAGCATTTCTCAAGATTTATGAGGTGCACATATTGGCATCTGTGCATCTCCTTGAGGCTTGTGCCAATCTTTGACCCCGTAAATATGTTTTAATGGTGCATATAAGAACTCACACGGGTGAGAAACCCTTTGCTTGTGAAATTTGTGATTACAAATGTACACGAAAAACAACTTAAGAATGCATTTAAGAACTCACACCGGTGAGAAAGCTTTTGCTTGTGAAATTTGTCAACACAAATTTTCATGCAAAGCAAGTTTAAATGATCATTTAAGAACCCACACCGGCGAGAAACCGTTTGTTTGTGAATTTTGTCACCACAAATTTTCACAGAAATCAAGTTTAAGAATTCATTTAAAGACTCGTCACTAGATAAAAACTATTGCATCAAAAAATTAACATTCAATTTAAATTTGGATCTCTCACATCTTAAGTTTAGTGGTTTGAAATTGGTAAACCTCGGCAGAAGAGAAACTTGAGATAATGGAAGCCTTACTTTACATTATTCCAGATGAGGTTTTTGATCAAAGATTGAAGATTAACGAATCATGCATATCAATGTATGCATTGTCTATAAAGGTACATGATGTAATTGTTATTTTTATTCAAAATGGTATGTCGGTATTTGAATATGTTGTCATTAATATTAAGCCGTTGTTCAAACATTCAATCCGAATGCCAGAAGATGTTTCCGTGTTTATTCCATTCGCTGCCTTATGTGATGTACAGAAACTACGAACAACCTTTTAATGTGCGAAAGTTAATTGCATATTACATTGTGGAAAAATGGGAAATATTTCAACCTGTCACGTACGATGAAAGAGGTAATAATTTTGTTGTGCGACAAACTCGCTACTTATGAAACTATCTGCGAATTGAAAGCAGCTCCCGAAACTTTTCTGGCTCTTAATACCGCCAAGAAATAAATCCATCAGCTAGCTGCCGTCCGCGGACGGGTTTTTTGTGGTAAATTTTTAAATTTAAGTTAAAATCTATGTAATTACTTACGGGAACAATTTTTTTAATTCAGATGTAACATGTGTTTTTTTTAATTTAATTTTTTCCTTTTGAGGTAGAATACATAGCAATATGTAAGCCTGGATGACGTCTTGTTCATCAAATTGTACATACATGAGAATAAATACATAAACAATGAAAATTCTACCTTCTTTTACAACCCTAAATGATCCTACCATACAAATTTTATCAGCTCAATCTTTACCGGCTAGCTTATGTCCGTGAAGTTAATCCCCCCTTTTTTTTAAAAAAAAAATTGATAGTATTATGTTGTTTTGTGTGTTTTGTTTAAAATTTCCGTTTTAAACTTGATAATAACCGCGGAAATGGCGAAAAACAGTTTTGTACGCCAGCCACCCCCCTTTTTCAAAAATTTGGAATTTTTTTTTGTATTATATTTTTTTCAGTTTGTTTCGGATGTTTTGTTAACAATTTCAGTTCTAAACTTAATAATAACCACGGAAATCACGTAAGAAAATTTCGCGCCAGTCCCTCTTTTTCAAACATTTTGAATTTATTGTTATTATGTTGTATTCAATTTGTAAAGTTCTAAACAATTACTACTATTAAACGCGAAAACGCAAAATAAAAACCAAAATAGGCTATATCTTGAAAATATTAGTAAAAGATGGCATAATACCTCAAGCCAGAGTAATATAAAATTGTTTTATTCTTGTCTTTTTATACAGGGTGTCCCCGTGACCGTGTAGAACCTTTGAGGTGGCGATAAAGGACACTTTTCTAAGATAAATTTTCAAATAAAATTTTTGTCCAAGTCCAAACCCTTGGGGGGCGCCTCGCTTTATAGAAATTGTTTGAATTTCTGATTTCAAACGGTTATAGCTCCAATATTATTGATTTTAAGACTTAATAGATTAAATCTTTTTTAAAGATCACTGACTTATCTGCAAATTAGGTTAGAACCTCCTATTGTCTAGGATGAACAGATTTCGTGTTATGAATTAAATTAAGAGAAGAAATGGCAAAAAAATTCCAAGTTTTATTTTTTCATTTTTCTTGCGAAGCCTTTGTCTTTTAAACGTAACTACTTACAAAAAAAACTAATAGCCCAATTCGGGTATGAAATTTAACGGGCTATAACTTTAGTCTACTTAAATTATTTTGGCATTTTCTGTAAAATGGATTGGTTTTCCAAAAAATTTTAGTAGACTAAAGTCGTAGCTCATTAAATTTGCTATCCGAATTGGGCCGTTAGTTTTTTTGGAAGTAGTTTAGTTTAAAAGATGCAAGGTTGCAACAAAAACAGTAAAACCTTTAATTTTTTTGACATTTCTTCTCTTAATTTAATTCATAACTCAAAATTCGTTCATCCTAGACAATAGGAGGTTATAAACTAATTTGTAGATAAGTAAATTGTCTTTAAAAAATCACCAATCTATTAATACCATAAAATCAAAAGTTACGATGATATGGCCGTTTGAAGGCAGAAAATCAAAAATTGCTTTACAGAGGGATACCTCCCGAGCGTTTCGACTTGGACAAAAATTTTATTTAAAAATTTGTCTTAGAAAAGTGTCCTTATCACCACCTCAAAGGTTCCCCACGGTCACGAGGACACAATTCGGGTTATTATTAAGTTTAGAACTGAAATTTTAACAAAACATCCGAAAGAAATTGAAAACAACATAATACAATCAATTTTTTTTTATTTAAAAAAAGGGGGGCTAACTTCATGGTCATGTGTTGTTCACATGTGTTGCTCACTGTGTTTCCAAGTATTGAAAAGAACTGGGGGATGCTTGGTTACCACTGCTAATCAAGTTTTTATGTCCATGTAGAAAACCGTAGGTATTTTGATTCCAACAATGGAAGCAGTATAAATACAGAAGGGCGACGACATGTGGTTTGTTCGTTGTACGTGTTCTGAACTGCTTTGAACAGTTTCTGATTACGTCACACTGACAGCTTTTCAGAGCCAACATCCGACGAATACTTTTCGAAAACTTATCGTTGATGTAAACAAAATATTTTATAAATAAGTTGTAATTATGATGTCTAATATAAATAATTTAAGGTACTAAATATTGCAATCTAAGTAGTAATATCTTATAACTTAAATTATTCAAATTTGACAATACAATGACAACTTATTTGTTACAAAATATTTTGAGGTTAGGTCATTTACGTTACCTAAAAGTCGTTTTAAAAGTATTCGTCGGATGTCGGTGTCAGTGTGACGTAATCGAAACTGTTCGGAACAGTTCCGAACACGTACAACGAATAAACCTGGGGTATGCGATTTATGCTCTGAAAATGAATTCAAATTCGCCTTCTTTTTTTTACAATATGTCTAAAACCAAAGCCATCAAATTTATGACAATAAAATTATCGGAAGATGGCGCCACAACTAGAGTGGATACTATGATCACTTCCAAAATACAAAATGGACGATTGTCACTGCGTCGCTATTGTTTCATCGATTTAGTGAGTGTAGTCCTCCCTGGTTTACTCACTCGGATTAAACATCTTTGCATTATCTGCGCTTCTTAAAATTTACAAATGTCGGTCTTCCACTTGGAAATGTGCTACTAATGGTTAGTAATTATAAATATCTCTCGTAATGCACCATTACTTTCTCCTAATGCAACCTTTTACAGATATCGCTCAATTTATCCCTCCGGAAGAGTTACACATCATGGACAACATGGATCAAGTTTTGAACGCTCCAAGTAATTCGAGTACCGATTGTGAAATAAAGTCAGAAGTGTTAGACAACGAGAAATTTAATATAGAGGAATTGCATCATTCGATTGATATTAAAGAAGAAGAATTACCGCAGGTGAAACCGCCAAGAAAATCCAACAGCACGAGGAAATTTAAATGCGCAGTTTGTGGGTATATCACTACAAAACATCTTTTAAAAGTGCATTTAAGAATTCACACCGGTGAGAAACCATTTGTTTGTGAAATATGTGACTACAAATTTTCTCAAAGGGACATTTAACAACGCATTTAAAAACCCATAGCGATGAGAAACTGTTTGTTTGTGATATTTGTCACCACAAATTTTCACAAAAACACTATTTAAGAGCCCATTTAAAAATTCACACCGGTGAGAAACCGTTTGTTTGTGCAATTTGTCAACACAAGTTTTCACGCAAATCAAGTTTAAAAATACATTTAAGAACTCACACCGGTGAGAAACCCTTTGCTTGTAAAATTTGTGATTTTAAATGTTCACAGAAAACAGGCTTAAAAGTGCATTTAAGAACTCACACCGGTGAGAAATCGTTTGTTTGTGAAATTTGTCACCACAAATTTTCATGCAAAGCAAGTTTAAAAAATGCATTTAAGAACCCACACCGGTGAGAAACCCTTTGTTTGTGAAATTTGTGATTATAAATGTTCACAAAATGGAATGTTAACAGTGCATTTAAGAACTCACACTGGTGAGAAACCGTTTGTTTGTACAATATGTAACCACAAATATTCACGTAAATCAAGATTAAAAGTGCATTTAAAGACTCATACTAGATAGAATACTAAGAAGAATCCACCAGCTAGCTGCCGTCCGCGGTCGAGCTTTTTGTGGTAAATTTTAAATTTAAGTTAAAATCTATGTAATTACTTACGGGAACAATATTTGTTATATAACATGTATTTTTCTTGATTTAATTTTTCTTTTGAGGTAGAATACATAGCAATATGTAAGCCTGGATGACGTTTTGTTCATCAAGTTGTACATACATAAGAATTAATGCATAAACAAAGAAAAATTCTACTTTCTTTTACAACCCCTGAAGGATCTTACCGTACAAATTATATCAGCTCAATCTTCACCGGCTAGCATACTAATAAATTTATTTGTCAACGTGAGATTACCCGATGACCTTAAAATTACAAATAAAAAAATTTCCAGTGATTCAAACAATTTTGAAAAGATTTTACTGTTTAACTTCATCAGTAAATTTTAAATTAAATTTTCAATGTTCAAATTTAGCATGTTACAAATGTTACCCCCCGTCTTCCCAATATATTTTTGTAAATTACTTGAATACTTAAGTGGTACCAACAAAAATAAATTAAGTCGATTTAGTTTTTGATTTAGAAACGATTTGCCCTTTTTATTCAATTTCAATTTTTGGTTTTGAAACCAGAATTCCGTTAATTGGGTGGCCAATCAAATTTTGTAGCAAATTGAGCAATTCATTGCAGCAGCCAGAAACTAATTTTAGGGGGTGTTTATTTTTCAAGTTAACTTTATAATCAAATTTTATCTTACGATAAAATTTAATGGGAGAAATAAAACAAAAGCGAATTGCATAAATATTTGAACATACTGCATCGTGCTCTTTTAATTCGAAAATAAAATTTCGTGAATAAATATAACCTAAAAATTGATTGTCAGGTGGAAGTGACAAGATCTAACATCTTCTTCTTCTACTTTTGGCTAGGTATAACCCTGTGAGCCCAGATCTGTTGATCAACAGATCTGTTTTATAACAGTAGCATCGGCGATATCAAGCCACTGTCAGTACCTTGAGCACTACTTGTTTTACATCTGAAGTAGCTTGCTGCTTGCTAGATCTAACGTAAAACGTCAAGAAATTTCAAGGTTAAGTAACTTCAGAAAAGCCGTAGTTGTCAGTAGCTTATCGCATTATTTGCTTTAGAGTGAGTGAAATTGCTACCTTAATCTGTCGCCCTTAGAGGTCGACTTATGTTGTAGGTTTGTGGTCATTGAAATTCATCTGCCTGCGAAACCGTAGAGGAAATTAAGCTATCTGTAAACGGTAAATAAACACCCTTTGTCTACAACTGGAGACGTTTGAAAGCGTAGGTATTTAGAGATTCTAAAGAATGAAAGCCTGAAGTTCGAATTCAAATCAAAACTACTTTTCGCTTTAGACCACATTAGTTATTATTCAATCTAAATTGTTCTTAAAAGATAAACATTTAATAATGTTAATAAAGTTGACAAAAAATTCAATTATATTTCCGTGCGGAATTGTTCAATATTTGAATTTTTCATAATCCTGATCCGATCAATTCTTAGTTAGCAACTTCCACCTTTAATTATCCTTGTTCCATCGAGTGACTACCGTTCCTCAAGCTTGGGAGGCTTAAATAAGCATGCCGATCTCAGATATTGGTCTACGATTCCTCTTCCTCCTGACCAAAAGTCAGCAGCTAAAACATCACATTTTCAATCAAAAATCGAACAGTTACTCTCTGGTACGGCTTCATAATTCCTGATTAAATTATATTAATGGAAATATTTTAGATAGCTTTCTCGCCGGTATGATTTCGTAAATGACGTTTCAATTGAAAGTTTCGGGAAGACTTATAATCGCAATACGAACACGCGTACGGTTTTTCGCCGGTATGAGTGCGTAAATGAATTTTCAACTGTTCTCTCCGAGAAAATTTGTTAATACGAACACCCGAACGGTTTTTCGCCGGTATGAGTTCGTAAATGAATTTTCAAATCTGTTTTTCTAGCAAATTTATAATCGCAAAGTTCGCATTTGACGGGTTTCTCGCCGGTATGAGTTAGTAAATGTCTTCTCAAAGTTTGCTTATGAGAAGATTTAAACTCACAAATTGTACACTCAAACGGTTTCTCGCCAGTATGAGTTCGAAAATGAATTTTCAGTTCACCATTCCGAAAGCACTTATAATCGCAAATTGTGCACACGAATGGTTTTTCGCCGGTATGAATTCGTACATGGTCTTTCAGATGTTGTTTAGAAGAAAACTTAAATTCGCAAACTTCACACTCAAACAGTTTTTCGCCAGTATGAATTTTTCTATGTCCTCGAAGTTGAAATTTAGTCGTAAATTTTGCGTCACATACCTGACAAACACATTGTTTGCATATTTTTATTCTGCACCCTTGATCGTCGTTTATCGAACTTTCTTCTTTAATGTCGATGGAATGATGCAATTCTTCCAGCTTGATATCCATGTTTTCAATTTTAATGACTTTCCTAGCATCTCCTACTGCTTCCGAAAGTACCCCCTTGTCAATCGAAGCATCTTGTTTAATGTCAATGGAATGATGTAAGGCTTCCGAGCCCAAATTAATGTCTTCTATTTTCTCTGTTTTAAATTCTTTGTTCGAGTTATTAAATTCTTGTAAAAATTCCATCTCATTTACATGCATATAAGTAGAAACACTTTTATATCAAAACAGCTGCCATGACACTTATGGGCTGTGTTCAGCAAAATATACTAGCACTTCAAAACAAAAACAGCGAAAAACGAAAACAGCGAAAAACAAAAACATCGAAAACAAAAACAATAAATTTTCAATAATATTAATTTTAAATCCTGGAAAATTTTTCATTTTTTTTTTCGGTGTTTTGATATTTTGTTTTCTGAGTTTTGATGTGGTATCCAAAATAAATCGATAGCCCGTAAGCCAGTGACGTAGCTATGTTGTAAATGTTGTATCGTAATCTTTAATGTAGTACTTAATTAATTACGGGTAATTGAAGAGTAAGTGATTCGAAGAGGCGTGTCTTAAGTGGTTGGTATAATACGTCAAGATGACGTATTCAGTAGGGAGATTTGAATTTACCGCGATATTATATAATATTAATTCAAATTGAAATGTTTCATCTAAAATCTCTTTGAATGAGATCTTCCTCAGTTATGAGGTTCGAATGTTTTATATTATTATTATATTTGACCCTGTGTGTGGCTTTCGAGCCGTCATATTAAAATTAAATTCCATAGTTTTATTTAAGAAATTTATACTGGAGTGTAAGTTGGGTTGCCTAATTATGAGTTGGTTGGTTAGTTTTCGGATACAGCGACTGTACGTTCGTCCGTTAAAGTGTTTGAATTTGAAAACTCGAGGCGCGAAATTTAAATTCACAACCGATCGCTACAAGTCTGAGTGTGATTTATTGCTATTTGATTTTGACAAATATCCAACTTATGACTGTCAATTAACAAAAACAGCGGAAATCACGAAACAAAATTTCGCGCCATGACGAATTAATAACGCATGATAGTCATAAATTTAAAATCAGAAAATAAGAATTAACGGCGGAGCAGAATTGGAGAAAAACTGGAAAACGCTCGATTTTGTTTTCAAATCAAAATCCAACCAAGACATGTGGATTTCATAGCAATTCAAATATTTACTATAGCGTGTAAAAACGAGAAATTTTTTAAATTTGTTAAGATGATCCATCTTCAACAATTTATAAACTGCACGTCAAAATATTACAAGAGGTTAAGTACTTTGTTAATAGTGAAGAAATGTCTGGCATCTCGATTGGAACATAATTTACATATGTTTTCTGTAATTTAACTACATTGTGTCCCCGTGACCGTGGGAAACCTTTGAGATGGTGATAAAGGACACTTTTCTAAGACAAATTTTTAAATAAAATTTTTGTCCAAGTCGAAACGCTCGGGAGGTACCCCTCTGTAAAGCAATTTTTTGATTTTCTGCCTTCAAACGGCCATATCATCGTCACTTTTGATTTTATGGTATTAATAGATTGGTATTTTTTAAAGACAATTTACTTATCTACAAATTAGTTTATAACCTCCTATTGTCTAGGATGAACGAATTTTGAGTTATGAATTAAATTAAGAGAAGAAATGTCAAAAAAAAATTAAAGGTTTGTTGCAGCCTTGCATCTTTTAAACTAAACTACTTCCAACAAAACTAACGGCCCAATTCGGATAGCAAATTTAATGAGCTACGACTTTAGTCTACTAAAATTTTTTGGAAAACCAATCCATTTTACAGAAAATGCCAAAATAATTTAAGTAGACTAAAGTTATAGCCCGTTAAATTTCATACCCGAATTGGGCTATTAGTTTTTTTTGTAAGTAGTTACGTTTAAAAGACAAAGGCTTCGCAAGAAAAATGAAAAAATAAAACTTGGAATTTTTTTGCCATTTCTTCTCTTAATTTAATTCTTAACACGAAATCTGTTCATCCTAGATAATAGGAGGTTCTAACCTAATTTGCAGATAAGTAAGTGATCTTTAAAAAAGATTTAATCTATTAAGACTTAAAATCAATAATATTGGAGCTATGACCGTTTGAAATCAGAAATTCAAACAATTTCTTTAAAGGGAGGCGCCCCCCCAAGGGTTTGGACTTGGACAAAAAATTTTATTTGAAAATTTGTCTTAGAAAAGTGTCCTTTATTACCACCTCAAAGGTTCTACACGGTCACGGGGACACCCTGTATAATATGCAAGAATAAAACAATTTTATATTACTCTGGCTTGAGTATTATGCCATCTTTTACTAATATTTTCAAGATATAGCCTATTTTGGTTTTTATTTTGCGTTTAATAGTAGTAATTGTTTAGAACATAAATTTTTAACTATACAAATTGAATACAACATAATATATAATAACAATAAATTCAAAATTTTTGAAAAAGAGGGGCTGGCGCGAAATTTTCTTACGTGATTTCCGTAGTTATTATTAAGTTTAGAACTGAAATTGTTAACAAAACATCGGAAACAAACTGAAAAAAATATAATACAAAAAAAATTCAAATTTTTGAAAAAGGGGGGTGGCTGGCGTACAAAACTGTTTTTCGCCATTTCCGCGGTTATTATCAAGTTTAAAACGGAAATTTTAAACAAAACACACAAAACAACATAATACAATCAATTTTTTTTATTTAAAAAAGGGGATTAACTTCACGGACATAAGCTAGCCGGTGAAGATTGAGCTGATAAAATTTGTATGGTAGGATCATTCAGGGGTTGTAAAATAAGGTAGAATTTTTCATTGTTTATGTATTTATTCTCATGTATGTACAATTTGATGAACAAGACGTCATCCAGGCTTACATATTGCTATGTATTCTACCTCAAAAAGGAAAAATTAAATTAAAAAAAACACATGTTACATCTGAATTAAAAAAATTGTTCCCATAAGTAATTACATAGATTTTAACTTAAATTTAAAAATTTACCACAAAAAACCCGTCCGCGGACGGCAGCTAGCTGATGGATTTCTTTCTTGGCGGTATTAAGAGCCAGAAAAGTTTTGGGAGCTGCTTTCAATTCGCAGTGCAAGTTTATCGAACAACAAAATTATTACCTCTTCCATCGTACGTGACAGGTTGAAATATTTCCCATTTTTCCACAATGTAATATGCAATTAACTTTCGCACATTAAAAGGTTGTTCGTAGTTTCTGTACATCACATAAGGCAGCGAATGGAATAAACACGGAAACATCTTCTGGCATTCGGATTGAATGTTTGAACAACGGCTTAATATTAATGACAACATATTCAAATACCGACATACCTTTTTGAACAAAAATAACAATTACATCATGTACCTTTATAGACAATGCATACATTGATATGCATGATTCGTTTCAATCTTTGATCAAAAACCTCATCTGGAATAATGTAAAGTAAGGCTTCCATTATCTCAAGTTTCTCTTCTGCCGAGGTTTACCAATTTCAAACCACTAAACTTAAGATGTGAGAGATCCAAATTTAAATTGAATGTTAATTTTTTGATGCAATGGTTTTATCTAGTATGAGTCTTTAAATGCACTTTTAAACGTGATTTGTGAAAATTTATGGTCACAAAATTGCACAAACAAACGTTTCACCAGTGTGGGTTCTTAAATGCATTTTAAACTTGCTTTGTATGAAAATTTTGACAAATTTCAAACAAGGTTTCTCACCGGTGTGAGCTTTTTAAATGGATTTTAACTTCTTTTCGTGTACATTTGTAATCACAAATTTCACAAGCAAAGGGTTTCTCACCGGTGTGAGTTCTTAAATGCACTTTTAAACTTGTTTTGTGTGAAAATTTGTGGTGACAAATTTCACAAACAAACGGTTTCTCGCCGGTGTGGGTTCTTAAATGCATTGTTAACTGGTTCCTTTTGTGCACATTTAAAATCACAAATTTTACAAGTAAAGGGTTTCTCACCGGTGTGAGTTCTTAAATGCATTTTTAAATTTGATTTGTGTGAAAATTTGTGTTGACAAATTTCACAAACAAACGGTTTCTCACCGGTGTGAGTTCTTAAATGCATGTTTAATTTTGCTTTGATTGAAATTTATTTACAAATTTCACAAACAAACGTTTCTCACCGTGTGAGTTCTTAAATGCACTGTTAACGCTACTTTTGTGAACATTTATAATCACAAATTTTACAAGTAAAGGGTTTCTCACCGGTGTGAGTTCTTAATGCACATTTAAGCTTGCTTTCGTGAACATTTGTAGTCACAAACTTCGCAAACAAATTTCTTACTATTGTGAGTTCTTAAATGCAGTGTTAACGAATTCCTTTTGTGAAATTTATAATACAAATTTCAATGCAAATTTTTCACGTACCGTTGGATTCTTAAATCGCTACCATAATACATTTTTGTAGTAATATACCACAAACTTGCACATTCTAAATTTTCTCGAGCTGTTGGATTTTCTTGGCGGATTCATCTACGGTAATTTTCTTACTTCTTTAAGTCAATCATTGATGCAAATTTTCTATATTAGAATTTCTCGTAACATTCAACACTTCCGATTTTATTTCACAATCGTCTGCATTGAATTACATGGAGGTTCGAAACTTGATCTCATTGTATGAGTGTAACTCTTCCGATGGGAGAAATTGACCATTATTTAAAGGTTGCATTAGAAGAAATGTAAGTGGTGCATTACGTAATATTTATAATACTAATTTAGTAGCATATTTTCACTGGAGACCGACATTTTAAATTTTAAACTTTAAGAGTGCAGTTAATGCAAAGCCACTTAATCTGAATGATTTGAATAAAATGTGGATAAAAGAAGCACTACTGTATCACTACAATTAATAAATCGATGCTCGACAACTTACAAATGGCGACATTCGTCCATTTTATATTTTAGAATTGAAATATAAATTTATTGAAAGTGGTGGCGCCATCTTCCGACAATTTTAAACGTCGAATAATTGTAGTGTCAGGTTAGGTTTTGCAATGTAAACAAGGCAATTTTAACATGGGGAATTTTCTTATTTTGTGATTTTTTCGGTTAATTGGAATATTTAAGAAATATTTTTCTAGGATGGAGTATCAGTATGTATTAGAGAAATCACACATTCGTTATAAGCGATGACGTTAGTAATTCGCTTCTGATAAAGTTGAGGTTATGACACCTAATTACTCTGATTTTTATTTTTAGATGTAGTTTCGTATTCCTCTGTCCATTAAACGACTTACATCTTTTAGAGCTTGTCAAGTCCGGGATGCCGTATTCTGACCAACTCGAAAATATTTCTAGCCTCAATACAGTAATTTTCACGAGTGCCTTCGACTCTTTACTGACCGGGAGAGGCTAGAGTTACGGCAAACGTAACTTTAGGAAGTGGTTAAAGTTACGGCAGACCGTAACCTAACCTCATTTTATAGTTACGGCAAGTTGGTAACCGTAACTTTTCCACATTTTGAGTTACGGTCAAAATTGTTGAAACAGATAATATTTTATGCAAGTGTAATATGTATTGATTATTACGCATAATAATTCCAAAATTATTTTAAAATTTTGTTATAATTAATTTTCTAATTTTTCCAAATTCAAATTTTCACGCTGCTATCTGTTATAATTATTTATTAATTACGGCGATTTAATTAATAATTTTTTAAAATAAAAAATAATTTTATTTAAAAAATAACAAATCTGCACTTTTATTATTATGATCAAATGTACCTTGGCTAATAATATACGCAAATAAAATATTAGCTACATCTAATATTATATATTAGCTACAATAAAAGTGCAGATTTGTTATTTTTTAAATAAAATTATTTTTTATTTTAAAAAATTATTAATTAAATCGGAGTAATTAATAAATAATTATTATTACACTTGCATAAAATAAATTATTATTTATGTTTCAACAATTCCGACCGTAACTCGAAATGCGCAAAAAGTTACGGTTGCCAACTTGCCGTAACTATAAAAATGAGGTTAGGTTACGGTCTGCCGTAACTTTAACCACTTCCTAAAAGTTACGTTTGCCGTAACTCTAGCCTCTCCCAAAACAAACAGTAGTTGAACCAAAACGAAAACTAATGGCGTCATTAATACCTAAATCTACTCTACACAAGGGAAATAAATTATTGAAGTAATAATTAATATAGGACAACTAATTTTATGTTTAAATTTAAATATTGAATTTAAATAGTAAACCTAAAATATTTAGGTTTCAAATAAATTCAAAAATAGTTACAATTTTACCACTACAGCGCCGCGCTTACGCTGCCCTACCGAAATGAAATTTGCGTTGTGAGCGTGAGAAAATGGCGAGTCCATGACGTCACGGTTGCGTTTACACGGAGCCGTAAGCGCCAACATTCCCAAGTCAAACGCTTAAAGCGTTTGCATTTGCGCCAGTTCGTACTAACAGCGCTGTAAGCGTCCAAGTCGAACACGGTCATACCGTGTACGACTTGGACGCTTACGCGCTGTTGGTACCAACCATGAACTTAGAAGGTTAGGACATGCAACTCCCTATCTGAAAGCTTAAAATTTCCGAGCTCTTAACCGAATAACGATAAATCTCCCACAGGAGGCGCTGAATGTCATTGACCAAAATGAAATAAAATTAAAATTTCAAATTATGGATTCACCAATATAAAAGTGAAAGAATATTGTACATAAGAAAATATATGCATATTAAAAATTATAATATTTACAGATTTGTTAAAAGTTGGTGTTATTAAGTTTTAAGTGTTTGTTTATAAGGTAAGTAGTTTTCTAACCTTCAAAAATTGATGCAATAAATTTGTATTTTCTATTTAATTAGATTTAAAATGGGTTTCAAATGTGTTGTACCTAATTGTGTAAGTGGCTATGACAGCGAAAATAAGAAAACTAAGGCGTATAGTATGTTTAAAGCACCACAAGATCCTGAAAGGCTCAAACAATGGAACAAAGCTATCCTTGAGATCATGGACTTAGAAGGTTCTTCTAAGAATCTTCTAAGTCCATGGTCTAAATTGAACGAAAAACCAAAATTTGTAACACTCTGTGTATAATGTTTCCAAACAAAACATAAAAATGTGGTTAATTAATCTGTCACCTATAAATGTGATGAATTTGAAATTTACAAATAATTTTACACATTAACCCAAATAAACGTTGTAAATAATCTTGTTTATGATTAATTAATACTTTTTAATTTCACTTTCCGATTTTTAACGTAAACTGCTTAAAAATACCCGTGTAAAGTTTTTATTTAATTTTAAATTCAAATTTTCGCGGTAGTTTGTTCAGTGACTTTATTTTGTAGCGGATTTCCACATGGCGCGTGCACTTTTACAACTTCAGTTTGTTTTATAATTTGTAAATCTTTAATTATTGTTTTGATCGTAGACAAAATTGAATAATTGATGTGCCTAAATACCTCATTTTTGATGATTTGCTTGTCTGTGTGACTATTTGTGGTTAAAATACTCGATCAAATTTTTAATCTTAAGATGATTAAATTTGAAAATCACCTGGTAAGTAGGTAAATTTTATTTATTTATTGGAAAAATTCGATGTACTGATTTGTAAATTTTTGTAGCTGTTAAAATTCCTCACTACAGGAGTTTTAATAATAATAATTTGCAACCTGCTGAAGGTGCCGTGCACGTCACCAATCGAAGCTGCTGTTGATCGCATAGTCATTACAATTGGAAAGTGGAGTGTCTAATCTAGTCTTTTTGGCTTTGTGGAGTACCAGGTTATCGAACCCCTAACCTCCTTTAACGGTGTGTCTTGGAACGGGCGTTGGTAAATTTGAAGTTGCTTATAAGCCAAATCGGTCTGGAAGGTGTGCGAATCGTGGCAGCATCACGCATTCCGGACCAAGAACAGGCAGGACCGTCTCACTCGTACATACACACGACGTCAGCAGAGTACACAAGCCAACTACAGTGGACCTACATACTTACCTTGTTACCACGGTATACAGAAGCTCGGCGTCGCCATCTGAAGTCATGAAACAGCTGCCGATCCCGACGCCTTAAACCAGAGGCATCTGTATGCTGGGTCTTCCGCTTTACGTAGCACCCAATCTACCATGGCACTACGGGAAAAATTGGTCCTCCCTACTTGAGATTCGAACCCATTTCCAAGACACGAGTCATGAAACCAAGAGTAGTAGACCAGCTTCGAGTGAAAGCAGAGTGCCGTTCCCAAACCTTGTTTTTAGATCATTTGTTATCTACTAGAGGAAACCACTTCTTTTCTGATAAGGCAATTGGTACCAAGTTTGAAAATTTAATGTTCATGGCTTTCCATTTCGTATTAAAATTTGGTAAGTTAAAAATCGTCACAATTATTGTCTTTCGCTAGTTTTTATTTACCTTCGGCTACTAATTACTCAACAAATTAACAAACTATGTACTACATTTAATCGAATTTGACTTTAGTACCAAATATTGTCTATGACTAATCAAATTTTTCATACTACCTAACATCTTTGTTTGTTAATCTAAATCACTAGGGACTACACCATAAAATTAATTACTTCAAATTCTCTAAACAAAAATATTATTCAAGTCGAACGAATTAGCTGTTGCATACAAAGAATTGCAACGCATCCGAACCCGATTGCATCGTACGATAACCATCAATAGTTTTCCGAAGTTTAATTAATCGTAGTTTACAGTATATATTTTTCAATTCAACCATTCACCTCAATATGTAGCTAAGTAGATTGGGTTTTTTAATTCTAATCTCTAATTTTACTTTCAAAAATCAAAATCTTCAATTATGTTACGTAAACTGAAAACGAACTGCGCTACACATAAATATTGATGATATTTGAGTTTTAACTTCATTGATTTGACCCTACCTCTCCCATTCTTTAAAAAATTAGGAGACGCAAGTTGGCACCAAATAATTCGTAACTTTTTCTGATTTCAATATTTTTTATTTTTCAAAATATCAATACAATAAAACGCAACAAATAGACTGTAACAGATTATAGCAGCGATTCCCAAACTTGCAACAAAAGTGATTCCAAAACAAACCAAACACACTGTATTATTGTGCTTACTTAAGTATAACTGTGTGTGTTCGTAAATGAACCATCAAATATTTTTTTTTGGAATATTCATAATTACAAACGTTACACACGAACAACGTTTTGCCAATATGAAATGTACTAATATGTCTTTTCAAATTCTTTCTGTAAGAAAATTTCAAATCGCAACTATTGCACTCAAAGGGCTTCTCACCGGTATGGGTTCTTAAGTGATTTTTCAATTGTGGTTTGTGTGAAGTTTTGTAATTACAAATGTTACATTCAAACGGCTTCTCATCGGTATGAATTCGGAAGTGACATTTCAAATATCCCTTCCGAGAACATTTGTAATCGCAGACGCTACATTGAAACGGTTTCTCACTCGAATGGGTTAATAAATGCTGTTTAACATGGTATTCTTCAAAAGATTTATAACTGCAAAGTTTACACTCAAACAATTTCACTTCGGGATGAGTTCGTAAGTGACTGTTCAACTGCCTTTTGTAAGAACATTTATAATCACAAATATTACATTCAAACGGTTTCTCATCGGTATGAATTCGTAAGTGTTTGTTGAATCGAACTTTGGAAGAACATTTATAATCACACATATTACATTCAAACGGTTTCTCACCAGTATGGGTTCGTAAATGAGCTTTCAAATGCACTTTCTGATAACATCCGTATTCGCAAATGTTACACTTAAAGGTTTCTCCCGGAATGGATTAATAAATGCTGTTTAAAATTTTGTTCGATTAAAGATTTATAATTGCAATGTTTACACTCAAAGGGTTTCTCGTCGGTATGAGTTCGTAAGTGATTGTTCAATTGACCTTTGTAAGAACATTTATATTCACAAATATTACATTCAAAAGGCTTCTCGCCAGTATGAGTCCGTAGGTGAATCCTCAAAGCACCTTTCTGAGAACATTTGTAATCGCAAATGTTACACTCGTGCGGTTTCTCGCCGGTATGAGTTCGCAAATGACCATTCAAATGTCCTCTCCGATAAGTTTTATATTTGCAAAAAACTACAAGCAAACGGTTTATCACCGTTGCGACTTTGACGAGCACATCTCTCAGCAGTATGAACTTTTGCATGCTTTCCGAGTTGCAATTTATTAGTAAAAATCATATTACATACCCGACACTCAAATTGTTTGCATTTTTTTTGTTTTACATTCTTGATCCACTTGAGCTTCGATAATTGAAGACTCATCTTTAATGTCGATCGAATGGTGTAAGTCGACTAGCTTTATATCCATGTCCTGCACCTCTATTTTAACGTTTCTGCTACCATTTTCTTCTTCGTTTGAAAATATTCCATCTTCGTGAATGTCAATGGAGTGATGTGATGGTTCCATTTTGACAACCACATCTTCCATTTTTTCTGTTTTAATTTCTTTTTTGGCATTTTGTAATCTTTGTGAAAATTCCATCTTCTTATTCAGATTGATCTACGAAACGGTACTTCATTACACTTTTGACGTTTTAATACAACTGCGGCCATTTTCTAATATTAGAAAGTGTGTACGCTGCCTACCACGGCAAAATAATAATATTAGATTGTGACATTCGGTTGTCAAATTAACATTTTTTGTTTTACCAGGAAACGGAGAAGAAAATGTACAAGACGTAAATTTTTAATGAAAAATATGCTAGTAGTGTGGTTATTCCGATTCTGTCTCAAACCGACCATAAGATTATAAGTTTTTTTTCGTGTCAAGTTACTTCTTTTAAGTTCGCAAAGCTTAGTTGTTTCTTTTTCTTATAAAAACAACTTTTCTTTTGTATTTATTAAATCAGGAAATGAATGTGCTAAAAATAATTTAAAATTAGTAAATTTTATAAATTATAATGTATTGCGAACGGTTGCAGTGCTTCCGGCACCGCCATCACTTATTGATGACAATCCTGAGCCGCAACAGCACTTGAAAATTTGGGTTCTGGAGCCACCGGAGTCGTGAATCAACTGACGGTTCATCGAGTGGAACACGTCACGATTCAGGCATGCATGGACTGTCAACAGAATGGACAATCCTCCATACAATTTTTTGCTCCCATATATGTTTGTATAGGAAAATCGTCAACTTTAAAATTGTCTTTGTCACTGTCACTTAAATTGTTTGAAAAGATTCGGGCACTTTTCTTAACCCGAAGTACATTGTTTAACTCCGAAGCACTACCGTTTTCTTAATTGTCTTGGGAAACTCAATTTAAACCTTCTAAACTAAAAATAAATATTTACAAACTTGATTTTGTTTCCAACAATGGAAATCTTTGTTCAACGATGTGGAGTCCATTCATTTTGCTTTTGGAAACAGATCCACAGTGCAAAATTTGACTATCCGTGACGATCTATTATGTATTTGTATTGGATTTTGTGATCGAATTAACTCGACAATGAATCCTGGTAAGTTAAGTTACCTTCTAATTTCAAATGATTGAATTTTAAATGTTTCAGGCTTTTCCGGTACTTGCTGAAGGCTTACTTTATACAAATAATGTCATCAAGTGACTCAAAATTCGGATTGATGTAATCGTAACAAACTTACGTGTAAGTTATATACATATTTATATTACATGTATAATAGAATAAAATTTTATAACACAAAAAATTAATGCTTATCAAATAATGATAACGTAATTTTGTAGGTTATGAAATTAGTTATTTTTAGAAAAAAAAATTTTATAGTGAAAGCGCCTTCTAGATGAAAATAAATTTACTTTGATTTGCCCAATCGAATCGAATTATGGTAATATTACGTTAATTTGACGCACTGACGCCAACTACAAAACCAAGATATTTTTCGATCCTCGGAAGAGAAGAAACTTGGCTAAAAGAAATAACTTACGATTAGCCTTCAATGTTTTTACATTAGTCCTGTGCGCGCGCATTATTAAAAACGGCGTGATTTCACTTCTAAAAATTTATTTATCTTGACAGTTAACCTAAAAATTTGTTTATGTTGACAGTAAACCTAAAAATTTGAAATTTTTGGATAAAGGCGTTTTAATCAGAAGAATCTCTTGATTTTTTCTAGTTCTGAAACTTGTCCTTGCTGTGCAGTAGCCCATGGGTAGCAAATATTTTAGTACGGCCCTGCTCTAAGGAGGGTTGGGCTAATGAAATTTAGTTTTAACAAAAATCATTTAAATGCTTTGCCAACAGATACAGATCCATAGATATCCCATTCCATGTAAGTTTTTGAAACAACTTTATGATATTAAAAATAAATCATTATTATTTTAGTTAACCTAAAAATTGTGGTTGAAAACAGAACATCCGACATCATTACAGAATTAGGATTTTGTTCCAACAATTTTAGTGTGAGGAATCGATACCGACATGGATCAAATTGCATGTAATTCAAATAATGGAATTGAAATCAAATCGGAGCAAATGGAAGAAGACATCGATGTCAAGGTAGAAGAGCTGCATCATTCCATTGACATTAAAGATGAGAGTTCAGTTCTTGAAACCGGGGTAAATGGAGAATATAAAGGTCAAATATACACACAATTTCAATGTGTGGTTTGTAATGTAGAATTTACTTCTACGAACAGCTTACGAACCATGGAAAGAGTCGTCATAGCACAAAATTATTTGAATGTGATGTTTGCGATTACAAATCTTCGAAACGAGCAACTTTAAAAGTGCATTGCAGGATTCATACCGGCGAAAAGCCCTTTGCATGTGAAATTTGTGACCATAAATTCACACGCAAAGGAGATTTAACTCGTCATTTTAGGATTCACACAGGCGAGAAACCGTTTGCATGTGAAATTTGTGATTATAAATTTTCACAGAAAGAAAACTTAAAAATTCATTTAAGAGTTCATACCGGGGAAAAACCCTTCATCTGTGACATTTGCGGATACAAATGTCCAAGTCAAGAAAATTTGAAAGTGCATTTCAATAAGCATACAGGTGAGAGACCGTTTTCATGTGAAATTTGTGACTATAAATGTTGTCGTAAACAACATTTACAAACGCATTTGAAGATTCATGCGGGAGAGAAATCGTTTTCGTGTGAAAATTGTGACTATAAATGTTTACGTAAGGGAGATTTAACTCGTCATTTAAGGGTTCACACAGGCGAGAAACCCTTTGCATGTGAAATTTGTGGCTACCAAGTTTTCCCAGAAAGAGCATTTAAAATTTCATTTAAGGATTCATACTGGCGAGAAACCTTATGCTTGTGAAATTTGTGATTACAAATTTACTCGTAAACAAGAATTAAAACGTCATGTTAAGATACATATTGCTGTGAAATGTGTGACTGTAAAAAATAATGTTCGCGTAAAAAAGATTTCAAGTTAGTGCTAGCGAAAAACTTTTTAATGTGAAATTGTGCCTAACAACAATATTTTTAGTCGCAGCGAACGAAACATGCAAGACTTATTTTTGAACTAGAGGTGTCTGTTTTTGTATTACATTACATAATTTATTGTACAACTTCTGTTCAAAACAATGAATGCAAAGACAGAAATTGTACAATTTTACTTAATAAGTTATTTATTTATTTAAAATAAGAAATATTGTAACTTTTGTACCAACAAGAAAAATATATAAAAATAGTGGATCATGTTAGTGTCAGTAAAACATTAACGTGTAGATCCTTATTTAATTTCGCAGTTTGGGCCCCGAAACATCACAGTTTTTTACCTAGTAATCAATCATCCCGAGCTAAGAATCAGCTATTTGGTGCAAGTTTTTTCAACTATTAGACTGATTTTTTAAACAATTCAACTGTTTTATGATAAAAGCTAATATCAAAATTGCAACGTGCAACTGTTTTGTTACTTTGTTTAATAAATTCAGCTATTTTGTTTAACAATTCAACTGTTTTTGGTATCATAACCCTGATTGCGATTTTCACCATTTTTTTTGTAAATTATGAAAGATAACAATGCCATACACACATAAAAATAATAAAATTTGCGGACGGTCCACAAATTTGGTTAAAAACGGTTTTAAAAATTATTTTGGAATGCAATTTTTTTATTCCCGTGCTTCGGAAGGCACGTAAAGCCGGTGGTCCTCCTATGTCAATGAATTGCCATCATTAACAATAATATAAAATTTGAACTCGTACTCAAAAATATTTACGGCTTACGGTTACGGATTGAAAAGAACCAATGAAAAAATCGCATTTTGTAAAACTTCAATTGTTTCGGCTTTTTTAGGTAAAAGATTGCTTTAGAATCTTTACTTACTCTTCTAAATTGTCGGCAGAATTAAAGAAATATACAGTTTTAAAGTCTTCAGAAAAAAATTATTTTTTTATAATTCTTTAATAATTATTATAATCTATCTAAAAGATAATAAGCAATATATAAAACATTAACAAGGCATGTAGGAGTTGTCCAGTGACGCTTCCTTACAACTATTTAATCATTTATTTGACTGATATCGACTTATTAAGTTAGAATCTGTTCAGCCAATCGTTGATATTACCTCGCTTCAATCTGTTGCTAGTGTTGACTTTAGTATTTAGTTTTTCAACCAGTTTGTTGGGATGAACGTTCAATCTTGCATGATACGATTTACTGTAATTGGCAATTTCTTCCTTAACCGTAGGCATTTGGAGGTCTCGTCGAATTACTTCGTTTGGGACGAACCATGGGGCACCAGTGATCATTCGCAGTGTCTTCGACTGAAATCTCTCCAGAATTTCCACATTTGAACTAGAAGCTGAACCCCATAACTGTATGCCATATGTCCATACAGGCTTTAAAATAATTTTGTAAATCAATAGCTTGTTTTCTAGGTTTAATTTTGAGTACTTGCCAATAATCCAGTATAATTTACTTAGCTTTAGCCCGAGTTGTTTTCTCTTAGTGAAGATATGCTTTCGCCAAGTCAAACGTCGGTCCAGATGGATACCCAAGTATTTTGTGTCGTCAGATTGTGGTAGTTGTTGGTTATTTAGTCGAACCGGCGGACATGTATCTTTTTTCAATGTAAATGTCACTTGGACAGACTTGCTTTCATTAACTTTTATCCTCCATTTTTTGAACCATTTCTCGATTTTGTTTAGGCTCTCTTGCAACATCTCCGAGGCCACCGCTGGTATTCGATGTGCGGTAAGTATGGCTGTGTCGTCTGCAAATGTTGCAGTGGTGGTGTTTTTGCTGATAGGTAAATCAGCCGTATACAGTAAGTAAAGGATAGGCCCCAACACACTTCCTTGAGGAACCCCAGCCTGGATCGGATATATCCTGGTGCTCTCCCCCTGAAACTTGACACGGAAATGCCTGTCTGAAAGATATGATTTTAGTACCAGAAATATGTTATCAGGTAATACTTTTTTCAACTTGTACAGTAGTCCCGTGTGCCAAACCTTATCAAATGCCTGGCTTATATCGATGAATGCAGCCGAGCAGTAGTTCTTGTTTTCAAAATTTTTATTAATTTCTGCGGCCAGTCTATGTACCTGTTCTATGGTTGCATGTTCACGTCTGAACCCGAACTGATGATCCGGTATAAGGTGCTTTTCTTCTAGAATAGGATTGAGTCGTTTTAATATTATTCTTTCAAATAGTTTCGACAATATCGGGAGCAAGCTAATTGGTCTATAGGACTTCACATCTTCAGTAGGTTTTCCAGGCTTTTGTAACATTATTATTTCGGCGATCTTCCATTGACTTGGGAAATAACCCGTTCTCAGGATTGCATTAAATATCTGAGTAATGTATTTTACTCCAGTTCTCGGTAGTTCTTTTAATATTTTACCGTTTATCAAATCGTATCCAGGGGCTTTTTAATGTTTAACTCCCTCTTTATCATCGTTGTTATTTCAGCTACCGTACATTTTTTTATTGGCAGTTCTAGCTGGCCTGGAGCATCCAAAAACCGAAAAATTTCGTCATCATCAACCTGCATGTCAGAGTCGGGCGCCGGAAGACATCCGTCAAATACTTTGCAAACAAGTCAGCTTTTTGGTTATCGGTTTTAGCCCAACTTCCGTCTTCCATTTTTAACGGTGGTATTATAGGTTGAGGTTGTTTTAGTTTTTTAGTCGCTCTCCATAAAGAATACTCGGTAGCCTCTGTTGCAGTTAAGCTTTCAAGATAATTTTGTATACTTTTATTTTTATCTTCTTTTAGCAGGTGTTTTAATTCTTTAACAGACTTGTTTAATCTTGATTTGTCTTGAGGACACCTTGTAGTTTGCCACTGCTTTCTTAATTGTCGCTTTTCCTTTATTTTTTGTTTTATGTTAGGAGGACATTCATTTATTATATCTTGTGTTTTCGTCTCTGGCGTGGAGTTCCATCCCGCCTGTTGCAATGTTTTATTTAGGTGTTCAATTGCTTCTTCAATTTCGTTTACTGTTTTAGTGGGATATTCAGTTGTAGATTTTGCTCCACTAGTTGTTTAAAGAATGTCCAATCGGTCTTTTTAGAACATAGTGATGGAGGTTTTGGTTTGTTTAGTGCACGTGTACTTACGGTAACTATAATAGGAGAATGGTCGGATGGCAAATCCAGACTTGATTCCGCTTTTAAACAATTTTCTGGGATTCCTTTAACCACGCAGAAGTCAATACGTCGCATTAGTGCAGCGTCAGCTATTGTGACAGGTCAGTTTTACTGGATCTAAATATTGGAGATTTAACATGGTAAATTTCATTATTTTGAGAATTTTTCGGTTAATTGGAATATTTAAGGAAATATTTTTCTACGATAAGGTACCTGTATGCATTAGAAATATTACACATTCGTTTAAGCATGATTTATAAGCGATGACGTTAGTAATTCGCTTCTGAAAAAATGAGGTTATGACACCTACTTACTTGAATTTTTATTTTTAGCTGTATTTTTGTATTCCTTTGTGCATTAAACGACTTAAAAGTAACGTTCGAAAGTAGAACGAAGCCGGATTGAGATCGTGAATGAAGTTTTGATAAAATTACCCAATTTGTTATAATCGAAGTAACATTTCAGTGTAGATAACTACAAACGTCTTCGTGTAAGTAATTATTTATGTAGCGCTTTATTTTAGATCTCAATGTGATTACGATGGACCCCATACTCTGAACATTATTATTAACAAAATAACGTACATAATTAACAAAAGAGAACAATGCAAATTCTGTACATTTCCTAAAGATGAAAAGATGGAGTCGAAGGTGGAAGAACCTAAGGAAAGAACTGTTGAGTTAGGGCATACTTTCATTTACTTTTTTGTGGTTAGTTTACATCATAAATACCTGTTTTAGATTAAACCAGAAACCTGGCGTGAAGTACGAGTTTGTAGTTGCAATTTTAAAGACGCAATAAGGAAAAGTGGATTAGCAATATTTTAACATAACACAGCGACAAGGTTTATTATTTCTTCACGTTTATTGATAAAAAGGAAAGCAAAGTGAAAAAAATTTACCAAGAAAACTATGTAAAGGCACAGCGTTCGCTTGTTACCGAAGTAAGTTACTTACAAAATTGCAAACTGAAAGCAGTGTTTTATATAATATTTACTATTTTAGTTGTCCACACAAGATTTATATGTAACATGTTTCTTTTATGGCCGAGGTTGAAATTTACTTACAGCCATTCAAGTAAACAAATTGAATGAAAATATACTGCAACAGATGTCATAGTAATATTTAAAATCAATTTCTTCAATTGCAGTGAATTTGTATTTTGTTAATTTGAAAAGAAAATTTATATGTAATTTATATATTTAGAAAAATTTATTTATGTAATAAGTACTTGACTTAAACTAATAAAAAAAACATTATCTAAAATTTCTGTTTTATATAAACAATAAATTTGAATGTAGAGACATTTATATTATCTTCAATAAGTTTTTTTGATTTATAATAAATGAATACTTCTGAACTAATAATTTTATGATGGATTTTTACAAAGGAAAAACTGATTCCATGTAAATTTTATCAAATTTGTCAATAATTTTTTCATAACTATTTAAACATTTTTTAAATTTAATATAACATGTTTAGCAATAAGACAACTTAAAATATATAAGTTTCGATAAACAAAATTCATTATATTGAAAAGGGTACATCTGAATCGTTTAGGTAATTCAATAATTTATTTCATAACTATAAAATTTAATGTAAAAAATAATTACAATAAATTTCTTTCGAAAACTAAAATCAAAATTCACTGTTGAAGAATGATTTTTATCTTGACTCGTTCATATTTTCATTCAATTTTACTGAATTGGTAAAATTTCAACCTCGGCCATAAAAATTCAATAAACTTTGTGGAAACTAAAATAGTAATTTAAAATGACACTCTTTCATTTGCAATTTTGTAAGAACTACTGTAACAGCGAAGTTTTGGTTTAATAGTTTTGCTTGTAAAATTTCTCATTTTCTTTTTATATAAAGTAAAAATAATAACTTGTCCTTGTTATGTTAAAATATGCTAACATTTCAATTCATTAAACTGCAACTAAAAGAACTTGCCAGAAAGCTTAAATAAAGACTAGGCCATCAGTAGAGAATCGAAATAAGGTGGTATGTTGCAAACGGTGGTGTAGAAGATTTTATTTTTTAACTTGTATAAATAGGTACAAGCATGTGAAAATAAAAATGCTAACACGGGCGCCCGGAGAACTTTTGGCAGCCAAAGAACTTCAAAATTTTAGGACTTTTTAGTTTTTGCATATAACTCCTAAACCGTGGATCCTATCAAAACATTTGTGGTTTAACAAATTAAAGAGCGTTAAATTCTGCGTCGAATAAGTACCACAACTTAATAATTTGGTAAAGGGTATGGTCGAAAACTACGTCAAAAACGATGAATTTTTTAATTTTGTCAAAACTGAGATTTAGTAATACGTAAGTGGCCGTCCGGCATCGATCGCGTTGCACTAAATTCGTTGTAACTTTTAAACTAATTAATGAAATTGAGCATTCAAAAGCTCAAATGAAAGAAGAAACATGTAGCTATTGGACTATTATATTTTCTAATATAAAATGAATGTATATAAGAGTAGTAAATGTATATAGTTGGAACATACGGAGATATCCGATAAAATCGCTAAGAGCTCTACCATTTCTACAATTCTTAAAATAAAGATCTGAAATTTTCATAAATTACTCTAGAAGTAATGTATAAAAATATCCGATAAGTAAAAAATCTCAAAAATTTAGTATTGAAGATGTATACTTCAAAATTTCAAAATTTTGGGTAAGTAATAAAATCTGAAATGTATACCTAACTTTAACCACATATTACTCTTGCTTAAATCGCGTTATTGGATTTCTACAGGTGCGATTTTTAAAGCTTGAAATGTGTACTTTAAGATGCTATAAGAGGATTTAGGTTAAAAGTAAATCAACCCTTTTATTTTACAGAAATAAAAATAAATTTTTTGCTCCAAAATTCGTTAAATTAGAGGTACGTTAAACGTTAATAACTTTTATAAAAATTTATTTAACCTACCTAACTAGCATATATTATTAATAGGACTTAAAAATAAGTGAATTTAGTGTAAAAAATTTTAGAATATATAATAATAGCTCTTAGCGATTTTATCGGATATCTCCGTATGTTCCAATTATATACATATACTACTCTTATATACATTCATTTTTTTATTTGAAAATATAATAATCCAATAGCTACATGTTTCTTCTTTCATTTCAGCTTTTGAATGCTCAATTTCATAATTAGTTTAAAAGTTACAACGAATTTAGTGCAGCGCGATCGATGCCGGACGCGCACTCACGTATACGTATATCTCAGTTTTGACAAAATTAGAAAAATCGTCGTTTTTTGACCGTAGTTTTCGACCATACCACTTGACCAAATTATTAAGTTGTGGTATTCATTCGACGCAGAATTTAACGCTCTTTAATTTGTTAGACCAGAAATGTTTTGATAAGATCCACGGTTTAGGAGTTATATGCAAGAAACTAAAAAAAGTCCTAAAATTTTGAAGTTCTTTGGCTGCCAAAAGTTCTCCGAGGTCGCCCGTGTTAGCATTTTGTTTTTCACATGCTTGTACCTATTTATACAAGTTAAAAAATAAAATCTTCTACACCACCGTTTGCAACATACAATTCCTTTACTGACTGGCCTACAGGTATTTATTATGTAAACCAACAACAAAAAGTAAATGAAAGTATACCCTAACTCAACAGTTCTTTCCTTAGGTTTTTCCACCTTCGACTCCATCTTTTCATCTTTAGGAAATGTACAGAATTTGCATTGTTCTCTTTTGTTAATAATGTACGTTATTTTGTTAATAATAATGTTCAGAGTATGGGGTCCATCGTAATCACATTGAGATCTAAAAATAAAGCGCTACATAAATAATTACTTACACGAAGACGTTTGTAGTTATCTACACTGAAATGTTACTTCGATTATAACAAATTGGGTAATTTTATCAAAACTTCATTCACGATCTCAATCCGGCTTCGTTCTACTTTCGAACGTTACTTTTAAGTCGTTTAATGCACAAAGGAATACAAAAATACAGCTAAAAATAAAAATTCAAGTAATTAGGTGTCATAACCTCATTTTTTTCAGAAGCGAATTACTAACGTCATCGCTTATAAATCATGCTTAAACGAATGTGTAATATTTCTAATGCATACAGGTACCTTATCGTAGAAAAATATTTCCTTAAATATTCCAATTAACCGAAAAATTCTCAAAATAAGGAAATTTACCATGTTAAAATTCCGATTATTTAGATCCAAAAACTGACCTGTCACAATTGCTGACGCTGCACAATGCGACGTATACAATCAGGTATTCTTTGCCCAGTAGGCCCGTTGATAGATGGCGTAGATTTTGTGCTCAGAGCGAAGATGTCGAGGTGCGGTGATTGCATGGGTGTAATTACAAGATACGAGGATAGGATACAGTGCAAAATGAAGTGCGGAATGAGCTATCACCTGGAGTGTGTCAAGATGTCGATAGAAACACTAAGCCAACTAAATAAAAGTGGTGAAATCGATCGATGGAAATGCCAGGTGTGTGCCGACAACATAACCTCAAACTCTATTGAACAAAAAGGAGATATTATGCCAAATCATGGTGAAACTGAGCAGCTACCATCTCAGAAACAATCATCAGATTCCCCACTAAGCTATGATTTTTTACAGATTCAAAACGAGCCCGAAAACTATGCTAATCGGAATGAGAAAATCCCACAACAAAACAGTGAATTGTTGGAGACAGAAAAATGGCACGAAGTCCACACAGGTAGGAAGAGATCTTTTGGATCAAGAAACAGTCCAGAAAATACATTCACAAATAGACCAGCGAAACAAACTAAAATAAATGATTACTGGCTCGGTAATTCAATTACAATAACTAGTAATCGATTTGAGGGTTTATCAGAAGAGACCCCAGATAATAATACAGCAACCAAAACAGAAAAACAGCAAGTTCCACCCATATTCGTTGCGGGTGTGCAAAACATTAAACCATTGCAAGAAGAATTGCACAAGGTAGCAGGAAATGGATTCCAAATTAAAGTCCTCGCAAATGATCAAGTTAAAGTACAATCAAAACGACAGAAAACTATACGCGTATAATCAAAGCCCTACAAGAAAAGAAAACACAATTTCATACATACCAGTTAAAACAAGAAAGAAACTTTAAGGTGGTCTTGAAAGGAATACACTATTCTACTGAGGTTGACCGAATAAAATTAGCAATTGAGAGCTCGGATATACAGTGGCAAGTGTATTTAACATAAAACAATATCGCACAAAATTCCACTTTCGATGTTCTATGTGGACCTAAAACCAAATGATAATAATAACAGCATATATAAGGTAAAACATCTACTTGACTCAATAGTAAATTTCGTACCACCAAAACCTAAAAGAGACATACCACAGTGTGGTAAGTGCCAGAGATACGGGCACACCAAATCTTTTTGTTATCGAAGTCCTCGCTGTGTCAAGTGCGCTGGGGACCATTTGACAGGCAAATGTCTGCGAAAAGAAAAATCAAAGGACGTTAAATGCGTACTCTGCGAAGGAAATCACCCAGCGAACTATCGAGGATGCCAAGTATTTAAAGAACTGCAGCAAAAAACTTATCCACCACTAAGAAGAAAAGAAATACCAAATACTGCTCCCCCGCAAAACCCAACTACATCGAAAGAGTCATACGCTGCCACACTTAGGGCAGAACGCCAACAAATTCCACTCACTAGCCAGCCCAAAGAAGATCCAGTACAACAAATAATACAACAAGCCAATGATATGCAAGAAATGAAACAAATGATGAAAGGGCTCATGCAACAAATGAGCACCATGCTAAACGTATTAACTACACTTGTCTCCAAAATGGCTTAAATGGCTAAAAATATAAAATTAGCTATATGGAACGCCAATGGCCTATCACAACACAGCCAAGAAATACAAAAATTCCTAACAAACAATGAAATCGATATCATGCTCATATCAGAAACTCATTTCACTAAAAGAGCTTCATAAAATCCCCAAGTTTGCAATCTACACAACACAACACCCGGATGGAACAGCTCATGGAGGAACGGCTATCATCATTAAAAACATAATTAAACACCACGTACTAGATAAGTATAAAGAAAATCACCTGCAGGCAACCAGCATTTCAATAGAGGACTGGATCGGACCACTAACAATTTCAGCCGTGTACTGCCCGCCGAAGCATGCAATTAAGGTAAATCAATTCGAACATTTTTACAACACCTTAGGTCATCGATTCATAGCTGGAGGTGACTACAATGCGAAGCATCCACAATGGGGATCTAGACTAGCAACACCCAAAGGACGAGAGTTGTTGAAAGCAATTCAGAAAAAATTATAAATAAATTTTAGCAAGGCGAATATGCATGAAAATTGTTTTTTAATTTGTTTTGGATATTGTGGCTTTTCTATTGCAGATATGATAAAATCAAATTTTACCACCGTTATGAAGCGTCCGTAAGTACATTTGTAGCCGTTTGAAAATTAAAAATTGCTTGATAATAATAAGAATTCTGCAGTTGAGAGGAGCATTTTCCAATTATTTACTTAGATACTGCTCTGAGTCGAATACTAAAGGGTATTTTTTTAAGCACGATAGAACTTGAAATTTGAATAAAACAAAAACAGTTTAACAGAATTCAATTGTTTTTTAGTATGCAGTAGTTAGTATTTGAGATCCAGAAATGTCAATTCGTCGTTTTTCACAACAATTTCGACTTTATCCGTTTACTGCGTGGAAAATTCTGTATTTTAAAGATTGTGGATTATGTTCAAACAAGATCTAATTGGTTCAAGAACTGAAATCAAATATTATCGTTCGTCACAAACAATTAAAAATGTATTACAAAATTGGGTTAAGAGGATGGGCTACTGCCAGATCAGGCAGCCATTTGAATAAAATTGTTTTCATAATAATTTTATTCCGATTATAATCGGAAGATGTACTTTTATAATCTAATTGAAGTTGCAAATAGAATTTTTAGTGAGATTCATCAATTTTTCAAGATTTTTAGTTAAAATTCATTTTTTTTAGGTATATAGTCAACTGTTTGCGGCTTTCCTATTGAAGATACGACAAAATGAAATAAAATCAATTTTATAAAGCGTCCGGAAATGCATTCGTAGCCGTTTAAAAATTAAAAATCGGTTGGTAAATAAGAACTCTGCTGTTTAATCTTACAATTAAACAATTAAAATTATATTTCATAACCAGTACACCCTGTAGATAATTTATATAAAGTATTGTAACATTATAAGCAAAATTTTGTATTTTTATAAATAAAGTGCACATAGCACATTCCATTTCAAGTAAACTAATCAAAATTAATAAGTCACAACTTTATGAAATGTAATCACTAAATCAGCATTTGTAATTATGTATATAAACTTTGTAAATAATTTAAATAAACGTAGTATCATCGAGACCGTCGTCTTGTTAATACTTCCTGCACTTCGACTCGCTTTGGTTGCTAACTTAAGACACTTTCTTCGACCAATCTCGATTGAGTCTGATCGAGAGGCAACTAAAGCGCTCGAGATGCAGCATCTTCCGCAAATATCCTTTGGGATTTTCGACAGTAAAAAATATTCTAATTATGGATCTAAATACTCGAGAGGTTAATCACCTAAAAAATGTTGTACACGAAAGTTTTGAAATGCAAAAACTGCTAAAATCGTTAGAAAATTACTACAATCGCGCGAAATTGTTAGTCATAGGTAAATTGATAGAATCGCTCGGATTCAATATTGGCATTCGACAATTTCCGTCAAAATTTATAAAAATAAGGTGTTATTGAGTATAACAAAATTAAAACAAATTTTGTAAAAATATACGTAAGGGGACGTCCCTTAATTACGTGAGGTGTTTTTATTTAAATTTAGACTCCCCCCTTCGCACGTGAGATTTACCCTACAATTTTTGCTACACCGGAGACCAGTAACTTTTTGCAGTGTATCGGTTATAAAAATGTATGTTCTTTGAATTACATAGTTGATGTGAGATTTTCATTACCCCAATAAATGAGATTTTGTTGGACCCTCCTCCTATTTGAACTCGCGTAATTAATGTACGTCCCCTAACAGTGTGTATTTTGAACTAAATAGAAGTCATATAAATTAATGCAAATCAATATCTAAGCAATAATTTATTTCCAAAATGAAGTTGTTTAAGCTTCCACTGATGAATATTTCTAAAAATTTCTGACAAATAATAGTAATTAACAGATTTGAACAAAATTATGTCATTTCAAGCTTTACTAAACATAAACCTTAATTCTAGATTTTAGGATTAGGGGCCGCCCGTAAAGGACGTCTGAAATTGTTTCAAAATTTTTGACCCCTCTCACTCCTTTGTCACAATATTTTACATTAAAATTCTAAGCCAAAAATGCACAATTTTTTACAAATCCCAAAAATGAAATTTATACGCGGACGTCACATTTGGCTCCCCCCTCACCGCTTTGTCACATTTGGTCACATTTTGTGACTCCCCCTCCAAGTCAAGGATGACCCTTTATGAACGACCCTATAACAACATTATTTTTGTATCTTTCCATTTTTTTATATTGTCGCGCCATCTGTTGACAACAGTTTTCCTTCTTATAAAATTTCTCTCTTAAAGAAAAAATGTGATGAAATTGAAAAGAAATTGCACAAATTAACAAAAAAAATTGCTAAAATTGGTAATTAATTTCTTAAATCGCAAAGAAATTGAAAAAGCGCCAACAAATTGCCAATATTTCAAAAATTCCCAAGAAATTGTTGGTACTTGTACTCCAAAATTGCTTAGTGGCTAACCCTCGTAGAAATTTCATTGACGCGGAATCTACGGTAAAATTGTATAATCTAAACCAGGTTACGAATCGAGTTTTTAGTGGTCTATCTTTTCGGATTCTTCATTTTTTTCAAATATTATAAGATTTTGATTTAAATTTGATCGCTTTTATGTCACAAGCTTCACGGTCAATTTTTAGCAGAACGAAATGTCAAACGAAAAAAATATTATGAAATCTTTTGTTTTAATTCAATTCAGTTTTTTTTAAAGTTTCCTAAAAAATAACGATTAAAATTTAGCAAAGCGAGTATGTGTGAAAATAATTTTTTTAATTTGTTTTCGGCGTTGCGACTATAGTATTGGAGATACGACAATAACAAATAATACTAATTTTATGAAGCGTCCGAAGAATTCTTCGTAATCCTTTAAAACGTACATATTCAGGTGTATTATGTATCACAAAACGTTATTTTAAAGGTGACCGTTATGAAATAGCATCAACATTAACGTCAAACCGGTGACACTTTCAAGGTTAAGAAAACCTTTATTACAATCATCATGCCATAATCTTTACAATAAAGGTTTTTTTAGCCTTTAAAGTGTCACCGGCTTGACGTAAACCTTTATTGTATTTCATAACGGTCACCTTTAAAATAACGTTTTGTGATACATAACACCTGATTATGTACGTTTAATACACGGCTTGCCAACCGTAGTAGGTTGAGTTTTTGGATAAAATTGGATAAGCCAAGATTAATGATAATCAGTAATAATTGTGGAAATTTTCACTTATGCATATTTACAGTAACGATTAACAATTGAAAGTCATAATTTAAGTAATATTCACGGAGAAGTTGGTCTAGTAATTACTTTTATAGGAAATTTACGATCAAAATTATACCAAAATTTAACAATCAAATAAAGTCGATAATGATTCGATAATAATTAATCATTAATCTCAAAAATAACAAGATTGAAGCTTATCTCTTTATTAGCAGTTGTTCGAATTTACCGTAAGGTTAAATATTTTTAATAGAAAGATATACAAACCAAACATACTGGGGTTTATTCATTTTGTAGTATTATTTGGGTGAATAATTTAAGGTACTGAAAGGTTTTACGAGAGAGAGAGTTTACGTGTTTTGCTTGTGTCTGTTTAAAGTGAACCAGCGACGCCACTGGGTATATTTTGTGTTAGTTACGCCACTGGTTTTTCGATTGGTTAATTGACAGGTAATTGACAGTGAGACGGTCTTTAGACCGATTTTGTTAGTGCGATCAACTGCTAACGTAAGGCGCCCAATTAGATTCCGGGTAGAAGCTCACTTTTTATGGCTGTTTCCAAGCTATGTTGTGTTTTCCGCCACCTATTCTAAGATATTAGGTTTCAGTTCAGTTTAACAGTTTTTGATTATGTCAGACTGACACGTTTAACCAACAAACCTATTTACACAACGTCCTGTTCATGGACTTCTAAGTCCACGGTCCTGTTTGACGATTACAATGTTAGACCAGGGTTTCGACGCTTGCATTTGAAGTTTGTGGCGCGAATTTTGAATTCTTGTTTTCCGATATTACAAGGGAGAAAAAATTTTAATTTAAAACTCGCATTTCGAAATTCGCGCCACAAACTTCGAATCCAAACGTAGATAAACCTGGCCTAAGATCGTGGTCGTCAACGGACCCCCCCCCCCCGCACGTTGTGTGAAATGTAACGCAACTTCTTTACATAGACGGTAAACAAACAGTAGTTAAACCATAAACAAAAACAAGTGGCGTCCTGAATACCCAAATCTACTTACCTAGTGGCGTCTCTAGTTAACTAAACAGATAAACAAAACACATAAAATAAACGAAGTCGGCTTTATGTTTGAATTAACCTTTTGAAACCTAAATTGAACACAAAATAACCCCAGAAGAAAAAATTGATAACCTGGGAGGTCAGCAACCCTTTCTCACAAAATTTATTTTTGTGAAAAGCCTCGATGTTAAAACTAACTTTTTTTCCAGCGGATGCTAGAGTCGTAGATTCTAGGGACTCTCCAAAATAAAACCCAGTCGAACAAGTCAAATAAAGTTTTATTAAAAAAATTAACAACTGGTCGTTGAGATTAAATAAATTTACACAACCAACCCTTGGCAATTGGCAGGATTGGAAAGCGACAGTATCACGCAGTGCTTACTCAGAACTATCGATCCGATTCTTTTGGATCCTCAAAACAACTGAAGCGGATGCAATGCAGTTAATAAAGGTAAAACAATATGACTTACCCGTTTGTACAAACGCAAGTTTACAAGATGTGAAGTCGACAATTTGGACCTTTAGAAACTGCTCGATTATCTTGACAGATATGAATACCGCACAATTCACGTACGCACTAGCACAAACCAGATAGAACACTTCCAAACGGGTGATGTCAGCTGCTCGAAGATCTCCTCCAACGAAAGTGCGCTTGAATGTTCCTCCTCGGAAACTCGGTGAAAACAAATAAGATCGAGTGCAACAATTGCAAACACCCATCAAAAGTTATCGTGGTAAAATCCAATTAAAAACAAAATACCACCACGAATCGTAACAGGCGCCTGGTGTAAAAACAAATTACTGTGACGTAGCTTGGTAACATTGACTGCGCAAACACGAACAAGGTTTCGCAGCGATTGGCGCACGACGAAATAATCAGCTGTCAATATGGCGCGTTTAACCAAATCAAACTTTTCACCATTGAAACCGTTTCCCACTTTCCATATAGAATATGATCCGCTCACGCGATCGGAAACCAAAATGCCGTCTAACTACTATTACCCACTACTGTAGGTTGTGTGACTACTAATATCTAGCGGCTGATAAATTGTCTTCACAATTTTTCAAAAACGCGTCCTCACTACTTGAGGGCTCAAGCTAGACCTCCTGGACTAGTTCATTTCAACTATTTAATCTCTACTACGCCTGCGCTCGGGGCTCTAGCGCGCTGCATGTGGTAAAAATATCAAAAATCTCTCAAGGCTCAAACGATAAATCCTAAATATTCAATTTAAAACTCAATAATTTTAGAATAATTATTGAATGCAAAATTATTAAAAATAATTTTAAATTTAGGAAGCTGGAAATTTGTCGAAAGCGTCAGATTTTCGTAACAAATTATAAATCACCAGTCGATTAGATTTTTAATATTTTTTATTAAATATCGACTTTACGGAATTTCGAAGAAACTGCTGAGATAGAGAAAACCTTCAATATTCATCTGCGAGATTGGTCATTAATTAATTAAAGCAGTGTCGATTTTGACTTGATTTTATTGTAATTCTTGATATTGCTCTGATTGCGAGTTTTGTATAAAAGTACATATGGGAACAACTTGTTTTTAAACAATAATTACATTCGATTTTCAATTGTTAATCGTTACTATGAGTATGCATTGTTTCTTTGCTATTTCTAAGTGAAAATACTGATTGTCATTAATTTTTGTTTTAACAATCTCCTTTAGCATGTAATTAAAATTCCCTCAACCTATCTGCTTATTCAATTCACCAACGCCAAACATGAAAACGAACATGTCTAGCCATTAAACAAAGGATTCCCCTTAGTAATCGAAGTTATTGATAAATCTTTGTACTTACGAGTACTAGATTGATTTTAAACACTATGGAGTCGCAATGGAAAAATGATATTGACCTACTCTACCGAGCGTCAAACTACAAGTGACTTCAACCGGAAAAAAAACCAACCGCGTGATCATTACATCCCACGGTACTGAGATGACCTAACCTATCTAAGTTTGAAAAACGCGTTAAATTTAAATCAACTTTAAATTTAAAATCCCGCGAATATATGAATATAATAACAATAATATTTGATTCAAATTTTTTCCATGTAATTGCACTATTATTATTAAACGTCTGATGACAGCAGTAACCATTGCTGAAAGCTTACAAATAATGTTTCGTTTTATTGTTTATTTAACCTTCTAATTTAAAAAAAATTTGAATCAAATATTAATTTCAAAGGTTAATATTAATATATAATTAATATATTAATTAATATATAATTTCTGTAATAATAATATTACAAAACTTTTGGAAAAATGTAATTTCAATTTAAAATTTTAAGATAAATGAATGTGACCTATTTAATTGTTTTTAAACTATTCTAGTTGCCTCGCAAACAGAGAGATGGCGCCACAAAAACTTTTTATGTTTACATAGGGGTTCATTGATTTTTGCGAATGTGGCGTGGGCAGCTTTTGGATAATAAAAAATACTCAATAAAAATACAAAATGGATGGCTCTCGCCCACCCCTCACCATTTAAAGTTGTAGTATGTTTCGAGTGGAAGTGCTCTTTTTTTTCATTCTGGTTTATTCAAATCGGTGAGATAAAGCAGCGTTGCGTTGTTAGTGGTCGGCCGCTTCATAAACCTGATAACCTGCTTTTAGCATGGAGAAAATGTCGCTCAAGAACGTAGAGATGTGTGCTACTAATGGTCAGTAATTAACCTAACTTTTAGTCAACAATATTAATTTTAATGTGCACCTTAATCAAAATAAAATGTTACGATAACATTTAATAGTCCTGATATGTTTAACATTTTGATAGAATGCTAAGTTGTCATTATTTATTCTTAATGCAACTCGTTACAGATATGACTCAAGTTCTACCTCCGGAAGAGTTACACATTATGACTAACATCGATCACGATGTGAAGACTTCGTATGACATAAGCAGCAATTGCGAAATTAAAACGGAAATGTTAGAAGACGTGAAAGTTAAATTAGAAGATTTGCATCATTCGATTGACATTAAAGAAGAAAAATATAGTGAACAAATAACACGGAAGAAACCTGCAAAACTCACGCAAGCAAGAAATCGTTTGCTTGCGATATTTGTGACTACAAATGTTCACTTAAAGCACTTTTAAGTCAGCATTTAAAAATCCACACAGGCGAGAAACCGTACTCTTGTGAAATTTGTAACTATAAATGTTCTCAAAAATCTCATTTAAATCAACATTTAAAACTCACACTGGCGAGAAACCCTTCGCTTGTTCCATTTGTAATTACAAATTTTCGCAGGAAGCAAATTTACAATCGCATTTAAAAACTCACACTGGCGAAAAGCCGTTTGCTTGTAAAATTTGTGCTTACAAGTGTTCGCGAAAATCAAGTTTGGATTACCACTTAAAAGTTCACACAGGCGAAAAACCGTTTGCTTGCAAAATTTGTGATTACAGATTTTCACAAAAATCAAGTTTAATTTGCCATTTAAGAACTCATACCGGCGAGAAACCGTTCGTTTGCCATATTTGCGACAACAAATATTGTCGAAAATCGATTTTAGAATCGCATATTATAAAACTCACACAGCCGAGAAAGCGTTTGCTTGTGAAATTTGGACTACAAATGTTCACAGGAATCTGGCTTAAAATTGCATGCGAGGATTCACATAGGCAAAAACTTTTGTTTGTGAAATTTGTAATTACAAATGTCCCTATCAATCAAATTTAAAATCGCATTTAAAAACTCATACAGGCGAGAAACCCTTCGCTTGTCAAATTTGTGATTACAAATGTTCTCATAAAATAAGTTTGACATGGCATTTAAGAACTCACACCGGTGAGAAACCGTTTGGCTGTTCAGTTTGTGGCAAGAAATATTCACGAAAATCAGTTTTAGAATCGCATTTAAAAATACACCAGCGAGAAACTGCCGTATCAGAAAATATACCATAAATTTTATCACTCGGGAGAGAGAGTTGACGAAACCGAAAGCCACTGCCGGTTCGAGGTAAAATATTGATACAAACTTTTTTTTTAAATTTGCACCTCCTTCCGCGTGGGTGTGGTTGGTGCTATTGCAAATTGCAAAACGCAATTTTTTTATTAATAATAATTTTTTATTATTATACTCATACAGACTCACCGAAAAAGGACTTTCGATATCTACATTTAAAAAGCATCCTGCTTCTAGGTGCTACGGTTTGGCCAGTAGAAATAATTTTGCACAGCTCGACAAGAAAAATTTAGATTTTTCTTTTCGGAAAGCCGTACAATGTGAACGGGTCACTTTACGATCAATCAAAAAGTACGGGTATGCTTAACGAGCAAACTCGAAGAGATTGATGAAAGATATTGGTTGATGTGATATGGAATAACTTTAGAGAAAATGTTTGATCATGTAAAGCACATGGAGTAGTGTAAATGCTTAAATAACAATTTAATTGAATTTATATACTCAATTTGTGTATGAAATTTTGATAAATAATAAATCTAATATTACCAAAGTGTCTGCTTTAGAAATTATTAATTCTAGGACCACTACAAGATCATCTCTACAAAATATTCCATTATTTCGTTGTTTTATTTTGTTTTATTTTACCCACCACAGCAAATAATTTAAAAACACAATACCGGTAATGTAGGTTCTGCGTATACTTGCATTCATGTAAGTATGGGTTATAAAATGAAGTAATGAAAGTACAAGCTGTAAAACTGGGATAAGGTGAAGACGAGCGAAGGGCGAAACTCTATTTCCACAGAGTTAAACCTTTGTCACGTGATTTCATTTCCCAAGGGTAATGCACGGTGCCCCTGATCAAAATTCAATAAAATTTAGTTAAAAACTTAAGAAGTTTTAAAATTTCAGTTAGTTAATTTCATTATCGCTCAATTTTTATTCCGTAGAAATAAGTTTTGCGTTCATATTTGAATTTGTTATCAACACCACGCGCGTTTTCCAGACAACCTTGGAGAATTTTCGAGCAAGCTGAAGCGAGTTTGTTAAGCAGCTGCCCGTATCGCTGCTATCCGATTGGCCGAACGCGCTAATGCTATCCCTACTCTTGAAAATATCGTCAGTTGGTCTTGGTTTTTCAAACAAGCCACTCCGTGTTTTGACACGTTAAAGTTAAATTTTAACATCTTCAGTTTCGTTTAATAATGTAATACCGTTTCGTTTGTTTTTGAGGCGACCAATGCTAGTTGTGTGTGTACATCTGACCGGTGTATTTTATCGTTTTTAAGCAAGTGCCAACAAAGTATCGTATGTATCGTATCGTATTTCCGA